>CM021101.1:873553419-873636860 GCA_007115665.2 Sequoiadendron giganteum
GAGAAAAGTCGGTGGCGATATACCCGTTCAACTTTCGGCACCAATCTCTGCTAAGTAGCATGCCATACCCATCTGGTATGTCTACAACAGAAATATCAATACAGCTTTGGATTCTAGGATCCGCGGCTAGCTGCATGTGAATGTCGTTTAGTTCCCCAACAACAGGAACTTCTGTTTTATCCAATTGAGTCACCTTCTTGTTGGTGTGGAGCATTTTTCCGAATATTCTGTGACTGAAACCAAGAAGGGGGCCGGTTCATCCTTCCCTTGATAAAACACCACTGGTTTTCTTCTCTCATTTGCTACTTCATCTTTCTTGTCCGGCTGGACTTGCCTGCCTTGGGTCGCATCCCCTATATTCTGCCTTTGCTTCATAGCATCATCGGGCTGAGAACCTCTCTCAGCCTCAATCCTTCCAGGAACGCTAGCGGAATTTAGTACCATGCCTTCAAAGTTTTGAGGCCATTGTGGTGCCTCCCATGAATTATAAGGTGCTTGGGGCACATCTTGTACTACATTTGTGTTTTGTGCTGGACGAGGCTGTAGGACAACCTTGGGATTTCTTGGCACATTGGGTGCCTCTTGTGAGGTACTCCTCGTGGTGGTGGTTTCAGTCAATGTCCCCAGAAGAGTGTCTCGTACTTCTTGGACATTCATCAACTCATAGAGTGGTAATCTGACCTTTATCTTCTTAAATTCTTCCAATACAAAGGAGCTCAGCTTCTTTATATCTTCTCTAGGAGAATTCTCCTTTTGTCCTCGGACTAACTAGTAAACTGGCTGCTGAGGCATTTGGGGTCCATTCGATCTTGCTTGTGTGGGTCCCTGTTGCCTATACTCCGGAGAGTCTTTTGGTGCAACCGGCACGTTGCTCGCATTGGGGTGAGGGGGTGTCGTAAAGTTATTCGGTGGCGTTGACGAGGTCAACGGTTCTCTTTGAGGATAACCTCTTTGATACACTTTAGGGGGACCATTTCCAGTGGTCTGGAGAGCTTGTACCTCTCTAACTCCTTCCACCAAGACACTATTGTTAAGAGGCAGAAAAATATAACCATCTTGGCTTAGGGGCTCATCTGGTGATGCATACGTGGCATGAGCCTCTGAAGGCGTTTGAGCCTCTGGCGTCCCCTCGGGACCATTTGCCGAAGCTGGTGGAAATCTCTGATTAACCGATGGAGGTGTATAACTTTGGAATTCAGGTGGAAACTTGAAGTCTTCCAAGATCAAGGCTTGATCATACCGGGGTGCTGGAACTATTTCATACCCCGTGATCGAAGGATTCTCCACCGGTTCTGTATTTTTCACTTCTCCTCTGAAAATGTCAGCGGCAACTTGAAACTCATGGCACTGGAGCTCAGAGTGCTGATTAGTATTGTGTAATCTACACCATCCTGACAAGGCGGCTTCTACTAGATATACTCTGTCTGCAGGACGGTTCTCAGGAGGTGGTGGGTTGTCCAATGGTGAAGGGACCCCTCCGTTATTAGGCCCTGTATTCCAGGATCTCTTCTGGAACCCTTGATTATTGTTTCTGTATCCATGATTGTTCTCCTAATTGTATCCTTGATGGGCATCATGGTGATGATTCGGAGGATTATTCTGATATCCTCGGTTAGCACCTTGGTGTGCTTGATTGTTCCTTTGCATGGCTTGAATCTGATTATTTTGATTTCTGAGGTATGTCACCTCAGTTGACAGCTTCTTTACTTGTTCCACCAGACCTTTTATTTCATCTCTTTCCTCTTGAGTCTGTGTCGGTGGTGTTGTGTTTTGCAGATAGACAGGCTGTGCGACTGACGCTTGAGATGAAGGTACTCCAAGGTGGAGAACCAACAGATTTGATGACGTAGTTGCCTAGTAAGATGGTTGTGGAACTGGATTTAATGCTGGAATTTGCTGATTCCAGGTTTGTATCTGACCGCTCGTAGGACTTAAGCCAGTGTATAGTGAGGGACCAGTTGTATTTTGTCCCATGTTTTGGCTCACTTCAATGGCCTTAGCATAAGCTAAGTTCATATCGGCAGGAGTAGGATGAGCTTCTCTCACAAACATTGCAGTTAAGGGGTCCAAAGTGGCGTAGTAGTTTTCTCTAGCATCCGTGATAGTGTAAGGAGTTTGTAATCTTGTGAGAGCCTTCTGGAATCTATTGTTAAACACATGAATGGGCTCTTTTTCTTGCCTCCTTACTTCCACAAACTGTCTAAACAATTCCGCGGGAGTGATGGGAATACCAAACTTTCCGATGAAGGCCGTCTTCATCTGTTCCCATGTTCTGATTGAACCGACTGGCAAATGTATGAACCAATAATGGGCCTCTTCTCCCAAAGAATAGGGGAACAACCTACAAGCCACGTCAGCATATGCAATCTGTCTATTGCGTAGGTGGTCCTCAAACATTTTGATGTGATCCTCAGCAGTGCGGTTCACGTCGTGGACATGGAACTTGGAGCAAAAACTCTCCAGGTTCTTTGGCATGTCGTGATAGTCGGCAAACTCCAGCGGAGATGGGTTGGTAACCAACTAGGTAGCACCGTTTGCAGCTGGCTGAGCCATTGCTAGTCGCCTTCGATATACTGTTGTTTGACCTGGTTGCCGCTGAGCAACAACGGGCGTAACTTGAACTGGTTGCTACTATAGAATTGCTACTGGTGTGATATCTCGTGCGGGTCCTTTTTGGGCGAACCTCGAAATGCTAGGCGGAGTTCTAAATAAGCTTGAGACTTCTTCACCGCTTACTGCTTCTTCACTTGATTGAGCTTCTTCGTTTGATAAAATTTCCTCGCTTGAGGGAACTTCCCTATCTGATCGAGTACCTTTCTTCTTCCTTGTTCTGGTAGGTAGCTTTAGCTCTACAAGTTCCTTGGCTGAACTGGGTGCAGACCTCAAAATTCTTTTCAACTTATCCAGCAAGAAAGAACTGATGCGATCCAGGATGAAGCTGCTTCTTTCACTGGCGAGGCACGGGAGCAAGTGGCTGTCTTTGATTCAACAAATCTCTTTCAATAGCAACTTGAATCTCGATAGATTTTTCTTCTTCTTGCAACACAAAGCTCGTCCGCATGTACTCAGCTGCACTTCTCTTTGTTCTCCACGCGAGGTTGTTCAATCCTGAAAGAATATCTTCTTGATCGTCGTTGAATCCCAAATTTGGCTGTAACACCGGCGATATCCCTCTATGAGGTAGCACCATCTTGGTACATTATACTTTTATAATTTCTTTGCTTCACTATAAAAAGGTATGCCCTCCTTCTAGCGCCAATTCTGTTGACGTGTTTTTTATGACGACTTCAACACAGAAAAGTTGTCCAATGGTCACTCTATTCTCTCTTGATCAAAGTGTCCCACATGCTAAGATTGCTTGAAAGTTCATGTGTTCGACTCCAAGGTTCCTTTTATTGCGAATAGACTCAGTTGGTTGATGTGTTTTGCTGGATTATTCCAAGGGGACTTACGTAGTTGTTCGATTATGTGAAGCAATTAGGACATGAAAGATTTGACAAATATCGTTCTGGTATCTGGACTGACCCGGAAAATGCTGAATTAAAGGGAATAAGGATAGGAAGTCTACAATCTACTTCTAAAGGGTGGAGGACGAGGATCGACTTAAACAATCTTCAAACCAAACTTTGCTTTGTCTCCTTTCGAACAACTCCGACAAAGTTGGTGCAATCTTCAAAGGATGAGAAAGGTGTTCAAACTATGACACAACATGTTCATACCATCACTACGATGCATACAGACATATGAGCCACAATTGAAGTTAAGTGCCAATACTCCAGTTGACCACGCAAGGCGAACTTACCATCAGTAAGCCCGCTAGTGGTATGGATGAAAGAAGATGTGCTCAAATCACAACGCCACACTCCACAATTAACAACTACTTGCATAAACAAAGTCTACTCTACTCTATCCATTTGAATTGGAAAGACGAACAAGCCTTGCTAGCTACTCACAATAGAAGATAGAACCACCAAACAATGATAAATCTTTATATTATGAGAGTGTTCACAACAACTTCTTACAAAACTTTCAAAGGGAAAGTTTTCTTTCCTTTTCAAACTAAACTATGCAATCTATGCCCTACTCTCTATATAGTCTAACTTCTATCTTCTATACTCTCTAGCTCTGATTTATCTCTGATTCTAATTCTAATAATTTACAAATGAGGGGGGATGCCCCTTTTATAATAGGTCCAATTCAGTGGACGGTTGAAATCTGATTACAATGAAGGGCTCAGATCGAGCCACCTATGCCCTGATTAGGGTTTTTGCCCTAAAACCGCCACAGAGAGGAGTGGGCAATGAATGCACAGAATATTCTCCACTCCCCTGTAGGAATCATAATGAGTAATTAATGCCCACTACAATCATCAAGAAGATCTTCATCAAGCAGCGCGTTCCCACTGGCCTTCTCCTGGATAGCAAACTTGATCAACCGGGCCAATACCGCTTCAACCTCCTGGCCAGAAATCGGTGGAATGTGGTTGAGCTGGAACTCCAAGACCACTACCGTCTGTCTGTGCCGGATGTAAGACTTCTTCCATGCCGCTAAGGCGTCCTAGGTATGCTAAATAATACTAGAGAAAGTGGAGACATTCTCGAAGTCATCCAGGACAAGCGACCTCGCAGCTGAGAAAAATGGAGCCAGTTTATCTTTCAAGCCGTCAGCAGTTATTTCCTCTGGGGCCAACTTTCTAGCAAATATGGCTTCTAATGTATTAAGGACTCCTTCCAAGATGTTACCCATTGCTTTCTTCACTCTGGCTGAATCTGACCTTGCTGCATCGTGAAATCCACGGCCTGTGACCACCGAGGAGTACCAGCTAGTGAAATCATACCTGTCACCATCCTGAATCACACCTCCATCCACCAAAGTTTGCAGAGGTATGTGCATCAAAGCCCCCACGCGAAGTACAGTCTTCGTCTGATAGATGCGGGTATCGCCCTAGGCCTGATCCACCATGCCAATCCGTGCCAAAATACTTGAGGCCTGCCGATAAGTGGCGAGGTCCTCCATGAATTTCCCTGTCTCAGCACGAACATGGCTAACCCACTTGTTTGCTTCCGTTTCCACCTTCTTTAAATCTTCTAAGCCAACAACTGACTCCCTCGGAAGCTCTGGTGGACGTTCTACCGTTGGGTTTGCCGATTCACCTGGACGTGCTAGACTCTGCACATATCCTATCAAGGTTTTGTGCTCCTTCTTCAATTTCTTATACTTCCCTTCCGTGCGGAGCAACTGATCCTTCAGCACCTGATAGGAGTTATCGAACTCCTCGACAATTTGGGCTCCCATAGGACGACCCAACTCCACGGTGGTGATCACATAGTTCTCGGGCCTCTCCTCGGTTCGATCAATATCCTCTCTCGGAACAGCCACCTGAAGCGTGCGAGAGCCTGACTCATCAGTCGAGATCTTTGAAAACTTCCTGGCCCTCTTCTTTTCTGGTGGCACACTGATCCTCCTAAGGAACTCCTTCATCTCGATGGCTGGATCCGTATCATCCTCGGGTTCTCTTCTCATTCTGTCTGAAAGCCAATCCGGCACCGTCTGCTGCGGATTGCAAACGACGAGGGGCTATTCTTCTGTTGCCTCCACCTCGTGTACCTCTTCTCTTCTTGCACTGCTCTACTCGGGCTCATCATCTTCCACGAGCTGTGTATCTCCTGACCCTTGGGTCCCCTGTTCTGTGTTTTCCTCTTCCTCCAATGTCATGTCCAACATCTGTTGGAAACGAGTGTCAGCCACTATTTCATCTTCTTCTTCTTGTTGGCCAGCCCTGGATACACTGATGCTTATACTATCTGATTCTCGGATGTTGGGTTGATCCACCTCTTCAAGCTCCTGCTCTTCACCCAACCCTACCCTCTGATCATCAAACAATGAAATCACTCTCAAACTCGAAGACCGAGTTTGTGAGTGCATAGGTGATGCTTGTTCCATCCTCAACGGTATCGGCTGGGTTGGTACTTCCACTTGTGCTTCCGGTGTTTGAGCAACCTGTTTTCCCCTTTTCACCGATAACGGCCTTGGGTCACCCATCAAGCTATAAGTAAGGGCGATCGATCTGCTCTTAAGTCTGCATACATGTCTATCGACCCAAGCCCTTGTGAAAGTCAACACCGGAATCGAGAGCGTGTCCAAGTCCATGATTTTTGGCTCGAACCAATCAGATGGTGGGACAGGAGTATCCCTAACTGAACCATAGTCGGGTTGCATAACGTTGACATCCTCTTCCACCTGGTCGAGAACTGGAATGATCTCACATTCCCTGATCAATTTGAGGGGAAGCTTGGAAAACATTCTCTTCCTTATCTCAACCTCATCAACAGCATTTGCCCAAAAGTCTTCAATGTGGGCCTTGTGTCGATACTCAGCGTTCTGTATCATTCGGATGTTTCTGTACGGATCAAAATCCTGTCTGCCTGTGTGATACGATAGATGATAGAATTGCAGCTCATCCTTGGCCTCTCGAGCTGCCTGCAAGGAGGGACACACCTCAGTGGAATTTCCCATGCCAATAGGAAAGTCAAGTCCACCCTTCTTCTTCTTTTTCTGAATCTTATCATAGGCGATCAACTACCTAGATATTTCCAGCATTATAATGTGATCGGTGGGGTACCTCGGTAGCCGGTATGGATACGAAGTGAACCCCTGCAGCCTAATGTAAGTGAATTTCGGAAATTGGATGAGCCAATATCCGTATTCCTCGATCAATGCTTGTGCCTCTTTGGATACTCTTTGCTGCGTTCTCCGCTGAAGGGTCCTCGTGATGTGCATTGTGAATGCATCATTAGCCCGTTTGTAACTGGCAGGGTTAGCTAGATGCAACTGTGTGCAGGCCTCATGGATTTTGAACTGATCAGGTGCACAGCCTATCGGCTCCTTGTATGTAATCCCTCGATACTTGGTCATTCTCCCCAGCATATATATCACATATGAGCTCATGTAAAAGGTTTTCGTCCTCCTCAGGCTCCTGAATTGTTCATCTATGTTATCACTGATCATCCTTGCCCAGTCAACACATTCCTTTCCCTCCAATATGATCTCGATGAAGTAGAACATCCATGGCTCGAAGAAGTAGGCTTGTGCACTCCCATTTACTCGGCTCAGCATCATCATCAAGTCGCAGTATTCTTGTTTTACATCTTCGGCAATTATCTGCTTTGGGAGTCTAGTGCGAGGTGGCTTTGGCTTTTGCATCCAAACTCTGTTGATGACCGCAGCAACCCTCTCGAAGGAGGTGGAGTACATTTTATCCGCCCTCTCCTTTGATCTGTACAGCATCTTTTCGGCAGTAGGAATCCCAAATGCCTCTCCGATGGCATCTGGCGTGAAGTTGGCAAACAATTTGCCATCCGGCGAGACAATGGTTCTACGCTCCGGCTTGTAGTGGTTTGCACACTCCATAATTAGCTCCAGGCACTGAATTGCTGGTGGAAAACCAGCGGCTGCATAGATACCACTCTTCATGATGTTATGTGCCGTGACTGATGGTTGATGGCCTCCCAGTCCGTACATCCTAGACTTGAGTGCATTTAGATTAAATGACCCGAGGTTGGTGTCACTTAACCCTGCCAGCTTGGAGACAATTGCCGACTTTGGAAGAACTGACTTGGCGAGCCTCTTAATCATTGCCTGCAGGGATGAGCTAGCCTTGGCCGTTTCGGTGTTTGCAGCTCTGCCTGCGGCTCTGCTTGTTCCAGCAACATCCTTTGCTCCAGCCATCTGCAAAATAGAATAGAATAACAATAAGTTAGCTTGCAGATTTATAATAAAATAAATAGCCTCCGAGGCGACTGCGGATGTGGAGTTAGTTTTTGAAAATGAAATTCTTCAGCATAATTTTCTAACTCCAAACCTCAAACTGTATAAAAACTCTGAGCTTATAACGAAGCTTCCAGCAACTGCACTCTGACTGGCGGAGAAAATTACAGCCAAGCAACAACTTTCAGCAATGTGGCTATTTTCTCAGCACAGAATAAATTAAATCTTTCGCCCCAACTTCTGTCAACTTCAGCAACTTTCAACTTTCAGCAGCTCGAATAAATAAAATTTGCAGCAAGCTTCAATTTTCGTGCAACTTCAATATTCAGCAACTTCGAAGTAAATCCTCAGCACACAATAAACTTCTGCAACTCAATGCTCTGCAGCAACTTCAGAAGATAAATCTTCCAGCAACTCCGGAAATCAACTTCAACCTTCAACTTCGAAATTGCAGCAACACACTCTCAGCTTTTCGAAAGAAAGAGTCTTGGCAGATAAAAAATTCTCCAGCACTTCGCCCTTTCAGCAACTCAACACTCTGAAATAAAATAAACTCCCAAAGAATTTCTCTCCTCAACAACTTCGAAAATATTTCAATCTCTCAAGAACTTCTTCAGCAACTTCAACTTCGAAAAATGTGAGGAGAAATGAGAGAAGAGACTGTTTAAATAATTCTTCTCGAAGAATCCTGCCAAGTAAGGCTGGGGCTATTTTTAGCACCTTCATCAATTCTCCACTCTCTTCGTTTGGAATCTTCTAATTCAAGCGCAGTAGTGGGCTAGTTGTCATTAACAATGATTCCTTCCTTGTAAAAAAATTCGAATTTTTCCTCTTGGTCTACCAGTTAACTCTTGGTGATTTAAACAACTTGCGAGAAAAAAATCACTTGATTTGGTTTGAAAATTTCATTTAAGAATCTCGCAGTGTTTAATTGAATCCGACTCAAAAAATTCGTGGGAGTTGTAAATTTATTTCCAACTTTTAAAATGTCTGTCATTTAAATCCTCGATTTCATAAAATTTGCCTTAGACATTTTAAATTTTCTCTTTGAAATATTTAACTCCGGATGATTTAAAATCACTTGCCTGCTCGAAATAACTCATCCTCTGAGATTTAACTTTCGTCAGGAAAACAATCTAAGCAAAACGAATTTCTTCTAAAAATATTAAAATTTCCCCTAGGAAATTAATTTTTAAACTTTGTTAACTCATGGGTGCCTTTTGAACGGGTTCATTTAATTTTTTACTTAGAAAAATATTTCATCAAGTTGTCAACCCCGTTTAGATGCCTCTGGAAAATTTTCATATCACACACCTGATAGAAAATTTAAATCCTCACCCCCCTCAGGCGTATATTTCTCTGGTGAAATATTTATTTCACTTAGGAAAACATTTCTAACATTTTCTTTCTTGGCGCATTTCCCTTAAGTGAAATATTTGTCTCCATGCCTTAGGAATAAAATTTAACTCCCCCCTCATTTCTTGGGCGTATTTCTTCTTGGTAAGCTTTTAATTCATGAAGTGGGCGCATTTCACTAGGGGAACTTCCCTCAGATGCCTTAGAATATTTTCCAACACTTTCAATATTCTTCCAAGGTGAGGGCGCATTTGGCATGTTGAACTTTCAAGTTGGGGGCGCAAATACACATGGCTACTTTCATTTTTATACTTAGAAAAATTTCGGCCCAACTATTCCTAGCACAAGGGCACATTTGATGTGGTCCACTTCTACTTGAGGGCGCATTCTCACCTCATGCTCACATTTTTTTTACTTTCCACGCCTTAGATTTTTCCAAGCATCCTCCAACATGGGCGCATTTGACATAACTTACTTTCACGCCTTAGCACTTTTTGAGGGTCTCCACTTTACCCTGGGCGCAAATGAGGGGGTGAGCTCCCATTTGAGGGCGCATTTCCACCCCTCTACTTTCTTTTCATGCCTTAGCCGCCTTTTCACACACTTGAGGGCGCGTTTTAACTCTTCCCACTTACCTTGAGGGCGCATTTTGCCATGGCTACTCCCGTTTTTGCCTTAGAATATTTTTCACCCTTTTCTCCTTCTTGAGGGCGCATTTGTATGTGCTAGCTTTTATTTTCTCACACTTAGGCGTTTTCAAGACCTTGCTGGAGATGGGCGCATTTGCTAGGGTGAGCTTTTGCTTTCTCACACTTAGGCGTTTTCAAGACCTCATTACCTCCATGGGCGCAAATGAGGGGTGGTGCTTTTATTTTTGCCTTAGACAATTTTTTACTAGGCAACATCCTCCTTGGGCACAAATGAGGGGGTGAGCTTGCATTTGAGGGCGCATTTCCATAGGCAAGCTTTCATTTTCCATACTTAGACAAATTTTCACATGTGAGCCTTGACTTGAGGGCGCATTTGATGTGCCATGCTTCCATTCTCAAACACTTAGGCGTTTTTCACATGTAAGCTTTGACTTGAGGGCGCATTTCATGGGGGGAGCTTTCGATTTCATACTTAGAAACTTTTTCATACCTCTGCCTGCCTTCATCTTCACAGTCTATTTTGGGTAAGTCAAGCTATTTTTAGAAAGTCCCTTGATTTTCGACCCATTTAGCTCCGTTTTGCCTGAAAATTTCACCATCTGATCTTCTTCGCCTTGTGAACTTGTTTCGCCAATCCCACATGTCAGCCTGCTATTTATAGCCACCTGCTATTTATAGTAAGTTCTTGACTTTTTGACTTCAGTAGCTCCGTTTGGCCTGAAAATTTCACCATCTGATCTTCTTTGCCCCGTGAACCTGTTTTGCCGGTCCTCTACCTTGACCTGCTATTTATAGCCACTTGCTATTTATAGTAAGTTCTTGACTTTTTGACTTTGGTAGCTCCGTTTGGCACGAAAATTTCACCATCTGATCTTGAGAACTTGAGTGTCGCTCTGATGCCAACCTCGGCTGCAGACCTACTATTTATAGCCGTGCCCTGACTTACTAAAAACAGTAAGTTCTCCAATTCTGCTCAAATTTTGCCAGCAAGTGCCTTGAAGTGTGCTGACATGGGTGGGGTACTCCGTTTTGACTATTTTTGGATTTCACCCCCTATAAAAGTGGAAACCCTAATTTGACTTGCATGTATCCCGAACGGTTTCCGTTTGTCTTTGTTCCTTCTGCATGTCATTCTACTTGCTGAACTGGAGTGTTAGGCGATTGCCAGAATGCACTTGCTAAGAATAGAAACTGCCTGAAAAGTGACTCATCCACTGCCGGATGGTTTTGCATGTCATATTGCCTGTGGGATCTCAAGAAACCCAGAAAAACCCAGAAAACTGGTCTGCATGCATGCACTAGCTAAAAATAGTAAGTCCTCGAAATTTGATCTTCTCCGCTTGCATGTCACACTGTTGCGAAGCTCTCGAAAAACCCAAAAGGAATATCCGGACATGCGTTGAAGAACTCTGCATGCAAACCCTAAAAATAGCCTCCGAAGGCTAAACTCTGAAAGTGATCGTCTCGGTTTGCATGTTATATCGTTGCGAAGGTTTCGAGGAACCCAGAAGTAATCTCCGGACATGCAATGAGGAATCATACGTTTGACCCCTGAAAATGGCTCTTGGAGCCTGAACTGCTAAAAATAGCAAGTTGTCTGATCTGGCTCAAAATTTACGTGCAAGTAGCTTGATGTTACCTGAATGTGGTGGAACTGACAGAATTCCAAAATCTCAACAAAATAGCCCCCAAACGGAATGCTTACTAAAAATAGCACGTTGCCGGAATACAGTGAAAATTTAACAGGACCTTGTTGGAAGCCTTCTGACTGCCGTACCAAGCCTGGATTTCAATTTTATAACTCAGTCTGACCTTAAATAAGCCTGAAAGATGAAAACCCTACTTACACAGACTTAACCGATACTTCAACCTGGGTCAAACGACAGGACATCCCCGGAAGGACCAGAGAGAGAGAGAGACGCAAAGCCAAAAGACCAGAATGGAGCAAAAATTAGGGAGTCCCCGTCTTGGATGGGGTGATGTGTGAAAAAGGTCACAACAGAACCAAGATTCGTATCATTTAGCTACCCCAACATCGATGTAAACTAGGATTCTGGAAGAAATGTTTTACTTAATTTCTTTATCACTGCCTGCCTAGATATATCATTTAGCTCCCTTGCCTGCTTCAGCCATCCTGCAAAACAAAAGATAGGCCTTAAAATTTAAACTTAGAAAATAAATAACCTCGAGATAGCCAAAATGTGGAGCAAACTTCGAAAATAAGGAGCCTCAGCATTAAAAATTCGAACTCCAAACCTCAACACTTTTCTAGCGGTATGAATATTACTTTTGGCACTTAAAAATTTCACCCTTAGCACCTAGCTTGCTGATTTAACTTGCTCACTTCAGCAGCTTCACCTCAACGCTTTTCTTCTCACCCTCAGAGTCACAACTTCGCACTTGCAAATGGTGAGAAGAAATGAAATTTTTGTGGCTTAAATAATTGTGTCAAAGAATATTGCTAATTCGTGAGGGAGTTCATTTTAGCAAACTCATTATATCTCCACTCCCACTACTTGGTAATTTCCAATTTTAGAGAGGTGATGGGCGAGTTGCCACTAAAGCGAGTCTTGTTCGTCATAAACCTTGCCTTTGTCAAAGATTCTTTCCTTTGTAAAAGTTCGAATTTCCTCTTTGGCTTCTTGTAACATTTTGTTATTTCAAAGATTCATGGGGAAATTATTTTTTTATTTAATATTTCCACCCCCTTGATATTTGAAAAAAAAAAATACCCACGCCTTAGCCAAGTTTTAAAATTTTACCCCTTACTTATCACTTGGGCACATACACATGCCTAACTTGGACGCATTTTAACCTCCTTGCTATGGGCGCACTTAACCTTCTTGCTATGGGCGCACTTAAGCCTTTTTGCTATGGGTGCAAATTTACCTAGTGTTTTTAAGGCGCATTTTTATCATGCTCTTGGGGCGCATTTGACTCATGCCTCATACCTTGGGCACATTTGAGGAGTGTTGCCTTATGTTTCTTGCCTTAGGAAATACTTCATCTGTTTTATTCATCTTGGGCGCACTTTAGGGGTCTTGCTTCATGGGCGCATTTCCATGTTGTGCCTTGGAAAAATTTGTGCCTTAGAAACATTTGACCAACTTCTTGACCACCTTGAGTGCATTTCACCTTGGGTGTAGGGCACATTCCAACCTTGTGCCTTGGGCGCAAATCCATGCTTGAGGCAAAGTTTTCAACACTTAAGAAAATTTCTAGCTTTTGACACCCTATCATGGGCACATTCTCACCTTGAGCGCAAATACATGTATGAGGAAGAAGTTTCTTTAACTTGGTAAATTTTCTAGTCCTCTTTGCATCATGGGCGCATGAGAAGGGGGTCTCTCCAAGTTTGCGTGCCTTAGAAACTTTTCACACTATTTCCTCACCTTGGGCACATTTGGCCTCCTTGCCATGGGCGCATGAGAAGAGGTCTCTCCAAGTTTGTGTGCCTTAGAAACTTTTCACACTATTTCCTCCCCTTAGGCGCATTTGGCCTCCTTGCCATGGGCGCTTTTGAGCCCATGCTATGGGTGCATATCATGTTGTCTTGATGAATTTCCAAGACTTAAGCAAATTTCCCTTGGAGAAGTGGGCGCATATTCACTTGGGCACATTTCCATCTTGTGCCTTGGGCGCATTTCCATCTTGTGCCTTGGGCACATTTCTATCTCATGTGTCATGGGTGCATTTGAGAGGGGGTCTAATCTTGAATCTCCATGCCTTAGACAAATTTCCAACCCCTCTTGTCTCCCTCTTGGGCGCATATACATGAGGAGTGTTAGAGAAGCTTCTAACACTTAGAATATTTATATGCCCCTATCACAAGTGCATTTTTAATGCATAAGGGTGAATTTTGAACATTTAGTCAATTTTGCCCCGACCTGCCCTCGTATTCCATTTTTAGTAATTTATGAAGTTCTTGTGATTCCCAAACATCTGCAACTGCTCAAGACTTGACATTCGCTCAACATGGTTCTCATGACTTGACTGACATGTTCACACTTGCTTACTGCGTTCACCTGCTATTTTAGGCCCTATTTTGGAAGTGACTTACTAAAAATAGTAAGTATGCAGAATGCACTCAAATTTCACTAGTAGATTCCTTGGAAGATTCTAATTGCAATGGGATATACCTGTTTTCAATTTTTCCTGAGTTTTGCCCTTCATTTTAGGCATAAAAGTAGGAAACCCTAATTTCATTGCATGTGCCTCTGTTGACCTCCGTTCAATGTTGTTTCTGCTACGTATTGCTTTGCTCTGGAAACTGAGGATCCGGAACTGTTCGGGTGACATCATACCTGCTAAAAGTTGACCTACTAAAAATAGTAAGTAGTCAGAATTGGCTCAAATTTTGCAGGTAAGTAGCTCAAAGGGTTCTAAACATGATGTAGCAGTTGGATTCTCAAAAGCCCTGAGAAAAAGGTCCCAAATGGAGCACTTGCTAAAAATAGTAAGTTGTCAGAATTCAGTGAAATTTTAATGGGAACCTGCTTGAAGCCTCATGATTGCAGTGCCAAGCTCAGATTTCAATCCGCTTACTCAATTTGACCCCAAACTAAGCCTAAAGAATGAAAACCCTAATCTGACAAAATGCACTCCAGACTTAGCCAAAATTCCAAATTGGGCCAAAAGACGGGTACATCCCCGAAAAGACATAAGGAACTGGGAGAGACTGCCATTAAACTACCCAAAACCAAAGCCAAAAGACCCAAATGGAGCAAAAATTAGGGGGGTCCCCATTTTGAATGGGGTGATGTGTGGAAAGGTCACAATAGGAACCCTTCAATTATTTCATTTATTGTGTAGGGACTCGTGGAGATATAGTCAAGCATTGCCTTCTCTATTACTTCCTTGTATTATGTAGAGACCAATGGATACATTTGTGCTATTTTAGGAGGCATCTTATGAGTGAACAATGATTTATACAGTTTGTTACTATCCATTATTTCTTCCTTATTGCTTTGTTCTACGCCTTGTGAAGCTATCTCTAGTGGTGTTGTCCTCTTTTCTGAAGTCATTTGTTTCTTTCATGACCCTTCTCCTCTTTTTGGTTCTTCCATTGCAATATGAATGTATTGCCTTTTTTTGTTTTGGCTGTAAAGGTTCCCATCTCTTCCTTTAACTACTCATTTGTAAGAGTACTTGGGTAGCCTCCTTCACTGGTTTTGCTTGTCTTCCTTGTTGTAAGAGTACTGGCCATTTTTCTTCTTGGCCCATGTGTTTTAGAGTCACTAATCTCAAATCCTAAGGATTTTGATTTGAGGCACTCAAATTGCCGCACTTATGGTTGGGTTGTTTCTTTTGAGACTAGAGAATCAAATATCTTAAGCTATTAGTGAATTTGGATCTTGTGTGATACCCCATTTTAGATGGAGCTTCTCCTTATTCTTCTCTAAATGCTCTACCACTTGTTGCTTACGTTGTTTTTCATGAAACAAGACACTACTGGTACAATAGAGAAAGCATCTTTTGCATCTACCTCCATTGGCTTTAAATGGATATTTATTGTATTTAGGGCATGGATTGTGTTGAGTGTCCACAAGTATGATGATGATTTTCAAAGACAAGCATCATAAATTCCTAATAGTTATTAGTTAGCAGCTAGCTATTGTATCCAGTATCTACTATCCAACTTCGCATGATGATGCCATTTTGTAATCCATATGTATTCAAGAATTAAATGTAACATAAAACACTTCCTCATAGATTTTTAGACTCATTTGATACATTTTGTAATTGAATTTTGCCAAAAAAAAAAAGTGTTTTTATAAGAAATTTTAGTACTTTTTAAGTTGCCAAGTTTTTGTCGAGTCAAAAAATTTGGGCTTGCTAAGTACTCTCCAAGTTCGAGTCTACAATCTATGCTTGGTACTGCCTTCAATGAGGAGGTATGACTCAATGAACAACCTTCATCCCTTCCCAAAAATCAATACAGACTACAAACGCTGCCAACAAGACAATTAACAATAGAGATATTATATTAAACTCTCATTACATGTGATCATCAAATGGTACAGCCTGCAGGAAAGCTACAGCCAACATGTATGGTACAACCTGCTCCAAAAAACCTTTTAATTCATTTCACAAACTCACCAAAAACCATAAAAAACTTAAACAATCAACACAAAAAATTTAAGCATATCAAAATACATCAAAAATATCCATCTTCAACACCAAACTAGAAATCTTCACTTGCAACACAGTTGTGACTTCAAGATGAAATCACCAAGTCCAACTAGGAGGATTTTCATCCCTGAAACTAGTATTTCTAGAGGCTTTTCATCATCAAGAAATATGAGACAAACTCAAGTCTCACTCAAAGTAAATAGCAAATATGAAATTGATAACACTTTTTTATCCATAGCTCCCTTCTTTTATAACTTTTCGTGGAATAAAACATTAATTTCTCCTTCTGGCTCCATATTCACTTTAATATTGTAAAAACATTTTAAAGTTTGCAAAACGGTCACCTTTTTTCCCCCTTGAGCCTAACACCTTTTTAGCACAACTTAAAGTCACTTTTTAATTAATTAATATAAGTTGTCAATATAAAATATAAAAAGTAACTTTTGACAACTTAATTATTTAAATTATTTTTCCCTTTTTTTAATGCCAATTTGCTTACAGGAAACTCTAGGAAATAAGCTAATGGTGAAATAATTGTTAACCTGCAAGGGGACATTACATTAAACTCAATGGGTAGCCAAATCTAGTAATTATGTTCTCGTAGATAAAGTTTGTGGAATCTTTTGTTGTGCAATCTTTAGTTGCTTCTACATCTGCCCATTTTATTAGGTACTCAATTCCTGATATGATGAATCATGCATGTGATTTCCATGCTAGAGGATCTATGGCGCATTTTTCAAATGGTGCCTATGCAAATACTAGGTGCAATGGTATTTCATCTCATGTAGTAGGTCTCCCTACTCTTTGACACACATCACAACACAAGACATATTTTTCAGCATCATTAAATAATGTGGACCATCATAACCAAACTAACATAACTTTCTTTCCCATCCCATCTCCAAAATTGTCCCAACATGCCTTCACGGCTTCATGTGCTTCCTTTAGATTGTTTTCTCTTTCATGTTCCAAGACTATCTTCTTACTTCTTCATCTCTCCCTATTCTATACAACTCTCCTTCAAATAAGGTGTATGGTATTGAGCACCACATTAATCTAGTTCTTTCATCTCTAGTACACCCTTCTAGATATTCATCAATTGATAGTAATTGTGCCACATCAATGAGCTCTTCAGGTACCACATTTATTTGGAATAGATTTGTGCCAAGTAAATCATCATTGAGGACTCATGGGTCCTCACATATGTCAATCCTAGGCAAATAGTTTGGTCCTTGTTTCACCATTATCCTAAAATCAAATTCTTGAAAGAGCATTAGCCATCTACAAATCATTCCATGTGTTACCAATCTGTCCATTAGATACTTTCAAGGTTCATGATCTATGAAAAAGATGAATGGCATTGACAACAAAACAATGTCTGAACTTACGTAATGCATATACCATTGCTAACACTTTCCTTTCTGTAGTAGTGAATTTTTTCTCAACTTGGGCTAATTTGCAATTGGCAAACACAATAGGGTGGTATTTATTTCCTTTGGGTTGTGTTAGTACAATCCCTATTATGGTGCCAAAAGCATCCACAAAAACATGGAATGGAATGTTGCAATTTGGAAATATTAAGATAGGTGCCTCCGCAATTTTCTCCTTTAATGTGTCAAATGATTCTTGACTCTAGTTTGTCCACTGAAAGTCTGTATGGTTTTTCTTTTACAACAATTCTTCTATGGGCCCTACAATGGCCAATATCACCTAATGAATTTGTGGTGGTAGTCGATGTACCCCAAGAATGTTTTCACCTTAGAAATTGATTTTGGAGTTGATAAAGTAAAAATTTAGAATAATAGCTACCTCCAGATGATCTACCATCATCCCTTTTTTGCATATGATATTTCCCAAGAGTGTACCCCAAAAGGTATCGCAAATACACATTTATTCAAATTAAGGGAGATTTCTAAGTTGTGGCATCTCCCTAGCATCAACCGCAATACATGGACATGATCCTTCATCAACCCATACACTGTCCAATCATTTAAATAGACTTCTACAAAGTCATGAATAAAATCTTTGAAAGCATTAATCATAATTCAGTTGAAGACTACAAAAGCATTTTAAAGGCCAAAAGGCATCAAAGTGTACATAAAAGATCCCCATTTTGTGGCAAAGGTTGTCTTAGGTTGGTCCTCCTTTTGTATTTTAACTTGGTGGTATCCTAAGAAACCATCTATAAAAGAAGACACCTCCCTACCTACCACCGATTCTAATACTTCTTTCTTGAATGGCATAGGGAATGGATCGTGAATGCATGCCTTATTCAGTTCCCTAAAGTTGATGCGAATCCTTACTTCTCCAATTTCCTTGCATTGTATCACCATGGGGTTGATCCATATCACATCCTTTGTTGGTATGATAATTCCTCCTACCAACATTTTATCTATTTCCATTTTGACTTTAGCTTTAACATTGGGATTCAATCTATAAGGTCTTTTTCTTTGTGCCTTTGCTCCTCCCTTTAATTGTATTTGCATGATTCTTCCCTCTTATTTTATGCCTTTTTAAGTCAACAATATTGTGGAAATAAGGTCTCCATACCTTGAGAACTTCTACTACTTGCATAGCTTTCCTTTCCATCTAGTAGTCACCAATTTGAGCTATTTTGGGAGTTCCCTCTATTTCTATATTTTTCTCTGTTATCTTTAATGGTTGGTGATAGTATTCAAATCATGTCACAATATTTAGTGCTATATCCCTCTCTCCTTCTATGACTTCCACATCTAAATTTTTAGGGTTTTCTTCTTCATCATCCCACTCACCCCTTCTTGTTGTATTATAACAGACTCTATGTGACTTGTATTTGCCTTATCCATCCATTCTATCAGTTTCTAGATTCCTTTATCTTTTTGTGATGCTAAAATCTCCTTATCCTCAAATAACTCCCTAACTTCATCTATTGGTAGCAATATGACTTCTCTCATCTTTTGTGATACATCATTAATAGGTCTACAAGTGTCATAAAATGAAAATGTCTTGCAAAAGTCATCTTATAGTATCCCCCAATTTCTAGTTTTTGCTCTTTTTGCTTGATTAATGTACCATGTTTTACTATTGGGGAAAGGGTCCAATAAAACAGTTCTGCACAAGTTGCTGAACATATTCTCTTATCTTGTCCCATTCCCTAATGTAATTTTTAGGGTCGGTAGCAACGTAATACTCCAAGGTGAGTTTCCACTCCCTTTCCTCTAGCAAATATCTAGTTTTAACCAATACTATGAATGCTTTCCATGTCAGAATATTCAGCTTATGAGTAAACCGCCAATGTGCCACATTGCATATTAAAGTTTCTCAGTGGGCTTCTAACCTTAGATTTTCTCATTTAAATGTCTCCTCCCTATTTTCTCTCAATAGATCACCAACCCCTAAATAATGAGATAGCTTGTTATACGAGATGCCTCTGGAAATGTGATTAATCCAATATGTGGGGAGCGTATCATCTTCATTTATATCATCCCCTTTTGTTCCTTCACTTTGCAGTGTCTTCTCTTCTTTTGCAATGGGTTTTGGGGTCGATTTCTTAATTTTCCTCAGACTATAGACCCTTCAAAGCCCTAGTAATTCTCTAGATTCTCTTTTTGGTTCTCCCCAAAGCCAAGCCTCCATTGCCTCTTCACTATCTATGATTAGTTGCTATTATCTACAACAATCTCCACTGTCGAGTTTGGATCCTCTTCAATTTCTTTCTTGGGGCTTTTACTTAAGAAATACAATACTTTTTTATCTTCCTCACTCAAATTATCTTCTTGTGCCACCTCTTCAATGTACATGGTGCTCATATCTATATAGAGTGGTATGTGTACTATTCTATATAACCCCAAAATGATAATTCCTCCCTTTGGGAGTCAAGGACTGTTGCAATTTACAAACAATTCTAAGCTTAATATGATGTTTAATGTGTCAAAGGGATCTTTCATCTGAATAACTTCAAAGTCTATTCTCTTTCTTATTCCCAACAAATTGACTTCAACATTTTGCCATGTTCCAATGATACTTTTTGCAATCCCATCTACCAAGGGAATATTATATGGTGTATCATACAATATCGGTTCACCCAATTTTTCCCATACCTTCTTAGGCATGATACTAACATGTGTGCCAAGATGTCCTAGTACATTCTTAAACCGTTTATTTTGAACACGTGGTTCAATCATAATAGGTTTCTTCTTCCATTTCATAAAAGCTTTTACCACATTTCTGATCTATGGCTTTAAATTGGTGGCCTTATTTGCATTCTAGTATTTTGCAAACTATTTTAACTTTTCTAGTACGTATTCCTCTTCTACAAGATTGGACATTTTTTTAATAATTGAGCCTCTTTTTCAAAAATGTTGGCTTTGTGGTTATCTTCCTTCTTTTTCTCTTCTACAATACTCTTCCTAACTTCCTCTACTAACTACTACCAAATCATGCTTTTGTTTAGTCAAGAAGTACTCCACATCCTCTTTTAAATCTTCCACAAATATCTTCACTTTAGCAATGCCTTTTCCAACTGTAGTGACTACCACAACTTTAGTCTTTTTCCCATTCATTATCAAAGCCTTATGTTTGAGCTTCTCTTTCCTTTACTCATACTCTTTCTCCAACTGTTCTTCCTCTGTTGAAGAGGATTGTTGTATTTCCTCTTCATCATCAAATTGTACTTTCAAGCACCACCTAGCACCTTGGGGGTTCTATTTGGTATTCTCGTCATCACTTTTGCCCCACATGACACATGAGGTCCAAAAAATTCTTCACTCTTAATAGGTGTAGACACATTCTTATTGCATTGCTCAGCCCTTGCATAGCTAAAAGAATCATGACTAGGAAAACCAAAAAATCCACATACATTCTTCTTTTCTTCTCTACGCTAATTTGCATAGTGGACCATATCACCACACTTGTAGCCACTGACCTCTTCTCTTCTTTGTCCTCATCCTCAACCTCTACCATGTCGTCCCCTAATCATTCTAATAGCTCCAATTTTCATCCTGAGGATAATTGGCAGTTTGTGGCACCATTTTTGTGCTTTATTGATGTTGTGCACCCTTTAGCTCTAGCCACTCCTCTTTGCATTGGTCCATTATCCTCACACCAGTGATTACAGCAAGGTTCATATTCATCATCTTCCCTTGTCCAAAATAGAAGCGATGGGTAATCATCCACTTCATGGTCATCCCATTCTCAATAGACTCCATAATATAAACTTTTTAACTTTTGGGGTGCTAGTATCCTATCTATTCTTACTGTCACTACCCTTTCTCTCTTTTCAATATTGGACACTCATTTCTCAAATGTTTATCATTGGAGCAATATGTACACCAAATTTCGTTAATGTATCTCAATGACTCTCTACTTTGGCTAGGATTTCTTCTTTGATCTTTAAGTGTTCAAGTTCTAGCTTTAGCTTCTCTGTTTCCTAGTTTTCTCTAATTTATCTTTTCTTCTCTAGTTCCACCCCTATTATACATGCCAATTTCACCACATCTGAGTAACTCCAAAAATTCCTCCATCTAGAAAAGCTTTTAATTCCAACAATAGTCCAAAGATAAGCCATTCTACCCTTTGCTTCTCTATTAGTAGCTTCTCCAACTTTTATGCTACCACTTTAAATCTTAGAACAAATTCTTTGATAGTTTCTCCTTTCTTCTAAAGCATTTCTCTCATCTTATTGATGATTTTTTGAGGCCATCTCTAGGGACTCAAAGTTACAAAGGAATTCATCTTTAATGTCTTGCCATTCTTAATCATGTTGAGGCATTTCTTCATGTACCATCTTAGTGATTCATCTCTAAGTGCCCCTACAAAGTCATAAATTTTGGTATGATTAAAATAGGTTTCATTTCCCCACCATGTAGATTCCAAGACAAATATGTGTTCAATGGTTTCTTTGGCATCTTTGTCGAAAATTGACAATATGTTTCTAAGAATTGTCATTGTTAATTTAGGTTTCTCCTTCATTTTTTTGTTGATCTCTTTCTCTTGTCCTCAAGTTCATTTATTTCTTCCTTTCCAATACCCTGCCATTCTTAGCACACTTTTGTTGTTTCACCAATATCCTCTCTTTACCCTTGTCTCTTGGTAACTGAATCTCAAAGAACTTTTTCCCCAAAATCTTTGCACGATCACTCACAAACTTTCTACTCTTTCTCTTCCTTTTCCCACAATAACTCACTAAATATATCTTTTATTGTCACTCTCCTTGTCTTAAGCAGCACAAGAGATGACTCATGGTTTGGGGGGGTTAACTCTTCGAAGTGTTTCTTCATTTTAGGTGATGCAACCTTTGGTAATATTTGTTTTTTGTATTGATTATAGTATGAGCAACAGTTACATATAGATGAGAGCAGTACTACTGCTTATCAGGAATTACAAGTTTACAACAACTATTACATGAAGATTTACATATACTACCACAGATTTGTCAATCTGTTATAACTTCATATCAAGCTGTCATGCTGAGAGATTTGTTGGGCGCCTTCAAATTTCTGCCTCAGTGTGCATGCCCTATATATCACCTATGTGGTCCCAAAACTGTATGACTGCTGGTCGCTGCTGTCCCTGTCAAAAAGACCATATAATCCATCCAATTTGTATTATCTGCCCATAGCATAGTCCAGTTATCAAGTCCAAAAAGGTACTCCTGGTCCAAAAAAGAAGTTTTCCACCTGTTTAAGTAGCTGACTCCTCACTGCCAGCTGGGTATTTCATTCCCAGAAGAGCCTTAGCTGCCTCAATCTCTTCCTTTGTAAAGTCTTCGGCCCTCCAACTGAGCCTCCTTTGCCATTCTTTCATTGAAGTCTTTTTGGAAGATTTCCAAGGCTTGAAGGAAGATCTTTGAGCTTGGTTGTCCAGCCTGCCAAGTGTGACCAAACCTGACCTCCTGTAGGTTTATTTGCAATACACCATCGCCTTTGGTAATATTTCGTTAGTTAGAAACATATTATTAAATAAAAGAGTTTTATCCCTTTCTTCTCGGAAAGCATTTGTTGTATTCATGGCATATTTAGTGAGCATAGCATCATCATCATCCACTCTTTACATTTTCTCCTGATATCCACTTTCTATTAATCTCACACTCCTACTAACCACATCCTCCAAATAATCCCTATTAAAATACACAAGCTATAGTTTTGAAATTGGGGTTATTAAACCCTCAAACCCTTCATTTATGGTAAACTTAAAGTTTGACAAACTGATTCCAGAAAATGGTTGTCGAATTAGAATCTACCAACAAAGCACCCTTGCTTTCACACCCTAACTGAGCACCACAGCTCCCAAGTCCTTCCTTTCTTAACTATCATTATAATCCTTTGGATGTTATGCCATTCCCATTAGGTTTTCTTTTGCTTTTCTTACTCGGGTAATCAAGCTCTATATTGTACCATCATGTGTTAGCAATACTATCTATCCTCCCAACTAGAGGCTTTCTAAACCTTCTATAGCAACTCTCCTAGCACACTCTAACGAGGCCTCTCTAGGTCTCTCAATCCTCGTTCTATAGCTTTACTCTCTTTCTTGAATTTGCTTTAATCTTCTCTCTTCTTCATTGCTCTCATCTCAATTGCCATCTTAATTTGCTCAAAAATCTCTCTTTACCTCTTGTTGCTTTCTTTGGCCATGGGTGTTTTTGATTTGTAATTTTATCAATCCTTTTTATGCACCCCTAATGGGTCAAACTGCATCAGCCTAGGTGGTTGCATCTCTTGAAGATCTTTTTTCAAGATCTTCCCTCTTTTCATTCATCATCCTCTAGGTTCCTAACCTCATCTCACAAGGCTAGAACCTAGAGTATCCTACTACAAACCATAAAATTAGGTTACTAACTACAATCTTTCCTTACTGAATCTCTTACAACTGTAAACGATTTATTCATTAATCTTATCTTCCTTTACCACTCTACCAAGGTCTTGGTAACAAATGAAAATATTATTGATATTCATAATTGGATGATTACAAATGGAGACGAAGGCTCCTTATAAAGACGATTACAAGACGATGTTTCTAAAAAGAAACAATCGTAACTAAAGCTAAAAAAACAGAAAGAATCTAAAACAGGCTAAAACTAAAGCAGTTACTAAAAACGACTAAGTTAACTAATAAAGCAAAGATGACCATTATTATTACATTTATTATTTTAATACCCTCCCTTAATGGTCATCGTACAAACAAAAACTAAGTCTACCCATATTGTGTTGGTCATCAAAATGCATAGTATGCAAACTCCTGCTCAGTTTGCTCTGCCACATGAGCACTTTGTTGAGACGCTTCCTGATTGGTCTTCTCATCAGCCAACCACTTTCTGCAATACCTCTGTATATGACCAATCTTCCCACAGTAATGGCAAGTAATAGACTTCTTCTTGGAGTTCTCCTCTGAATCACCTCGTCCTTTCTGCTGAGTGGACTGGCCTTTGCCAATGTCCTTGGCAGTAAATGCTTGTTCAACACTATGAGACTCACTGCTGCTCCCAAACTACTTCCTCCACCTATCCTACTGCAATAGCTTGTTCACAGCTCATCGAACTTCAAGTCAACATTGGTGGATGTAATGTTGAGCATTTCGGTGAAGTGCTCGTAGGAATGTGGCAAACTCTTCAAAGTGATTACCACCATATCCTCCTCTTCCATCTTACGACCAATGGCCTCCATTTGATCGCGAATATTTTTTATTTGCATCAAGTGCTCCTGTAAAGACACTTGGTCATCCATCATAATAGAAAAGAGCATATTCTTTAGGAAGAAAGCCTTGCTCTTATCTGAGGTTTCATGAAGATCTTTCAAATGCTTCCAAATCTTCGTAGTAGACTTACCAGAAGGTATTTCTAGTAACATCTCATCGGTGACAGATAACTTGAGAAGCATGACTGCCTCCCTATTACCTCCAGCATACTTGTCCTGATCCTTCCCAATAGAAGTGGGACGAGTTTTTGTACCTAGGACAAGCGCATCTAGACACTGGTACTCCAAGATGGTAAGCATCCTTTGCTTCCACGTGTTGTAATTCTTTCCATTGAACCTCTGTGAACTTTCCAACATAACATTGGACAAAGATGCCATCCCTCCCATTTTCCAAAGCACAAAAAACGAGGTAACTTTGTGATCAGCTAGCAACGCACTTGACAATCAGCTAGCACAACTCCCGATTTTTTTTTAAAAAAACTGTGCAAATTTTTCAAGAAAAAATTTTGAAAACTCTATACAAAAATTTTTATGTTTCCAAAAATTTCTATCAAAACTGGCTCAAAATCTTTTCAAGCTGCCATTAAATATTAGAGAAAGCACCTCAGACAAAACTGGCACAAAATTCCAAACAAATCCGTTGGCACAAAATTCAAGGCATGGAAAACGATGCACCCAAAAAAATCGAGGAACTACCTAGATGAGCTCTTGAAAAACCCACAAGGAATCTGATCTTAGAATTTTAATCTGACCAAGAAAATCAGAGGATTTTAAAAAACCTAGTCGGCTGCAAGAGAAATACAGAAGAAGAAGAAAAGGCAAATCACGTGCAGAAGATTATGGAAACGGCGCCAGAAAACAAAGGATTTTTGGCTTAAACACCCAGAAGAAATCCGCAAAGGAAAAATGTGGGCTTAAACCCTTCAGCAAAAACGTGACCAAAGGTTTCTAAACATGCGCCCAAAGTTGCAAAAAAATGTGGCCCGAACGGAGGAAAATCGCGGCCAGAATGGAGACCAAAAACACGAGCCAAAGCAGATCAAGTCGCATTCGAAGAAAACAAAAAACAGCAACCAAAGTTTAGAAAGAAACCGCAGACACAAGGCAGGTTCGAGCACAAGCTTTCGTCACAGGCAAATGTCGCGCGGTTCAGAACAAAATGCGACTTAAATTTGGCAGAAATCTTCACACAGAAGCAAAACGCGTCCCAAAAGACCTTGCAAAAAGTCGCGCCCAGAAGACAGAGGTCTATCGTGCCAAATATAATGAAGACTCTGCGCCCAAAATAGCATTTAAAAAAAAAAAACGCGTGCAATAAAAAACCACCAGAAACAGGTTTCAAGCACACGCCAATAAAATGATGAACAGAGCACGCGGGTTTAGCAAGAAAATATCCGCGACCAAGAAACCCACGAATTAGCAAATCCGCCACTTTCAAAAAAATTCCGATCTTCTCAGAATCCCATGAGCCCAAAAACACCTCAAGAAAATCTTCAAAAATAAAACCACGATTTTCAGAAATCAATACCTTGCGAACTTTTGACCAGGAGAAAACCACTGAAAAAAAGGAAAAAATATTCCAGGTAAAAGGCACGAATTTAAAAATTTGTCAAGAGATCATTTTGCTCTGATACCATGAAAATATTATTGATATTCATGATTGGATGATTACAAATGGAGACGAAGGCTCCTTATAAAGACGATTACAAGACGATGTTTCTAAAAAGAAACAATTGTAACTAAAGCTAAAAAACAGAAAGAATCTAAAACAGGCTAACACTAAAGCAGTTACTAAAAACGACTAAGTTAACTAATAAAGCAAAAATGACCATTATTATTACATTTATTATTTTAATAACGAAACCAAATGTTGGCAAGAACAAAGTACAGGTCTAGGATTTGAACCTAGGTTTCTTGAGAGTTGTACTTTTGTCCTAGTATGAGAGATAAGAGGAAGTTCAAGGCTTCTGCAATAAATTACAAAAGGTTGCAACAAAATAGAACATATAAAATTATATATATATTCACACATACACACATACATTATATATCATAATATATTAGACATCCATTAGTGAACATGTGATACATCATATTCTCATATTTCTTCACACACACACACACACACACACACACACACATATATATATATATATAATTTTCACTTATACATCAATCCTCTTCATACTTCTATCTTATCTCTTATATTCACTCATGTATGACCTATCTTATATCTCCTCTCTATCTTGCATTCTATGCCCTACTTATATCTAGTACAATTGTATAAAAAGGTGTGTTACTTGATATTTCTTTTGGATTTGTTGGTAGTCGGCTGAGTATGCAACATTTCCTTTATAGTGGGTTTGGCTTGTAAACTCAACTCGGTATTGCCAACAATGAGTTCCGACCTCATTCACTTTGTAAGCTAAAGCGTTATGTGCTCGTTTATGGCAAAATAACTGTGATTTTTTTATTCTTTGATTGCTTCTATTTTTGAGTTTGCCTACGATCTAGAATCCCCTTGTTGCATTCACACATACAAGCTTTTCTTCTGTGTCCAAAATGTTAGCCTATTGGTACCCTAGCATTTATGACCCCCATGTACCATTTGTTGCCCCTGCATGAGCATAGAGATTAGGGTATGGAAAAGCATTCAATGGCCCTGACAAGTATTGTGAGGTGTAGTTAAAAGGATTTATAAAACCCTCCTAGGGTAATGTTCCTATTATTGACCTCTGTGCTTGTTTCCCCACCTGAAACCTTTCTATTGTTTCATTTTTACTGATTGTGCATTCCACTGGCCTTATCATCTATGTTTGTTCAATTATATTTATGTTGTCATTTTCCTCAGTATCTTTGTCTATGTCTATTGGATCTGCCTTACCCCCCATACTTTCATTGTGGTCTTTCATAGAAATCCACAATTTGTTGATGATTGTGGCTTGTATTGACAATGATTCGGTGTAGTGCCCTTGCAATGTTACTTAAAAATTTAAAATGCAGAGTAAAGACAGGGTGGGGCTCACTTGTTTTCTATTTGTTTGTTCCTTATTTCTTTGGTCTCACTTACCACTTTTAGGAAACCACACAAAAATGGGGCCAACAAAATCCTTGAATGCCTAAAATGTTTGACAATGTGTCGGCTTCCCCTGTCATTGACACTGCTTTCCTCCACTGATACTGCTTTCCACCACTGATACTGATTCCTCTCAAATGCCAAATAATCTCTGATACTAATTGAGGGTGGTATACCAATTTGAATATGAGTGCACAGGTTTGATCCTCTGTCTTGCTGATGTCTGAGTGCATCACTTATGTGACCCACTTTATTTTATTTGTGCATGTGTAGTGAGAATGGTAAATACAACCTGTTAACCCTACCATTCTTCTTAACTATCAAGTGCAAGAGACTAATCTATACACAGAAAGGTAAATACAGTTCACAACAACAGTCTCCCTAACCTCTTCAAATACCTCTTAAATTTACAGCAGTGGCAAGTGTTTCAAGACAGCAATGTCATGTCTTAACAATGTTTCATGTTAATATTTCCTGTAATGTCAAGCAATATTGATGCCCATATTTATTGATCACAGTACAAATAAGGATGCTACTAAACACCATACTAATCAACAATGTACAGGTCACAATAATGAATAATGACAGAATGCTACTGATCAGTGATCATAACAATATTACTAATCACAAAAGGACAGTTTTGTCAAAAGACAATGATGACAACAACAATCTCAATTGGTATAAAATTATTAATAACTGATATGTAACGACAAAAATTGCCAGACGATTGCCTCGGAAATATAACTATTTCACACATGAAATAATGAAAAAAATATTTATTGATAAGTAGAGGTGACAGCACTAACATCTGCGTTGCAATAATAATGACAATTCAAGGATAGCATAATCATTCGACATTTTTGTCCAATAATGGCTATGCTCATGAATGATAAATAATGACAGTAATATTTGCTGTTGTCAAAGGCAATGGTGATAATCATTGATCACAGTAACAATAATCTTGTTCTTTATTGACAAGGTTTTCAAACCCAATAATAATTGCCGTTAGCCCTTTACAACAGATCTAACTGCTATACAATGATGGCACCTGGAAATCCTAACAACTATTTACACCATTCAAGGTGTATAACCCATTTATAAAACTTTTAGAGAAAATGATCAAAAAATTGCAGATTTGATGCTTATATAGAAAAAAAAAATAACTAATTTATTGTGATATTACCAGTGATATATCACCAATAATTCTGCATTATATTGGTGAAAATTTCAGTCAAATTCATGGTCAAATATATTTTGAAACACTTGCAATGTTTTCAAGAAAATGACAGGAACCCAACTGAGAAAAGATATATTGGAATACATCGACATATTATAAAGATATCTGCTTCTATGATTTGTACAGCCCTTTACAAGTGCCAAGATCTTCCCTATATTTTTTCCACAAGAGGAGCTTCAACGCCAGGACACTATGGGATGAAATTAAGAGGAATGATTAATCAAGACAACCCAGATCAAGGATACAAGGAGGAAAATACAAGGCTGGAAGGAAGGAAAGCAAGGTGAAAACAATGGCTGATGATTTCAGCTAAGGGACATGGCAACCATGAACATGATGCAAGGTTCCATCCACGCTAGAGCTCTACTAGTTGTCAACTGTCTGACATTGTTTTCAAGCATAGCTGTTTGGTTCTTTGATAGACAATAAGGCATCAGGATTTGTAATGGCAAATAAAAAGGGCTCTAAAATTGTGTTCTAGCATAGTTGTTTGATTCTTTGATAGACAATAAGGCATCAAGATTTGCAATACCAAATAAAAAGAACATAGTCAAAGATAGAAATATAAAAGAACTGAGCGTCATGGTAAGGACAGAATATAATGCAGAAAAATGAAACACAACAAATAGGGAAATTGATTAGAATGGTGGCAAAAAAACATTAAAAATTTTGATTTTCTAGATTTTAAAAAGGACTTAGTGATACAGGAAACCTAAGAGGACAAAATGAAACAAAGACAAGTTTATATTGATCATAAATCTATAACATTTTTTAGAAGTTGGATTGAAAGAGTAAATTATGTACAAGTCAGGTATATCAATGTTTGCATTCTCTACCAATAGGGTTCAAATTTTTTCCTAATTTAAACTCCGACTGTGCACCATGCTATTACATACAATGCATATAATACAAAAAACAAATAGAGGGTAATATTTTATTCAATGGTTTAACTAGTTAATTGCTTACCAATCTTTCTCTTTGGCGTTTTCTTTGCACCTTTACAGAAAAGTCCTCCAATGGCATGCCTTGTAGGACATCTCGTTCTATCTTCTTCCTCCAAACAAATCTACAAATGTACAGAGAAATTGATGCACATTAAAAGATAACGTGCAAATCTTTTTTTTTTGCAGTAGTACACACTATAAATTATAATCCACTTCACAATTTTATAGATGCTAGAAGAAAGATTTTTGTGTTTTCATAGACCAAGAAGAAGCAAATGAATCACATTTCAAAAAATTAGGCTTGAATATCTTGAGACCAAGTCATGGGTTTGCCGTTTGGGCTCCGTGATTATATTTCACTTAGATTAAAAATGCAAGAAATGAGAATAGAAGTATAATTAATTATAATCATAGAATTGATGCATTTGATAAACCAAAAAAAGGGAAACAAATTTCATACAAAAGTCAACAAACTCAATCAAATAAGGACGTGTAACACAACAAATATCATACATTTTTTTCAACCTATATAAAAGGAAAAATATATTGATAAGCAGGAGGTATTTTCTGCAGTGTGTCAAATGATGATATCTTTATCAAGATTCAACTGTGTAGCTTTTGAGTCAAACTCATTGACCCATATTTTATGAGTAGTGGTTCACACAAGCTCATCTCTAATGAGAATGAATGGTCCACTTAGCACTCCTTGCATCTAGGTGATGCTCATAAGGTTGAAGCATTGGTACTTCCTGGGAGGTCACCCATCCCAATGCTACTCCAACTCAAGCATAGTTAACCATGGAGTTTCCCCCAAGATCAAGCCCACTTAGGAAAAATGTATACTCGGATCAAGGTACTGTTTATTGATATAACAAGAATTGTTTCAAGTCAATTAGCACCTAAGAATATACCATTGAATCAACTTGAGAGTAGCAAACCTGGCTTTGAAAAGAAAATGAACTTTTCTTAAATACACGTAACTTAATCGGGAGTTGTCTTGCCAATGTGTAGTCTTAAATCCATTGACTGGATTGTATGCCAAAGAGCATTGAAACTATACCTGGTCATCCAAGTGTTCCCCAGGAGTATACCTTGCTGAGAAAGAGAAGCAATGAAGATCAAGAAATAATGCAATTCAGCTTGGAATTGTGTGCAAAAGGACTTGATAGAATACATCTTTAGAAGACATGGAGTGTCAATTCCTCTCTCCACGCGCTTTGCATAAAGATTCTGTTAACCCTGCTTTGTGAAGCCTTATATTTGACTGTCAAAAAATGGTAAAACACCGACCACTTTGAAGCCTTGTGTTTGAAAAATGACCGGTAAACTCTTCATCATTGAGTGCCTTTGTGTGTTTGATAAGAAAAGAACCAGAGGATGATGAACCAGATAACTATTTAAAAGTTGATTAAAAAAGGAAACTAGGCAGCCAGGGCCTCTTGAACATAAGAACCCTCAGTGCCATTCACAGCAATGACTGGCATAAGAAAATTGGAAACCTTTGAGCTCTTTGGTTTGATTATCAAAGGTTGACCTGTCACACATCAAGTATCCTTGACAAAAGAAGTTGAATGCCTTGGTGCAAGTAGACACTTTCAAATATTTTTCCATTATCATTCTAGGTGACAATGTTATTTTGTAGTATATAAGTAAGTGAGAGATATACAACCAAAAAAATAAGAATATACAACCAAAAAAAAAACATGAGTACTTACTTCTCATTCAAGTTTGAATCCCCAAAAGGATTGGAATCGTTTGAATAGCCCGAAACTTTTTGTGTCTTGAGCTTCTTGGCAACTTTGGCAGCCTGCAATATCCCTAATTTAGCATAGATGATAGAATATGAAATGTAAGGCGGGGTGTAGTGAAGGGCGCATACCATCTTCTGGGCCTTCTTGGCCAAATACTCCATTATTCCTTCTTCGGTAATCTTTTTGCTTGAACTACTCTCTCTATCTTTTTTCTTCTTTTTCTTCTCCATATCATCCATTTCGATTTTGCTAGCGGAAGGACTAGAATTACTGCTGCTGCAAGAAGACCTTGATTTTCTCCTCTTCCTCCTCTTTTTTGCGGACCATGTAAGGCAACTACAGCAGATCAAAGTAAGTGGGATCAGAAACCTAACTATTTCTCACAAGGATCTAACCACTAGCACTTGCACCGAAAGAAGGTGCAATAGTTATGCCAATTGTATTTTATAAAATATTTTATATGATTTTGAATAGCTTTCTAATAAGAATCTTCAAGAAAAAAGTTTGCACTCGACAAATATAAGTCCAATTGAAAACATATTTTTCTCGATATCCTTGAGTTGAAAGTTGCAGTTTAAACTTCAAGCACTACAAGTGAAATAATCTTTCTGTTAGTCTATTTTATTAAAAGCTATATAAACACTTCATGGTCTATTTGCTTGTCATCTGCTGTAAAAACACTCTGTAAAATGTTTTTAAATATGAAACCGTCAATATGTAGAGCAAATAATTATAGAAGATATAGTAATGTGTACAACCACAACGCCTATTTATCTGTAATGTCCCCATTTTAGCCCGTTATTGTTTTCTGTCAGTTTGGCCTATTATTGGCCCTCGTAGGCTAGTACAGATGGTTAGAGGGTCCTAGTTGGCAGTTATCAGAGTGTGTTCTTCTCTGAAACTCAATTTGGTTCAGGATTGGCCTTTGTTTGACTCAATTTCTCACACTTACTATTTATAGTAAGTCACCATTTCGGTAGAGTCCATATTTCTATATTTAGTAAGCTACCTAGACAAGTCTCGGATGCAATGTTGATCTTCTTAATCAGTTGGATGGGCGAATTATTAAGTATTTAATGAGTTATTATCATTAAAGGGACTTTAATGATAATTAAATAATATAAAGTTAAAGTGCACTTTTTATTCAACAGGGCCATGACCCATCATTAAAGTCACTTAAAGTGCATTTATTATTTTATGGAAATGAGCGCCCTCTTATGAAGACTTTTTATTAAGTTATGATCTAAACCTAAAATGGATTTGAAAAGGGTATTAAATGCCATTAAGGAGGTCGACCTCTTCTTAAGATGTTATAAAAGGGCTCAAAAAGGAAAAGCATTCATCGATTATTCATTTCATACTTATGATTTTTGGAGTTTGCTGTGTGGAGAAGAAACGACAAGGGTTTTCTGCCATTGTTAATCCATTGAGAACAAAATCTCTCTTTGGTTTGCACTCCTGAGGTTGTGAGAGACCAGCTAAAGGTTTGCTAGTTTGTGGGCTTCATTCAGGGGTCCAAACTGTGCTTCATTGGAAGAAGTTAATATCAAATATTCAAGGGTTTGAGCAGCTTGTTGGAGAAAGTTTGTATTTTTCTTACAAGGGTTGCAGTCTTTCGAAGGATCAATTTTGCAATAGCTGTTTTGATTCTTACATTCCTTGCTGCTAAAAATAATGATACATTGAGGAGCTAGGCGGACTGGTCTAGGGGTGCAATTTTGATAAGAAGATCAAATAAAAATTGATTGTGGCTTCCACTGTAATTGCTAGCATATCTAACACTTGGGCATCATTTGTCGGCTTTAAAGAGGGCAGATCCAAGGTGGTTCGAGCAGGTATTGGGCACCACAAGAGTCTCCAGGCTGCGGCATTAAATCAGGTTCCTATTTGTAATTGTATTTCATTGTGAACCCATAGAGTGGTAGCAGACAACTCGCATGTCATAATCAGCATTTAGATATTGAATCGCTGTCATATTTAGTCAAATAGAATTGCATTTGTTAGGAGTCCAAGCGCTGTCTCATAAGCAGCAAAGTAGCAATGTAATTTCAGTCCAGTCAATGTATGAAGAAAGAATGAATTGTCATTGTAATAAGTTTGATATCATTCCAAATATTACAAGGAGAAGTTGACGTTGGCAGTAAGCTGTTTGTCTTATTGTCTAATTGCTGCACCTGCATATTAGATGCATGCTAAGTACTTGATAAATTGTTCAGTTGCTGTAGATGTTAGTTGTATATATTTTCATGCATAGAAAAATACAAAGATATTGTATACCATTTCTATTCATGGAATAGTTGTTTAGTATCATTCCAAAGGCAACCTAATTTCATTTGCACACATCAAAACCCAATTCAAAGCAAATTGAAACTCCATACCAGCAAGACTGAGGCGGTAAGAAACAGTGTTTGTGAAAGTTCCTTGAGGCAAAGTCAGGAGTTTATGATCAGAATAAGATAGGGTTTCTACATTATATGACCATATACTCAACATTTGAAGATCAATTTCACAAATTCTGAGTCTATTTAAATGCATGTAATACTGGCGATAACTGGCTGAATAAAATTATGTTTTACTTACCAAAAAGGCTACCATCATTATAATCATAACACAGTGCAAAGGTATTGATTGCCAAGGCAGAGTAAATACCATAATGAAGACCCATCAAAGTTCAAATGCCATCCAGAGGCCCAAAAGTCTATGTTCTACCAATATCCGCAAGCGGGACTCGGTAGAGAGAATACCTTAATTGACTGAGGGAACTATCCCCTCTTTCCGTCCTTCAACACCATGTTTGGAAGAAGTCTGATAAGGTTCTACTGCAGTTGCATTATAATCTGTTGGAAAATGGAAGAGTGTCTACATTTGCACAGTGATAAACACAAATAATAATATTGAATTCATATAAGGTTTACAAGGAATAGTGCAAATACTTGTAGAGCATTGCATTCTCTTTACTTACCTAGACTACCCCTGAACTACCTATAGAAAACTAACTCCCAACTAAATAAATATTTTAATATTTTATCACTAACATAAATCACTAAGATAACTTTATTACAAATATAGATCTTAATATTCCAAGATAACTCATATGTCATATTCTAAAAAGGCAAGTCATAAATATGTTTAAAAAACATAGTTTTACAACACCAAGATAGTCTCACTTCCTGCTATGAATATTGAATAGAACCCAGGACAACACAAAGCTTTTACTCAACAATTTATTGCATAACGCAAGTATCTTAAATTCTTATTAAATAACTCTTGCTAATATTGCAGAACATCAAAAATTTAAAACCTCGAATGATATCTGAGCACTCTGTTTCACAGAGAATATTATTATTCAGTGAAACTATTGCTTTTCATTATGTTCACAATTTGGTAGAATACCGATATCAGTGATTTAAGTCTCAAACTTTCTTAAAGTCGCATGCTATGGAATGCTGAATTGTTGGCAATGTACGTATATAGCAACAATGTCTGATGTCGTTCACTTTATAATATAAAACCAATAAGTAATAGTATATACTGATGACTTCCTTCATCATTACGGAAGCTTTTATCTTAATAGTTGCCTTTGTCACTCCTGAAGCTTAGGCATTAAAATTATGTATTTCATTCTCAATATAGTGTGCTTTTCAGACAACAAGCTCCATTCTCTCATTGTCATTGTTTTATTATTTTTGCAACCACAACCCCTACCATACAGGTTAGCTTTTATGTTCCAATATGGTCACCATGAAACATAGGGACATGAATAGGTGCAATATGGGGAAGTCATTTTCACAATGAGGGTACAGCAATATTTAGGCGCCGATTACATCTATGTACCATGTACCTTTTTTAATAATACAAATTGAATCAAAAATAAAATTGGCACTGCTTTCCGTATCACTATTCTGCGATGTGATTAATCTTTGTATATCTATACTGTCCAAACCTGCAATTTCTTTTCAATTTTTGCTATCCTTTTCTTCACAGGCCGGCTGACAACTTATGCTATGAACAACTGCTGTTAATTTCTTTTTTGAATGAGTACATATAGCTAGGGTGGGTCGTCAAAACTTTCAGGGCCCATGGTATCAAGATTTATTTTATTTAATGCTTTTCACTTTTCTATTATTTCTCGATGGGAAGTACATCCCCTGAAGCATGAAGAGGAGGTAGAGGACATCCACTACTTGCCAGAGGTAAGTCCTATTATGCATCTCGAAATGATAAATTGTAGCAAATAGATGCATTCGCAGCATAACATGAACCAGATGAAATTTTAGTATCCTAAAAAGAGGCTTCATTACTGAACACATTATTTAAAAAGGCAATGGAACTCTTTTTTTAAAGCACTTAAACAGAGAGAATCAATTGCAGAGCATGCAGGCAAGAAAGGAAGAAAGAAATAACAGAAAGAACATGCACTATTTGAAATTCTAACAAAAACCCTAACAAAATCAAACCTTAAAAAACGAAGGATAGTACATATCGATGCGCCCAAGTTTTGTACGCGCACTTAATTAAGCATCTGAAAATATCAGCATTTTGGGGCTACTCGATTCTTGAGCTCGAAACACGATTGTTGCGGCCTTTAAGAAAAAAATATCGGTTGTGAGTGAAAGTTTGTTTTCAGGCGTGGGGCGAAGAGTTTCAACTGCCTGAAAATTGTTTCTCCGGGCGTGAGACAACTTTCCCTTCACTGAAACTATGGCAAGTGATTTACCTCAAGATTCTGCACAAATTCTGTCGTGCTGTCAACGATGCCGATGAGAAAAAATGGACGGAGTTTCAAGGTATCTCTTTGGGACTGAATTTTAAAATGAGAGGTATAGGTGTAGAATAGAGCCCAGCTCGTGGGAGGAGATTAAAAATGACAACACTCTGTGGTACTTTTGTAAAGACGAAAGTCAATGTCCATATTTGGAAAGTTTAAATGGTTTTGATCAAACTCTATCTATATAGTTTGCCAAAATATAGAATAGGGGTTCATTCAATTTGGTGGTGTTGGTTTTGAAGTTACTAAGGAGGCTATGCCGGTACTAGGCTAAAATGTGAGCCGAAAAAGGTGCATCATGACAGAAAAGTAAAGGATGAGGAAAACATGAAGACAACTTTTTTATTATCAAATTTTAAAGGGGAAACATATCAGTAGTCGTTAGGGTTAACTTTGTGCATTCGTGCAAAGTGCAAAATAGGTCCAATTTCAAATTATTATTTTTGGCCTTCTTCGTAAGCGAGTTAGGATCTTAAAAAGAAAAATTTGGCTTGTGGATATTTAAAATACGTTTTGTAAAACCCGTCAAATGAAAAATGCTAAAAAAAGGTGTTTTTAAACCTCCACCCGTTACATTTTCATGACTTCACCCATACCCGTTCATTCTAAATCCAAAAAAAAAATTATAAAAAAGCCTATTTACAATTATCAATTAACCTATTTAAAATTACGTTTGTATGTGGGCTCAGTCAAAATATCATGTGGGTCCGCTTGGAGGTGGTCACTTTAATCTCAACCTCACCACATTACATTGTTAACCACGTGCCCCATATGCTTCATCAAGCCACGTGTATGACTCTACCTCACCACCTGCGTTTGTTAACCACGTGCCCCATTTGCCTTCATCAACCCACCTTTAGCTTTTAACTTAACCACAGGTTGTTGGGCAACTTTAAGCCCTAAACTCATCATCTCTCACAATTTTTTCATCGTGGTCTCCTCTCTCCCGCCGTCGACATGAGCTCGTGCGGCCATGGCGACTTCGTTTGACACTCAAATGCTGCAGGTAACGTCTCCACCTCTCTTCACTTGCAAGTTTGTTTGTAGAACAGTGGGTTTTTCTTGGCGTCGACAGTGTTTGAGTGAATTTTGGTGTGTTTAACAGTCATTTCTCTGTATGGCATTAAGATAAGTGACTGTAATCATTTCTATTTACATGTGACTGGTACAAATTTGATCCCTCGTGGTTTATTCTGTCTATACCATCGACGGTTTGCCTGGGTTTGACTGTAATCATTTCGTTTTACATGTGACTGGTAGATTATTGATCCCTCGTGAATTATTATGTCAATGCCATCGAGGGTTTGCCTGGGTTTGACTGTAATCATTTCATTTTACATGTGACTAGTACAAAATTGATCCCTCATGAATTATTTTGTCAATGCCATCGAGGGTTTGCCTGGGTTTGACTGTAATCATTTCTTTTTACATGTGACTGGTACAAATTTGATCCCTCGTGAATTAATCTGTTTATGCAATCGAGGGTTTGCCTGCTATGATTTTATTTGACATTATTTTATGAAATAATCACATATAATGTGATTCAAACAGAACATTGACGAAATTTTGACCAAGTATAATAATGAAATTTAGTGGGTATATTGTTAAACGTTGGTATAATCATGAAATTTTATGGGTTTCCAATTTTAACCCCAAATTATTGAGGGGTTTCAGCATATGGGTTAATGGGTGGACGATTTCTATATTCAATAATTATAATACGCACATGAAATTAAATGGGTTTACAGATTTTGTTGATTCTCTTCGAATCCCTGCATTATCATGATGAAACTTGATGGGTATACAATTTTTTTCCCAAATTATACAACGGTTTTAAGATTACAATTTGCAAGCAAGCAATATATACTGGTGTATACAGTCATGCCGTGTAGAGTTTCATTATATAAAGCCGAGCAGGGTTTCATCACAATTACCTTCGCAGATAATGATATTTTTTTATTTTTTTTATTTTATAGATAAGTGTTACCAAAGGGGGTAACTCCCATGTACATTCAGATTTGGCTTTTACAGTTCAAGAACGAAATTACAAACCCTGCTCATTCTATGAGCAAGAAAATTGTTGCAAGGATGTCTCCCATCCTGGTCAACCATTGCAAGCGGACCCCATTGAGCCAAGCCAAGTCGGATTGCATGAAGTTGGAGAAGGCATCCATGTTGGCGTTTTTGACTCCTGCTCTAAATACTTCCCATGCGTCAATACGAAAGTTATCTGCTGCAACCCAGTGGGCACTAGCTGCATCTTCGTCCACATCGTCCTCTTCAAATTCCGCCTCCTCCTCATCATTTTTCGAATCATCTTTTGCCACGTTCAGTATTTTTGGGTCGAAATAATACTTTAGGAAGCTGACCCAGCCCTCATCACTTAGGTTCAAAATGGCATTGGCTATGGCCTCGATGTTACCTATTTATATGAATCCGTCGAGCCGCTCAACCATGACTTCCCTGGCCTCGGTTATGTCCACTAATGCGCATAGTATGAGCTCGTAGATTTTGTCGTCGCACCAGTGCTAATCAAGAGACAAAACCGCAGAGACTAGGTCGACAACTGCATTCCTTATTGCTGGGTCTGGAATGTTAAAAAGCCTTTTGCACTAGGCCATTCCTGACTCCTTAGTGCAATGGCACTCGACTCCGAACATGAATACCATCCTGCTTTTCTGGCAAACTTGGGGCTTATGTGAAGAGATGGAGGTGGAGATCATAATGTCCACCTATTAATAGCCTTAATCCTGTAACGATAAGGATTGCTTGAGAACAGGGTCCGTCGATTCATGCCATACCAAATCCGAACTAAATCCGTCCTTAGATTTCGCACATGTGAATCCAGTCCTGATTTGAGGTTCGTAAGGTTTTTGGGATGAGAGATTTGGGTATTTTGACTGCCTCCATATCAGCGATATATTTATATATACAGTCATGCCGTGTAGGGTTTCATTATATAAATTCGTGCAGGGTTTCATCACAATTACCTTCACAGATAATGATATGTTTTAATTACAATGTATATATATTTTAGCAGAGAATGATATATTCTTTTCAAACAATGATATGTTCTTATCAGATTGTATATATGTTTTTGCAGACAATGATATATTTTTTTCAGACAATGATATATTGTTTTCAGACAATGATATGTTACTATCAGAATGTATATATATGTTTGCAAGCAATGATATATTCTTCTCAGGCAATGATATGTTATTATCAAATTGTATATATATTTGCGGACAACTATATTTATATATATGTGTGTGTGTGTGTGTGTGTATATGTGTTTATATATATACACACACATATATATGTATATATATAGGTATATATAGGTTCATGTGATGAAATCCTACACGGCTTTATATGATGAAACCCTACACAGCATGAGGCTTCTTATATATATATATAATCTGATAATAGTGTATCATTGTATAATTTGGGAAACAAATTGTATACCCATCAAGTTTCATCATGATAATGCAATATATACAATTTGGTGAGGTTGAGATTAAAGTGACCACCTCCTAGTAGACAATGATATATTCTTTACAGACAATGAAATGTTCTTATCAGATTATATATATGTATTTGCAGACAATGATATATTCTTATCATATTGTATGCATGTATATACATGCATACAATCTAATAAGAATATATCATTGTCTGCAAATAGTGATCATTGTATTTGCAGACAATGATATGTTCTTATCAGATTGTATGTATATATTTGTAGACAATGATATATTCTTATTAGATTGTATGTTTATATACATACAATCTGATAGTAATATATCATTGTCTACAAATTGAAATCATTCTATTTGCAGACAATGATATATTCTTATCAAATTGTATATAATTGTCGATCACTAGTTCTTTCTTAATGATTAATGTTTTACTAACACTATAGCTTATACCATCAATTATCACAATCTAACCACATTGAACTACACTCTTAGCTGCTCTAACAAACTCTAACATACAATCTGATAAGAATATATCATTGTTTGCAAATTGTAATCTGACAAGAAATCGGCAAGAGATGATGAGTTTAGGGCTTAAAGATGCCCAACAAGCCGCGATTAGGTAAACTCATACGCGTGGTTTGATAAAGGCATATGGGGCATGTGGTTAACAATGTAATGTGGTGAGGTTGAGATTAAAGTGACCACCTCCTAGCAGACCCACGTCATATTTTGATCGGGCCCACATACAAACATAACTTGAAATAGGTTAATTGATAATTGTAAATAGGCTTTTTTTTTAAATTTACGCACCATTGAAATTAGACAAGAGTGGCCACTGCAGTATGAATAGACCGATTATTTGGCAGGAAAATTGAGATTTGAAATTCAATCACCACAATTCAATGCATTCAATATACACATTCAAATGATTTTATAAGAGGGAATTTCCAATGTCATTTTCAGTACGAATTCTCCTATGCTTTCACTGCATATCCTCTGCAAAATTCAGCTCGGTACATATAATGAAAACTAAAAACGTATTATAAATCATATAATAGACTGAATTTATGCAAGCCACCTATTTTATCAAGCACACTCCAATGTTTTTATAAGAGGGAATTTCCATGGTCATTCCCTCAATATCCTCTGCAAAATTCAGAGCTTACTAACGCAACCTATGCACATTCCTCTTAAAAGGCAGCTTATTCATGTTGGTACACCCAAAATAATTAAATTCATATTTTTATTTATCAACTTACTAGATTTACATTAATGTTGTTTGTTTCATTATTCAATATACTCTTTTATATTTATGTACTGAGTGTTTGCATTATTTTGAGGCATACAAATTATTCAGTTTTTAGTCAATTGTTCAAATGAGCATTATCCATTATGTAATCATATCACATCATTGTATGATGTGATATAATTTATTTTCTTCCACTTGCTATATGTGTTTCAATAGTCAGATTACATATATGTATATACATATACATGTATATGTATATGTATATGTATATGTATGTACATATACATATGCATGTACATGTATATACATGTACATGCATATGTATATGTATATGTACAATATGCATGTACATATACATATACATATACATGTACATGTATATGTATATGTACATGCATATACATATACATATACATATACATGTACATGTATATGTATATACAAATTTATATACACTGTTATTTTCAGCTTCATACTAAGGATCAAAACATTGTGGATTTTAATGCTCCAATCAAAACTCTTATTGTTGTGCATGCAATATTGTAAGGATGATTTGATGTGGGAATGTTACGAGTACCGAGTACTACCCCTGTTTATTACAATTGTTTTGCAGGCAAGCGGGAGCGTCAAGAGGTGAACCAAGTATGTGGGTTATCAACATACCATGGAAGTTGTGTTTGTTAACACAATAAACTCTATAGGGACATTTTGCTCTTAATGCTTTATGATATGTTTATATTTTCTGTTGTATTGTTTTCATACATATTTTGTTCTTACAAATGCTTATTTGATTCGAGGAATATATTTAACTACATTGGTCTCTTAATGACAGGCATGCGAAGATTTGTCCGCAATCAACATAAGGTATTAAGCGTTAATGACAGGTAAAGTCTTTGACTTTACTTTGGCAATGACCTAGTAATACAAAAAACTATGTGATTTTATATATATGGCTGAAAGTTAGATGAATTGAGTAATAGTATAGAATAATTATGAGATTAGTTAACTCTAGTTTATTCTTATCAGATTGTATGTATCAACAAACTATTAGGGTAATTATAATATGAAGTAAGATATTAATATTAGTATTATGTTTTATTGCAAAGTTATTGTGCTAGAATGAAATCAAAATAACAATATTATTATGGAAACTTTAGGGTCACGTGTAAATGGATTTGTTTGAAATAATATGAAATCTATAGAGGGTTAACTTAGAGTTTGTTAGAGCAGCTAAGAGTGCAGTTCAATGTGGCTAGATTGTGATAATTGATGGTATAAGCTATAGTGTTAGTAAAACATTAATCATTAAGAAAAAATTAGTGATCAACAATTATATACAATCTGATAAGAATATATCATTGTCTACAAATACAATGATTTCAATTTGCAGACAATGATATATTATTATCAGATTGTATATATATACATACAATCTGATAAGAATATATCATTGTCTACAAATATATACATACAATCTGATAAGAACATATCACTGTCTGCAAATACAATGATCACTCTTTACAGATAATGATATATTCTTATCAGATTGCATGTATATATTTACATGCATACAATCTGATAAGAATATATCATTGTCTGCAAATACATATATACAATCTGATAAGAACATTTCATTATCTGTAAAGAATATATCATTGTCTACTAGGAGGTGGTCACTTTAATCTCAACCTCACCACATTACATTGTTAACCACGTGCCCCATATGCCTTCATCAAACCACGCGTATGAGTTTATCTAACCGCGGCTTGCTGGGCATCTTTAAGCCCTAAACTCATCATCTCCCATAGATTTCTTGTCAGATTACAATTTGCAGACAATGATATATTCTTAATAGATTGTATGTATATATGAATATATATACATACAATCTGATAAGAATATATCATTGTCTACAAATATATACATACAATCTGATTTTTTTATTGACAAACACTGAAACATAGTGTACTTAGTGATACCACAGAAAATACAAGGCTGAAACCCTCATAAAACATATAAGAGACTTAACTATGAGGTTCGAATAAATATCAATAGCAACATTAGGACATTTTATAATCATATCATAGTTATATTTTTTATCAAATTGCAAGAATTCATTGGGTGGTGCGACAGAAAAACATGGCTGAAAAATACTTGAAACATATCAAAATATTACTGGGTGCTTGTATTGAACTTCTTCTCACCTTAAACATATGTGAGGTTCGAAACATAATAACAACAGCATTATCACATCTTATAATTGTATCATAGTTATAACTTGAATCAAATATTTTGATCTGATATGCAAAGCAAATCAACAAAATATACTGCTACATCGATCAAAAAACAAAACTCAATACCAGCATATTTAGTTCTCCATATTGCTAGGAAAAGAAGGTGGCATGAGATATCCGCTAGTAGCTGAGTCTATTCCACTTGTAGGAGGTGATACTTGGTTAATTGAGGTTTGAAGGCATGTTGCTATTTGAGCAAGCAATGTCTGGCTTGCATCTACAATCAGTCCCATTTGTTGTGAGCCACTCCCAACTTGCATATTGTTGATAGCTGTAAAGGCTGGTGCCAATATGTTCATCATATCGAGCAGTATAGGGTGTTGGGGGGGGTGCAGGATTCCCCGTTGTAGACTTACGTTTTATCCTCTTTGCTTGTTTAGCTTTCTTTTCAGCTGCCTTTTGTAGACGTTCAACCTTGGCCTGCTCTTGTCTGATTGCTTTCTCCCGCATTCTAATCATCTTCTCCTCATCTTCTATCGCTTTCTTTGCTTGCTTCTCAGCCCTCATTGCTTCCTTTTCAATTGCTTATGCTTCACGTTCTGCCTTTCTCTTCAACATCTGGTCCTTCTTACGTTGTTGCAGCTCTGCTTGCCTCTTGTTCACTATACATTTCGATGAAGGCATCTGATGTTAGTACTTGGAACTGCCTACTAAGGCAAAGCACTCCCGAATGACCTCCTCGTGATGATCCTTGCACCCTCTGCATTGGAAGTTTCAAGAATTTTCTATTTTGTCTGGTTGATTGTTGTCCATCATGTGGGTTGCATGGCACAAACTCAACTTCTTCGTCACTATATGCATTGTCATCTTCACTTCGACCATCACTATGCTCTTCCCAATTCCTTGCAGTAGTGAAGTAATGTATCACTTCAACCAGATCAATGCATGATGGGGATGGCATAGAAAGGCTGCATTCTTCCTCAATCGGATTTAATTGCCATCCAAGGTTTCTGGTTGCTTCATGCATCCAATCCGGTTGGCTGACTTGAGTTGGCAAACTCAGACCAGCCGATGTAGTCTTTGTATCTTCATTGTAGGGTGCAATAAGAGGTTGGACTTCTACTTGGAAATCTGCAACAACTGGTTGAATGTGTGTTGTAGTTTCAGTGCCCTCATTGTGGTATGATGTAGTTTATGTATCTTCATTGTAGGGTGCAATAAGAGGTTGAACTTCTACTTGGAAATCTGCAACAACTGGTTGAATGTGTGTTGTAGTTTCAGTGCCCTCATTGTGGTATGATGTAGTTTATGTATCTTCATTGTAGGGTGCAATAAGAGGTTGAACTTCTGCTTGGAAATCTACAACAACTGGCTGAATTTTTGGTTGAATGTGTGATGTAGTTTCAGTGCCCTAATTGCATCCCCACACAAAACCATCAATCTGTTTGTCGTTGTAACCAAGTAGACGCAGGCATGTCTCTGCTGCCATAACATCCTCTCCATCTTCCATCATGCAAGCATCACCTTTTGTTCTATGACTTGGTACATCGTCTTCAACAATATAGTCTTGACTTGGCCCCATGTCCTTGTCAAGGGTTGACTGATCAAGTGGCCAAATACCTATTCTACGAAACCCACTAATAATGTTGGATGGTCTCAAAGCTTTTTTGAAAGCTTGGCTTGCTAGAGTTGCCAACTCTTCACGCCCAATATCGATATGTGGGTTGTTAGCTTGCCAGATGGTTCATACCTCTCTAAAATATGCCTTGAATGGAGCAAAAATGCTGACATCCAATGGCTGCAGCTTGTGACTGGTATGAGCAGGAAGTTTTAACAGGTCTATTCCTAATTTTCTTGCTTCTTCAATGGTTTTGAAAGCCACGTGGCTGCCATGGCTGTCAAAAATCAGAAGGGCCCTATTTGTTGGTGAAACCCCATCGAGGATATTACCTGCAAAATGGTCTAACCATTTGACAAATAGTTCCTTTGTCATCCAAGCATGTTCTTGGATTGCCATCAATGCACCTATCTCACAATTTACTATATAATTCTGCATGTACCTTTTTGATTTAAACAGGTAGAACCCAGGAATACTTAACCCAACTGCATTTACACAAGCCAACACTATGATCCACTCTCTGCTCTTTGAAACCAAATGTGGTACACTCTTTACACCCAATTTTGCAATAACTCTCATTCCACAGTTCCTACTAGCTTGAATACCTGTCTCATCACAGTTCCAAATTCGGCTTGCTCCATAGTGGTTAAGGTTAATCATATTTTAAAGGTTGTCATAGAAAGCTTGCACGACTGAAAGATGAACCATAATTGCTCTGTCACTATCCACTCCTTCAACTGTTCTGATTGTCAAATCTGGGTGCCTTCTTCGAAATCTTGCCCACCATGACCTCCCGGGGACACCATTTGTGAATGGATTGGGCTAAGTTGTAGTGATTTGGGCAACTGTGGATTGTAGTTGATTGACCTGCAGTCCGTGGCCCAAATCTGCCATGTCCTTGCACCATTGGACAATTTCACCCTCCTCCTCATGAGATAATATGGTACTGGACCCCTCTTCTTGGTGGTGGTAACTCCTAATAGCCATGCCCTCAAACTGCTAAGTGGCATACCCCACTTGATTGTTGCTGCCCTGACTGACATGTTGCGTTCTTCGACACTTTTGACTGCTCCTTCCATATCAGCATATGTCCATTACCTAATGGGTACAGGTGAGGGCAATTGTACATCGGGCTGAACATCTGGCTGAATAGTTGGTTTGGCTTCTATTGTGTTGGTGGCTTCATCCGCAAAGTCAGGAACGTCTTCTTCTGCGGGAATTGCATGCACTTCCTCTACAGGCTCTTCATCAATGAAGTGCACCCCACAAGTGACTCTAATGGCACGCGGTCCTCTTCCTACAACCCTTTTAGAGAGTCTTCTAGCAGGTGCCATTATATTCCACTTAACCTGCACAAACAATAAAAGTTGCATACCTTGGTAGTGCAACAAAGAATATATCATTGTCTGCATAGATATATATACAATCTGATAAGAACATATCATTCTCTGCTAAAATATATATATAATCTGATTACAACATATCATTCTCTGTGAAGCTTGAAGTCATTAAGTTTCATGATTATAATGAAGGGATTCGAAGGGAATCTGAAAAAATTTGTATACCCATTTATTTTCATGTGCATATTATAATTACTGAAAATAGAAAACATCTACCCATTAACCCGTATGCTGAAACCCATAAAATTTCATGATTATACTAGTGTTTTTCAATATACCCATTAATTTTCAGGATTATATTTGGTCAAAAATTCATCAATGTTCTGTTTGAATCACATTACATGTGATTAGTTCATAGAATAATGTCAAATAAAATCATAGCAGGCAAACCCTCGATTGCATAGATAGATTAATTCACGAGGGATCAAATTTGTACCAATCACATGTAAAAAGAAATGATTACAGTCAAACCCAGGCAAACCCTCGATGGCATAGATAGAATAAACCATGAGGGATCAAATTTGTACCATATATATATATGAATGTATGTATACATTATGATAAGAAAATATCATTCTATTTATAAAGAATGATATATTCTTATGAGAATGTATATATATATATGTATGTATACAATCTAATAAGAATATATCATTGTATTTGCAAAGAATGTTATATTCTTATCATATATATATATACAATCTGATATGATGAAACCCTACATGGCATGACTATATATATATGTATTTTTCTGCAAATTGTAATCCATAAACTGCTCAATAAATTGGGACAAAAACTATAAACCCATTAAACTTCATGATTAGTAAAGAGGGATTCAGAATATAACTGTGATATGATTACAAAATGGGTAATGTTGTTGTTATTATCTTGATTTATGATGAATGCAGGTGAAAAAAATGTAACTATGATATGATTAAATAATGGAAAATGCTAAGTTGAACAGCTGACTAAAAACATAATAATTTGTATGCCTAAAAAGAATGTAAACGTTAAGTATGTAAATATAAAAGAGTATATTGAATAATGAAATAGGCCTGAAAAAAATGTAAAGATTGAGTACGTAAATATAAAACAAAATAATGAATAATGAATCAGACAACATAAATGTAAAACAGTATGCCTAAAAATAATGTAAACAGTGAATACATAAATATAAAACAGTATCTTGAATAATGAAAACAGATAAAATAAATGTAAAACAACAAATTGATAATAAAAAACATGAATTTACCTATTTTGGGTGTACTGACCTGAATAAGCTCCCTTTAAAGATGAATGTACAGAAATTGCCTTAGGAAGCTCTGAATTTTGCAGAGGATATTCAGTGAAAGCAGAGGATAATTCGTAATGATAATGACCTTGGAAATTCCCTCTTATAAAATCATTCGAATGTGTAAATTGGATGCATTGAATTATAGTGGTTGAATTTCAAATTCGAATGCATTGAATTGTGGTGGTTGAGTTTCAAATTTGAATTTTTTGTGGGAAACAATTTGTCATTTCATTTTGCAGTGGCCATTTATGCCTGAGTTATGTCGTGGCCTTTAGAAAATCAATTTTATATTTGGTTTAATAGATAAAATAGGTGGCTTGCATAAATTCAGTCATTTATATGAGTTATAATATGTTTTTTGGTTTATTAGGGAGCCTTACACCATTAATTGTGTGTGCAGGTACCAGAAGTTGATGGAGATAATACATGAAGATGTGATAGGAAGTGTGGGTGAATGTGCAATTGATAGCTCATAAAGCTGATCAATGTTTGCTATTATGTCAAAATGTGCAATTGATAGCTCATAAAGCTGATCAATGTTTGCTATTATGTCAAAATGTGCAATTGATAGCTCATAAAGCTGATCAATGTTTGTTATTATGTCAAAATGTGCACCATTAACTGTTCATAATGGTTTATATAATGTGAAATTGTGCACCATTAACTATTCAAATATACATTTATATATAATGTAGTTGAAGCTTTGAGCCACTTGCATAGAGTGGTAATTGTAAACATCAATGTACTTAAATAAATGCAAAAATTACTTTATTATCTGTAACTTGTCTTGTATTCGGTACATATATGTACCAATAGATGTTTAGATTTTTTTTTATTGGTTAGCTACACATTTAGTAGTGAACATATATTGGTGTCATGTGTAAATTTTTATTGGCATTAATAAAATAATGTAATGACTAAAATATAAACGGTTATTGGGGGGTCAGGTGAGCATGGAGTGAACGGGTATTGGATACTAATTAAATACTTTACCCGAAAGTCTAGTTTAAATGTTTTTTTCAATGTAATAATTAAGTGATAAAATTTTATTTCTCCCTTCTAAGCTCTGTAAAATTCTATTGAGGAAGCCAAGGGTTATTAGACACATGCATAAAAGATGTAAGGCAGTTATAGCAGATCAATACTAAGTGTGAAGGTGAGTTCTTTATTTGTGGAATGTACTCTAAGTTATCAATACAGTTTCGGCTTAGTTTTCGCTAACTTCTTATCCATTCATAAAAATGCATAAATTTAAATAGTTAGGATTATCCTATCCTTTTACACATACATTTTTATGAATTCACCTTATCTGTTTATTTATCACACTCGCCTATGCACCTACCTCTACTTAACTATTTGTCACAAGGATCTAACCATTAACCTATGCTAAGACTATTATGTGGTCATGGGGGTACCCCTGTGATCACAAACTCATCCCCTTTCATTGATCTAAGAGGATCTTGGTTAGTAAAAAACACCACGAATCTTGGGTATCTCCAAACAACCTTTTTTATTTATTGAGAATTCATCCCAATCTACACCCATGCTCTAAAATGCAAGTCCTAGCTTGAATTTTGTAATACCACAAGGATTGACTTGTCTTTAATGATTATGGTAGTAATTGATATAAAATTGCTTGGTTTGTGTTGCTAAATGGTGAATGAATGGAAATTAGAACAAAACAAATAATATTTAAAACACTATTCTAATTTTGTGCAAGCCTCCATATATAGCTCATAATAAACCAAGTCAATAATGTATACCAAGCAAATGATGATAAGCTAATTCCTTACAAATGGATGGTAGATAGCTTCAAGGAATACTTCGCCCCCATTTAGTTTGAACAAGTACACAAATTCAATAACAAAGGAGTAGACGACATGACTACTATCAAATTCCTAATGGATATTGCCATGAAATAGTTCATGTTATAAATTCTTGGTCAAAAAGAAGTTGGTCTCATGTATGGCATCCATGAGTCAAAGCTTATTTATGAACTTGTTGGTCCCAACAAGCCTTTTTATCATGACATATGCAATTATCTTCATAATCACATACTGTGATCAAACATATATTGCACTTTATGAAAATAATTTATCCATCATTCATCCCATTTCACCATCCTCAATGGAGAACTACATTGAAGGATCTTTGATGGCACCTTATTTAGATGTCTTGACTCTAAAGAGGATTCTCTAGTATTGAAAGAAGTGTATGACGATATATGTGGTGCACATACTAGTAGCATGGTCCTAGTCAAAAAGATCTTATGAATAGTTTACTACTAGCCTATTATAGAATAATATGGCTACCAATATATAAATAAGTGTTTAGCATACAAGCAATGATCTGAATTAGGATCCATGACAATTGCTAAGTGAATGCTTTAACGATTATAATACTTTCTTTTAAAATATTTAAATGAAATAACGTAATTGAAATTGTTAAATGAATAAAGCAATTTAAAGGTGATGAACAAAATGAATGAGAGACAGAAGATAGAAGACAAAACATAGTTGATAACGGATTTTGCCAAAATGGCTACATCTTCGGGCCCCTCTCCAACAAAGTGACCGATCCTTGATTATGCTCCAAACAGAATTACAAGGCTTCAACTAATGAGCTACAAGTCCATTTCTCTTCAGCACAGTAGCATAACATCCCTCTGTTGCACAAAAACGAACACTCAAGTCTTCGGGACGATTCTCTCCTTAGTCACCACCTGGTTACCAAAACTCCTAAACTCCCCCCTTTTATACAAAAAGATTGCCCAATATGGTTACTAACCATATGATTTTACAAATCTTGCCAATCTCCCTTCACAAGTAAAAATCTTACATAATCCCCCTATTTACAAATAAAAATCACTAATAACCCTTTGACATATCTTTTAAAATATATTTAATAATCATTTATAAGCTCTTAATGGTTTTATGTATCCGGGTTTTAGAAGATTTAATTTTAATCTCTTTTAAATTTGGGAGATTTCTCTTTTGATAATAGAGGCTAATTCTTAATTTAGAGGAGATTTGTCCTTTGCAAAGTTTAGAAATCACCCAAGGCCAATTTATACTCAAAGCCATACAATGGCTCGATGGTAGAGAAATGTTTTAGGGGTGGAGTGGTCGGGTGGTCGACCCCCACCCCTCCATTTTTAACCTTCAAATTTGCAATGGCTAGTTATAAAAAATAACTGGTGCCTATTCTTAGTAAAGCGCATAATGTGCGGCGCAGTGGTGAAACGAGGTAATAGCATGCAAGAGTTTGGGGGATCGAATCCCCCCAATCACTTTTAACAATTATTTCAACAACCCATCGGAGGATGTGTACTAGGGTGCCACATGGTTCCTTCTCATTAGGCCACATGGCATCCATTCATTCATTGTCGAAAACAACTCAACGTCATGTGTCCAAACCTAATTGGTCTGCACCAACTATACATGCCACATCAGCTTGCCACATCACTTCCACGTGTCATAGTTGGATTAATCCATGTCATTGTCCGTACTGTACGGTATGCTGACTGGGCTACCTTGCCACCATGCTGATGTCAACATTGGTCAACTTTCCCTTGTAAACTTTGACTAAGCGTATCTTGCACATACGAGCTCCTTCTGACTCCATTCAAGTTGTATTAGATTCATTTTTTGAGCTCTTCGACATGGTGCTAAACTCTAGAGCATATGGAACACTTCAATTTTTGGTGTAAAGTATCCACCTAGATTAGTCCTCCCCACTAGAGAGCTTTTGGACCTTTGAAAGCTTGATTACTTGGAAAGTAAGTGAGGGTAAAGTTCCCTCACTTTACCAATATCCATCCATTTTGCTTTGCTTGGATTCATCCCGTTCAATCCCACTCTGAGGTATTCAACTACTCCTCTTTGTGAAGTCCTGTCGTTCTTGTCTAGGATGACATCCTTTGGCAGTTCTAACATATACTTAGGTGAAATATCACCAACTGATGGAACCTGAACATTAGCCTCCTCATCCATTATCATCGAAGGTTCATGCAACTTCAAGTTCTCTACATTTACAACTAAGTAGATGTGCATGTATGGAGGAAGATTAAGGCGGAAGGCATTAGTACCAATCTTTTCCAAGATCTCAAAAGGACCATACCTGATTAGCTAGAGTTTCCTTCCCTCACCTTGCATTATTTCCTTGTTGATATGTAACCAAGCTCTATCTCCAACCTGAAAATGATGATCAATGTGATGCTTATCATGCTAAGCCTTGTATTTGGCTTGGCTCTTCTCTAACTGTGCTTCCACTACCTGATGAATTGCTTGGACTTTTTGGATGAACTTCAAAGCCTTTTATGCATCATGGTGTCCATCTTCAACATCGTCCTTCTCGAAAATAAATTCCATCAATGTTTTTGGGAGATAATTGAAACAAGTCTCAAAAGGAGATATTCTTGTAGAAGAGTGTGTTGCATGGTTGTAAGCATCCTGCACATAGTGTAGATTTTCATCCCACAACCTGGGATGCTTACTACAGTAACCTCTGAGAAGATGCGCAACTGTCATATTCACTACCTTTGTCTATCCATCAGTCTATGGATGGAATGTTGTACTTTTTTGCAGTCTTGTGTCCATGAGTTCCCACAAGGCTGACTAAAATTCCCCCAAGAATCAAGAATCTCGATCTGATACAATAGAAGTAGGGAGCCCAAAATGAACCCATACAAATTGAAAGTACATATGTGTTGCTAGTTCAGTTGTGACTTGTTTCTTACAAGGCATTAGAATAAACATTTTTCTAAACCAATCGACTACCAAAAACAAATAATCATGCCCCTTCCTAGACATTGGTAGCCCCTCGACAAAATCCATTGAAACACTTTCCCATGGATGAGATGGTACAAGTAGAGGTGTGTACAAACCTAATTTCCTATTGCTAGGTTTACTTGTTGCACACATTACACAACCTCTAATGTACTTAGACACGGTTTCTTGCATACGAGGCCAATAACAATATTTATGTAATTGAGTCATTATTTTGCTTACCCCAAAGTGTCCTGCAATCAATGACATGTGTGCTTCTCTGATTACCTGTGCCTATTCACCTTTTTGAATACATAGCTTTCCTAAATGATACAAAAATTTATTCTACACATAGTAATATTTCTCTTCTACATGTTTGCCTGTAATTAAAGTTGAATAGATTTCCTTAAAGTCTTCATCATTAGCATATTGTTCCTGAAAACTCTCATGTACCATGGAACTACCTTTAAGGATAACTAAAGCATTCATAACAGGAGGCCTAGACAACATATTTGCTAATTTGTTATGGGTACCTTTTTTATACTTAATAACCAAATGAAACTATTGAAGAAAACCCATCCACCTAAAGTGTCTACTTTGTTGCAGTTTGGATTGTGAGTGCAAATACTGAAGAGGCTGGTGATCAGTGTGGATTACAGTTTCTTTCCCCATTAAGTAGTGTTTCCACTTTTTAACACTCTGAACTAATGCATAAAGTTCCTTATCATAAGTAGGATAGTTACTTACTGCACTTGTAAAGGTTTCATAGTGATAGCAGATTGGTTTACCTCCTTGCATTAGTATTGCTCCCATGGCAAACCCACTTGCATCTGTCTCGATCTTGAACAGTTGTTGTAAATCCGGTAAAGCCAAAACTGGAGTAGTGCTCAACTTTTCCTTCAAAGTGTCAAAGGCCTTTTGTTGTGGACCTCCCCACTAGAAATTTATCTTCGTATTGGTTAACACATGCAATGGCGATGCAATGTAGGAGAATTTTGCAATGAACTTCCTCCAGTACTGAACTGCACCTAAGAAACTTCTGACTTATGTGACTATACTTGGCTTAGGCCATTTTACAATATCTTCGACCTTTGTAGGGTCTAATTTCAATTGACCACTTCCTACAACATAGCCTAAGTACACTAAGGATATCTTAGCGAATTCACATTTAGACATCTTTACAAAAAAAAATCTTTTCTTAATACATCAAAAATTTTCTTTACATGAATTACACGATCTTCCCAAATTCGACTAAATACAAGAATATCATCTAAATAGACTATGACAAAATCATCAATAAAAGGATGAAATACATCATTCATGACACGCATGAAGGTAGCTGGTGCATTACAAAGCCCAAAGGGCATGACCAACCACTCATAGAGTCCTTGCTTTGTCTTGAATGCAGTTTTCTGAATGTCATTTTCTACAATCCTTTTTTGATGATAACCACTTTGCAAGTCTAACTTAATGAAATAAACTGCATGTTTTAATTAATCAAGTAAATCATCAATACAGGGAAGAGGATACCTATTCTTTACCATTATCTTGTTCAAAGTTTGGTAGTCGATGCACATTCTCCAAGACCCGTCCTTCTTTGGAACCAACACAATTGGAGAACCACAAGGAGATGTACTAGGACGAATAACTCCTTTTTCAACCAACTCCTGAACTTTCTTTTTGATTTCCTCATTTTGAAAAACTGATAAATGGTACATTCCAATGTTTGGCAAAGGCACATCCTATTGCAACTGGATTTCATGTTGTATATCTGTCTTAGGTGGCAATCCCTTCAGCTCCTAAAATAATTCATCATAAGCGGAAACAATTTTGACTAATTCAGCTTTATGCTCTGGATCACACCTCTTGAATGCTTCGAATTTTTCATCCTCTTTGGGTTTTAAAAGCATTAATACAAATTTCTTACTAGAATTGACAAACCTTTTCATTTGACCAACATTGACTAGTGCAAGATTATTCTTAATCTTATGTGCCCGTACAATATACTCTTTACCATCCTTAAATAGATGACACTTATTCTCCCCCCTATAAAAGATTTATTTTTTTTCATACAGATAAGGATTCCCTAGCACAAACCCACAAATATCCAAAGGAACTACGTCTACCTCTACCTCATCAACAAAGTTTGCACTGATAGAAAATCTCAATTTACATTGTTTCGTTACCTGCAGTTGAGCATCATTGCAAACCCATCCAAGTGAATATGGCTCTGAATGAGGTGTTGTAGCTAGATTAAGTTTCTTTACCACCTCTTTAGATATTAAGTTGACTTGAGAACTCGTATCAAACAATGTCTCAATCTTGGTGTGCTTAGTTACAACTCGAATGTGAAATAATTCATTCCATTGTTTATCAGCTTTAGGAGGAGAAGATACTTTACTTGTACTTGCATTAGAAACATTTGCATCAGAAGAGAGAGTTATGCCTTTTCCTTTACCTTGGATCCCGACAATAACAATTTGTGTTTTATCTCTAAAGTCAGATCCAATATCTTGTTGAATCATCACAATAGTCTTTTGCTTGCCTTTATTGCCTCCATATCTTTTTAGCCTTAACTTTGGATGTAGCTTCCAGCACTTCGAATCATCATACCCCTCTTTCTTGTAGTGAGAGCATGTGGGATTAGCACCCTCCTTCTTTGTTGTAGTTTTCTTCTTCCCTTTGCCTTTGTCTTTGTCTTTACCCTTAGGCTTACCCTCAGACTTAGACGGTTTCTTTGAAATATTATCACTGAAAGTGTTCTTACCCCTTGACTCTAAATGAGTGGCTTGGATAGATATTTCATGTAGATTATTAGGACTCGACATTAGAATAGTATGTCTTAGGTAAGAATGAAAACCACCTATGTACTTAAGCAGTGTATCTTGAGTATATAATGGACCATTTAAAGCAATAGCTCATTTTCTAAACTCATGGGTGTAATCTTGGACAGACTCGCCCTTACCTTGCCGAAGGTTTTCCAATTCATTGTTAATTGTTGCATATAACCTAAAGGGTAAAACTTCTTTTTAAGGGCAATAACAAATTCCATCCAAGTAATACTGACATTACCATGGCGAGCGATTTCTTCCTAATTTCTACTCTCCCACCAGGTGAGAGTTGTACCTCCCAACCAGAGAGTAGCTAATTGGATCCTAGAAGCATCTTCTACTAGGCCTTGAATCCTACATTACACTTCTACCTACTAGACCCAATCATCTAAATTTTCAACATTTAACTCCCCACAATACTTAGGTAATACAAATTTTACATCCAATTTAATAAACAGGCTTAGATTTTCTCTTTAAAGGATTAACAGAAGTACAAGAAGAAGAAGGAGAAGAAGAAGGAGAAGATGGAGGGGATTTTGGAGGTTCTCCACCATCTCCTGATTGCTTCTTCTTGTCTTTAGAGTCTCTAGAATCTTCCTGCTTCGATGAATTGCCTTCTTCGGATTTCTTTTGATCTTGCCTTTCTCTATAGAGCACCTCCACCATGGCCTTCATGCCAAGGAAGGCTTTTCGAAAACCTTCATCAAGCTCTGGTTTTTCATGTTTAGTTGTACTCTCTGACATTTTTGGTGGAAAGGTTCTTTGCTTCTTGATATCAGGATTATACTTTGCAAGTGTGTCTTCACCTCGTTGGCTCTTGGATCTTGTTATCATTCACCTCTACAATACTTGTCAAACAAAGCTATGATACCAACTTGCTCTGAATTAGATCTATGACAATTGCTAAGTGAATGCTTTAACGATTACAATGCTTGCTTTTAAAATATTTAAACGAAATAACATAATTGAAATTCTTAAATGAACAAAGCAATTTAAAGGTGATGAACAAAGTGAATGAGAGAAAGAAGATAGAAGATAGAACACGGCTGATAACGAAGCTTGCCAAAATGGCTACATCTCCGGGCCCCTCTCCAACAAAGTGATTGATCCTTGATTATGCTCCAAACAGAATTACAAGGCTTCAACTAACGAGTTATAAGTCCATTTCTCTTCAGCATAGTAGCATAACATGCCTTTGTTATGCAAAAACAAACACTCAAGTCTTCAGGACGATTCTCTCCTTAGTCACCACTTGGTTACCAAAACTCCTAAACTCCCCCCTTTTTATACATTTTTTTTTCCCAATATAGTTACTAACCATATGATTTTACAAATCTCGCCAATCTCCCTTCACAAGTAAAACTCTTACATAATCCCCCTATTTACAAATAAAAATCACTAATAACCCTTTTAATATCTTTTAAAATATCTTTAATCACCATTTATAAGCTCTTACAATTGGTTTTATGTATTTGGGATTTAGAAGATTTAATTTTAATCTCTTTTGAATTTGGGAGATTTCTCATTTGATAATAGGGGTTAATTCTTAATTTAGAGGAGATTCAATCTTTGCAAAGTCTTCTAAATCACCTGAGGCCGATTTATACTCAAATCCATACAACGGTTCGATGGTAGAGAGGTTTTGGGGGTGGAGTGGTTGGGTGGTCGATCCCTGCCCCTCCATTTTCAACCTTCAAATTTGCAATGGCTAGTTATCGAAAGTAACTGGTGCCTATTTTTGGTAAAGCACATAATGCATGGCGTAGTGGTGAAATGGGATAATAGCATGCAAGAGGTGGGGGGATCGAATCCTCTTAATCACTTTTAGCAACTATTTCAACAACCCACCGAAGGATGTGTATCGGGGTGCCACGCGATGCCTTCTCATTGGGCCACATGGCATCCATTCATTTATTATCAAAAATAACTCAATGCCATGTGTCCAAATATGACTGGTCTGCACCAACTATACATGCCACATCACTGCCACATGTCAGAGTTGGATTATTCCACGTCATCATCTATATTGTATGGCCTATTGACTGGGTTGCCTCGTCACCATGCTGATGTCAACATTGGTCAACTTTCCCTTGTGAACTTTGATTGAGCGTATCTTGCACCTATGATCTCCTTTTGACCTCGTTCAAGTTGCATTGGATTCAGTTTTTTAAGCTCTTTGACATGGTGCTAAATTTTGGAGCATATGGAACACTCCAATTTTTGGTGTAAAGTATCCACCTAGATCAAGCAACATGGAGATCTAGTACACATTCCATCACAAGTGTTGTAACCCATCACTACTCCTTGGACCTTTTCATAGTGGGGCGTTGATCTTGTTGGTAAGATTCACTCTTCTTCCTCCAATGACATAAGTTCATAATTATCACCATCAAATACTTTGCCAAATGGGTTGAAGCTACTTTCCTTATATACACCATTGGCCAGCAAATCACTAAGTTCATCTTGAACTACATCCTTTGTCACTAGTAATGGTAATTCTATAAAAAATTAAGACATTTGTACTTTTTTGTGAGTGCTTCAACATCCAACATCATTAGTCCACCCCATATTACATACAAAGTAATAGTCAAGTATAGGTCTCTAATAAAACCATCTTAAAAATCCTCAAAAAGATTATCAATGGCACTAGTCATGATTGAAATCTTCAACTTAGTTGCACTCTCTAAACTTATTTCACTAGTATTTACACACCAATTGGCATGATTCTATATTCCCTCATCTGTTTTTGAAGTTATCTTACCTATTGAGATCAAAATTCCACCAATGCGCATCTCGATGTGAAACCTCATGGATGATGAGGGATATTAGGTTGCATTCCTATAGGAGCTTGAACTTCTTTATAAATAATTCATCAACATCCTTAATCATCTTTATTCATACTAAAACCATCTTTTTCATAGCTACAATAAGAAAATTAGAGCTTATGAGTATGACATTGGTGATCTTGTACTCAACAAAAATTAAAGAAATTTACAAGACAAAGATGAGAAAGGTAAATTTGAACCTAATTGGTTAGGACCTTATGTCATCGCCAAATATGGATCAAGTTCCTATTAACTAGCTACCTCCAAGGGTCAATACCTTGATGATCCCATCAATATTGTGCACCTCAACCACTTTCATGCCTAATCTAATAAATATCCTAATTAAAAATACAAAAAATCAAAATATTAAAGATAGAAATCAATTTATGGTGAAAACCACTACTGGGGGTGCTTAGAACAAACTTGTACTTATCAAATTAGCCATAGTTTTAAGGTAAAATACCCTCCTCGAGGTGGTGAGTTTGCCTTATTAAAAACCCAAAAATAGACATAATGCCAAGGCTATACACTATATAGTTTTGGAATTAAAGTCTAATAATTTTGGGGAAAAATAACTTGATAAAATTTTGAGATTGGGATTCAAGGAAATTAAATATTTAAAACACAAAGTAGCACATAGTCATTACATCATATAATTAAATGCAAGTGAATAATTTGAGATATTTTTAGATGAAACTATGTGTTAGTGTGAATGGGATATATTATCTAACTAGTCCACCTCATAGGTTCTATTTGTTGGAGTAAAGAGGTAATCACCTAATAATTAATTAATTATTAGGCCCCTTTTAACTTAATTACTTAAGTTAAACTTAGGAATTGCTTTTCATTATTAAAATGAGGTAATAATAGGTCATGTTGTCTCATTGCATAAGATGAAGACACGTGTCACACTCTAATCAAATCCTTATCTAGGGTTTGATTTTTCCTTTACATAAGGATTCACCTTTCATTCATATGTATTCATTTAGATTATTCAACACATAAGCCACAATGCTTTTCTAGTCCTATTTACACAAGTTCACATGTTAAATTTACTTAGGGGTCTAAGAATCTTTCTAAAAGTCTTAGTTGTCATGTGATCAATCTTATCTTATCTTATCTTGTCATTTACTTTTTGTGCCTGATTTCATAAGATTAAGACACTTTTTCATGATCTTGTCTAATCTTATATCTCTCCTTACATATATAAGCAAGGCCTTGTGTACATTTTGTATCATATAGGTCTGTACTATCATTGATCCATTAATGATCAAGTTGTATCATTGTTGCATCCATAATCAATCAAGTTACTCTCTTTTGTATTATCTTGTGGAAGGCTATCTTTGGTTTTGCAAGTGATCTTGGGGTATGTGAGCTCATTATTAGCTTCTACATGGTATTAGAGCTTCAAATCTATAAACCTCTTCTTAGGTTTGAGGGTGATTCGAGCATGAGCTTTTTTTGGGTGCACTTTGGGGAAAAATAAACATCACCATTGATTAGAAGGCCCAAAATCCCCTATTTTCATATAAAATAATTGATATTTGGGAAATAAAAAACTTTCAACCATTCTCGAGGGTTTAGCAAATTTGGTAATCAAAATTTTGTATGGTTATATGAAATCTATACAATCCATACAGTCTGTACCCTCAGTTGGCATCACCTGATGGTATAATCTATGTAGTCAACATCTTTTGTAGAATATCCTCTAACTTGCATCATTCCTTTGAAAAATATAATGATAAAATATAATTATCACGAAATAATTCCCCACTTTTGCATACATTATAATAATTTTAAATTGTGAACTTAACAAACATTAAAGTACATAATGAACATTAAATCATTGCATTTCAACTTAAAATTGATATCATAATAGTTATCATATCATCCAACATTTGTTTCCCTTTGCTATCACTATAAATTTGAATATGTTATTTTTTCTCAAGTTGATTTACTTGTCAATGTTCTTGCAAACTATCCAAAGCTTCATTTACCAAATTAAAACTTGGTCAATGTAAATATTTTAAATGAATAAATGTTAAGGTTAAAACGTTCAAAATCTTCTTGGGAACTTTGCAATGCAATAGTAGCTAATCTTCAAAAGTATTGAATAGGGTCTTCATATTAACAAGCTCATCAATGATTTCCTTGATAATATTACATTTAATCAAATCTATTAGTTCCTTGATGAAACATCTAATTGAATTCAAAATTAGTTTCTTAGTGAAAAAGTAACGAGGAATTACCTCAATGAAATTTTGAAGATTCACCAATGTACCAATATTGAGGTCTTTCACTTTAGTAAATTTTTTTGTCCATTTCTAGGATTTTAACTGTCCACTTTGTAGCTTTAAACCATTTGAGAGGAATGCAATATTAGTTCCTTTGATAATACTACCTAGAACCAAAAATAAAAATCCATTTTTACCACTTCTTATAGCTTTGATGAATTGTCTTCTAATAACAATAGTTCATCAAAATTTTCTTCCAATTTTCCAAGGGTATTAAGACTATCATTGAATTTATGATATAGTATGATATATTCCTTCAAACTATTTAAGCCCTAAGTTAACAAAGAATCCTTCCATGTTAATTTTGCTTGAGTAGTCCCCATAATATTGCTTATAGCTAGTAAATTTTGTCTAAAGGAGCAAAAGGGGGAGGAATAGGAGTAAATAGATCAACTGGGCTAACAATGTATTGAATATATATAATTAACTACCCCATTTGAGCTTTCAATTTTTCCTTAGTTTGTTTACCTTTGCCCATAATTCTAAGGATAGTGCTTACAACTCTTTGAACATTGTCTTATTATGCCTCTCTAGTTTGCTTCCTATGATTAACTCTAGTGATTTAGTAGCATGCTACCTAGATGTTTTTCACTTATTTATCACAAATCAAAGTGGAAATTTTTGTAACCCTTGATCCTTGGGCATCTACAAAAATAGAAGAGAATTCTTATATTTTTAGAATGAAATTGTACCTTGAACAATGCAAGAATAATAGATAAATCATCATAAACATAAACTACCTCTCTTTTTCTCTTATTTATTGTGTTGTTGAACCATATTGGCACATTTCCTTTTGCTAAACCTACCTAAGTTAGGATGAATCCCATTGAGTAGTTGCATTTCTTACATGATAAGGTGGATGCATTTGAGAATGTATCGACTCATGTGACAAAGGAGATTATTGATATGAAGGATTATTCTCCTAAGTGGGTGTTTCCTTCAAAAGAAGGGGTCTCTTCATGATAAAAATATTTTTTTTGGGTTAATAATTTCCTATAGTATAATATCCTTCTTTGTTAAAAGAGTCTCATTGTGAAGATACTTCTTAATGGTTGGATTAAAAACTAGATCTTCTTTTTAGTTGGTTCTTCTTAAGAAATTTCACTAGTAGGGCTTTAGGGAATCTATTACAACTATTCAAGAACATTTTTTTCAATGGGGGAAAGGTTAGTTGTAGGATGTTAAGATGGTTGTTGAGAGAGAGGACTTGTAGGAAGAGGAATCTTACCAATGGAAACAACAACTATAGTGGTTGAACCAAAACTATTGATCCCTTCTTTAATTCCCCTAGTTTTAAACTTGAATTTATGCTTCCTTATTATCAGAGGTGCATGCTCCTCTAAATATTTGTGTTCATCCTCATCAACAAAAACACTCTTAGTAAGAACTATTTGTATATGTGCATGAGGGGGAGAAATTTCATTTTCTTTTGGTGTAGGCTTTGAGGTCTTATCTTTTTTTTATGCCTCTTTTTTAATATTTTTTTAGAGAGTTCTTCTAAACACTTCAAACTTCTAGTAACAACTTGCCATCATTTTCTACTAAGACCTATACTAAATGATGTTTCCTAACCCTATTCTTTGAATCATTCTTTGAGCTAGAATGGGGTTGGAAATCTTGGGGGGCCACCTAGCCCCCATTCTCTCCTTAGGAATTTTGGTACTACCTTGGGTTGTACCTCTACTACTTCAAGTAGTAGTATGGTGAGTGGTTTAAAGAAATGAACAAATTCCATTTTGTGTAATTATCATAAAGCCCTTGTGCCCAGATCCTTGAATACCATTCCAATATTATCAATTTATAAATAAATCACAACTATTAAGTTATAAGATTCAATCGTGAATTGGATTTTTTACTCCATGGAAAATAATTTGGTGGGTTTAAGTTTTTTTCTATCCCAACATTAATAGGGTTAGGAGATGGGTTTCAAAAAAATGGAAACCTCAGTATAGTATTTCTATTAGTGCTATATTGAGAGGGATGTTCCTGTTTATTTTCACCTTTTAAGAAGATTTTATTTGGGTCCTAGTGTGTGGGTCATGGTTTTATGGAAAATGTAGCTCATCCCTTTTATAGATGGAAGCCAATTTTTGACACCAAGGAAAATTTATCCAAAACAAAACCAATATGGATTTGGCTTCTAGGTCTTCCTCGAGCTATGGGATGAGGAGATCTTCATTTAGATAGCTAATTCCCTTGGCTATTTCATTATAGTAGATAAATTTATAAAGGAAAAACTAGGTCGGTTTATATTTAGATTATGTGTCAGTGTTGACTTCTAAATCTTTCCAAATTTCATAACCTTGGAATCTAAATTTGGAAAATGGAAGAAATCTATATTGTATGAAAGCTCAAAAAATTTCTTAAAATTTCTCAAGGTTTGGACACCTTATAATCCAATGACATGCACCACAATAATCTATTAGGGAACCTATATATAAGCTTAGGGAACTAGTTTATATGTGCAAGGAACCTATTTCTCCTAAAATTTGAAGAACTCATTGACCTTATGAACTCCCCTCATGGTAAGTTGAAGGAACCAACTTTAGAAATCCACCATAGCTTGTTGATGGAACAAACCATGGAAGATGATGGGGGTTCAAGCCATAGGGTTTGGGTAATGTTGATCCCAACCTTGATAAATAATTAGTAAACAACTAGGTGGAAGAGGACACCGTTCTTAACAAGGAGGGGCAACTCTGGAATGGAACATATGCTAGTAGGAATACCTTTGGTTTAAACTAAGCAAGAAAAAGTGGGACATGTTGATGTTTTTGCGGAGGAGAACTATAAAATGAAATAGATTCTAATAGGGAAAGAGGCCTTTTGGTTTTAAGATTGAGTTGGTAGAAATTGAACAAGTTGATGAAGCTTTTTCTCAACTTAATGAGGAATTCATTAATACTAGTGAGAAAAGAAAACAACACAGTTTAAATGAAATTATGTTAAAGATTTTGTTGATTGGGAGGGACCCCTCCCCCAATTTGAGGAAGGTTTAAACCTTGACCCAATAAACATGGTACAATATGCTTCTATGTTTCGAGAGGGGAGCAAAAACTATAGTAATAAATAGTTCACAATTACTACCAGTTGTATTAATCTATAATTTTATGAAAACCTGAGAAAAATAGGAAAGTGCCATAAAAAATATCATAATATGAAGTTAGTAGATGTAGGTGTATATGGAAAAAGTGGAAAACTATCATAGAGAAAAATAAGATAAAGAGATATAACCTTAGAAATAGCTAGTGAGAGACAAAAAAACCTTGGAGATTTCCTCCAAGAAGACTCATAAATGATAATATTATCCTAGAATATAAGAGGACTTAATAGTCCTCACAAGCATTTTTTTGTAAAAAGCTGCATTATTGATAACAAGGTTGATATTCTTCTTCTTCAAGATGCAAAAATATTTGAAACAAGTTTCAAAAACTTAGCTAACAAAATCTGATCCAATGTTGAATTTGTATCAGTGAGGCTTATGAAGTATCAAGTGGTATTTTCACCATGCGGAACCCAAGTAATGTGTGCGGTAAATGTATTAACTACTCAATAAATAGTTTGTAAGTGCTACTTTTCTTTTCAAGAAAGAAGTGGATTCTTTTAAATATGTATGCCCCTAATTCTAGATCAGTCAAAAAAGAGGTATGAGAGGCTACTTCTTCACTGATCAATATTAATAAATATGGTCCTTGGATAGTGGTTGGATATTTCAATACCCTCCTTTATCCTTTGGAAAATTAGTGGTATTGTGGATTATTCTAACAATATGGTAGATTTTTCCAAATTTCTAAGTGATGTTGGTCTAATGGATATTGATTTTGATGGTCTACCCTTCACCTAGTCTAATAGATATATGGTTGATCATCTTATATAGGTTATTACTAACATATTTCTAATATATTTGAATCAACGAATATCATATGAAACATCAAACTTTCTACTCTCCTTAAAATTGGATCAAACCATAACCCCCTACTACTCAATTGGGTAGATATCATTCATAAAGGCCCTTATTTATTTATTTATGAAATCATGTGGGCTTCACACCTTAATTTCAAATATTGCATTGCCAACTATTAGAGTATTTTGATCCAAGGGTCTACAATGTTAGAGTGGATAAATAATTACTCAATATTAGAATGAAGTTAAGGATTGGAATAAGTACTCTTCTAGAAATGTGTTTGAACTATATATATATAAGCTAATGAAGGTACATATATACATGCCAGTATCTAGTATTAATGATGTTACACTTCTTTTAGATAAGTCTTTCTTAAAAGACTACAATGATATTATGCAAAAAAGAGGATGCATTCTAGAAACAAAATTCTAGAGTCCAATGGATTAAGGAGGGGAACATAAATAATGATTATTCTCCATCATAGAAACAGGAATACAATCACCAAATTACTTGATGAAATTGGTGAAAAAGTTTCTTCTGATGAGGAGTTGAGATAGTTGGCTTTGAGATATTTCCAATATCTCCTAAATGAGAAACTACAATGTTTCACCCATATTTTTTATCAATTGGTGGAAATGATCTCATTGATCCTATCAAAGGATGATAATTCTCAACTTTCCAAGCCTATCACTGAGGAGGAAGTTAAGGTGACTATTTTTATTTTGTAGCCTATAAGGATCCTAGGTTTGATGGTTTACCTCCTACTGTTTCCAATATTTTTGATATATCATGGGGAAGGATGTCATTATTGTTTCCCAAGAATTTTTAGAACTGGGAAGATATTGAAGTAGCTTAATATACACTTTTATTTCTCTTATACCTAAAAAGATAGATGTGGTATATATGGATGATTTCTAAACTTTTAGTTTCTACAACTACAAAGTATTCTAAAAATAATAATTTTTAAAAGTCAACCTTTTTTTGATAAGTTGGTTTCTAAGAATAAAAAAGGTTTTGTCCCTAGAAGGTAAATCCTAGATGCTACTATTACTACCCATTAAATTATTCACTCTATGGATCAAAGTAAAAAACAATGTATGGTGATAATACTTGATATCTCTAAAGCATATCATAGGTTTTCTTGGAAATTTATTTTCAAAGTCCTTAGAAAAATAGGTTTAAGAGAAAGTTGTGGTATTGATAAGGGAACATGTTGCTACTCCTAAATATTTAGTTTTGACTAATGGTACTCCAACATTTTTTTTCAACAGTGGAAAAGGTCTTTGATAGGGTGACCCTATATCTTTGACCTCTTCATTTTATTATCTAAAGTGATTGGAATAAATATCGTGAATTTGATAAAGATGAGAGCCCCTTACAGGTCTTAGAGTTGCTTCCTCTTTGATTCCTTTAGCTATCCATCAATTTGTTGATGATAATATCCTACTTGGTATGGTATCTATTCTTGGAGCCAAATATTGGAAGCAAGTTTTGGAGGATTATGCCACTATTTTTGGACAATGTACTAACTATGAGAAAATCTATTTTTTCTCTTTTAACCTTAGAACTAATTTACAAGAGGAGATAATAGTAATTCTAGTTTATATTGGTGCTTAGCTTCCAATGACTTGGGCTTCCTCTAACAATTCAAAAATGTATTCCTACTTTTAGAATGGTGCCCTAGAAATGGTTAAAAGAAATCTTGTGGGATGTAAAGGAGAATAATTAAGTCAAGAAAACAAGTTTTAGCTTCTCAAAGCTTCTCTCCAAGGTATTCTGATCTATTTCCTCTCTTTGTTTAAAATACCAATTTATCGTAATTAAAAAATAAATAAATTCAAAGGAAATTTCTCTAAAGTGGGGTGGAGGAAAAGAGGATAATGGAACTTATTAATTGGATAAGGTTTACAATACTAAAACACATGGGAGATTGTGAATTAGAAAGATCCATATGAATAACAAGTCTTTGTTAAAATGAATGAAGTAGTGAGAGCAACAAGGAATGAAGCGAGAGCAAAAAATAATGGAGTAGTGTAGAACAAAGCGAGCACATCAAGGAAGAGTAATGGAAACTGTGCAACAAGGAAGTCTGGTCTGAAGAGGTGATGAAACACTACTATGGTGTGTGCGGAAGATGAAGAAGAGGACATAGATGTTGATGGAGCCATGGAGGTTGAAGAGGTCAATGTTGGTGAGGGATCAAAGGTCTTTGTGGGAGGAGATGTGCTTTCCCAAACCGTGGTTGGCTCCTCTAATGGGTTTGTTGGTAGCATAAGAGACTCTATTTTTGGTAATGAGGGTTTGGCTGCAAGCTTTGATGGCTCTAACGTGGAAGCTGAAGAGGTGGGTTTCCAAGCTCATGAGGGTTGGGAGATGGAAAATGTTGATGTTTCAAATGAGGATCTACACACCCTTGAAGAAAAATTTGCCCCTTTTTTCTATGACAGATCTGGCTTGGATGTTGGGTCTGAGTATGATCTTCCTGATGAGGAAGAGGAGTTCCTACTTGATATTCTCTTAGAAGCTCATAAGAAGTCGTAGTGGTGCGAGGAAGTAGGGAAGAATGTGGAGGAGTCCCATTTTCCTTTTTTAGGATATGTAAGGGTTTCCTTACTCAAAATGCTCTTATTCTTTAAGATTGTTTGTTGCAAATCACTTATGGAGTGGAGGATCCCACTCTTGTTGCCCCTGTTTGGTTGTAGCTTGCAAAAGAATGAAGGCTTGGTCTGTGTTGGTACTAGAGCTCAGGGGCGGGTGGTTGCTTCTCCTACTAGTGAGGTTGTTTCTTCTAGGGCTTCAACCCCTTCTCCTATGGTGGTTGTTCCTACTCCCAAACCTACGATAGGTCTTAAAAAGGGATTTCTTCTCCCTGTAGTTGAAGAGGGGGATGCTATTTAGATCCTCCTCTTTCTAAAGATTTTGTTGGTTCCCCCTTGACCCCTTTGGTTTTTGAGCCTCCCACTGATGAGTTGGCTAGTGCAGATGAGAGTTTGTACAAGACTTCTTTTGCTTCTTCAACTGTTACTGCCCTCGCTTTGGAAGAGTTTTACGGTAATGAGGTATGTGACTTGTCTAATTAGTAGTTAGATATTGACTGTAAAGTTACAAATGAGTCTTTGGACTGGCTTAAGACCTCATTGGTTGGGAGATTTTGTGGTAATCATCCTAATATCCATGTTGTTAGAAGATGGGCTCTTCAGGTTTGGAAGATTAGATTTGAGGTTAATGCATTGTGTAATAGGTTTTTTCTATTTTCTTGTCCTTGCATTGAATATTGTTCTAGGGTCCTTCGTGAGGGCCCTTGGTTTCTTAGTTCGAATGGACTTTGTCTCCAAATGTGGTTCCCTGGTTTCAAACAAATGACAGACACTTTTAATTTTCCTATTTGGGTTTGTTTCCCAGGTCTGCCTTTGGAATTTTGGAATGAACAAATTTTCATGTGTATTACTAATTCCTTTGGTCAATATTGTGCCATAAATAAGGTCACCAAATCAATGAAGCATATGTTGGCTAATAGATTTTGTGTTTTAGTGGAGAATAACTGTATTCTTCCCACTAAGATTACTTTATCTTCTAAATTTGGTAAGTGGGTGCAATAGGTTGATTATGAGGACTCTCCGATTATTTGTCTTTCTTGTGGTAAAGTGGGTCATGACTCCTTTACTTGCTCAAATAAGAAGAAACAACACACTGTTTGGAATAAAAAGGAAAAGGTGACAAATGTTGTGGAAGACTCCACTATATGTCAAGAGATTCATAATGATGTTGTTGATGACCCCTCTAAGTTGGACCCTTTTGTTGATTCTTTGGGCTTGGTTGATTCTAATGGTGGTCTTGTTTTCTCTCCTTGTAACAAAAAACTGAAAAGATTGGTGGAGAGGAATCCCTGTATTACAATTCAACAAAAATATTTGGAACAATTTTTTAAACCACCTTGACTTAGTTTTGTGGGGTGGTATCCCTTGCTGTGTTTCTCTTTGTTTTCTGGTTGTCTTTTTGGCTGTGCCTTTTGGGCTGTCTCATTTGATGGTTGTTCCTTGTCTTGTTGGCCACCTTATTGTTGAATCTTTCATGGTGTAAAAGGGATCAGGTCCCTTTCAAAATCCATACTTATCTAATAAAAGTAAGGCTTTTGTAGCTAAGATCAGTTAGGAGCTCTCATGAAAGATAATAAGTATTGGAGCACTATCATGAAAGATAAATATTTGAGGAAGGAAGAGGTGAAATTTTTAATTTTTGATGTTATTATTAGGGGGCCTATAATTTGGAATATCATTATAAAATCTAGCAAGATTTTAAGGAAAGGAATCTGGTGGAAGATTGTTGATGGGATGAATATAAGGTTCTGGGAGGATTGTTAGCTGAAACAACAACCTCTTAAGTCCCAACACACATTTTTTTCCCTACATACTATTTTAATCAACAAGTTTGGCTCTCTTATATGAAGGATTACTCTTGTAGACAAGGCTTAATGAATTAATGGAAAAACATTCAAAATTGTTGTCAAAATCAGGGTGTGTTGACCATTATTGTTAGTGAATTACAAAGGAGGCTCCTTGATGACAAAATTCTAGTATTATATTTCAAAGATGAAATTATTTAGACTCAAAATAACAAGGGTGTTTTTATATCTACTTATGGATTGATTTTGTATCCTCTAATACTAATTTTTTTTGTAGGAAGACCTAAAATCACAAACTTCTTACCAAAGTTGTTTTTTTGGTGGGTTATTTGTCATAATAAAAAAATCACCCAAGATAACTTATAAAAGCAAGGATTTTAGCTTTCAAATCAATGTGTTTTATGTCAAAATGAGTAAAAAAAATGGTCTAATCAAATTTTCTTCCATTTTGAGTTATCTAAATTCATTTGGGATAAAAATTTATAGAAATTTTGAAATTTGTTTGGGTTATGATAAGCACTAATTAGTTTCGTGGAAAGTTGGTAATCTCCCTTCTCTCGCCCTTTCATCAAGGAAATCTAGGAATAGGTTCCTCCCCATATTGTTTAGGGGATTTCAAAAGAGAGGAATAATCACATTTTTGTGACAAAGGCACATCATTAGAGAAAATTAAAGGATGAGGAAAAATGAACAAGTTTCTAGAGTAAGACAACTTTTTGTTATCAAATTCAAAAATAGATTCAACAAAGAGAAGTTACCTAATCTTTAGGAATAGGAATATTGACTGCCAATTAAATACTTTACCTTGGAAGTCTAGTTTAAATGATTTTTCCACTACCATTTTCCCCTCAATAATTTATGCAATAATTTAGTGATAAAATTTCCTTTCTTCCTCCTAAGCTCTTTGGAAAACTCTGTTGAGGAAGCTAAGTGTTATTAGATATGTCATGAATATGGACAAGTGTAGAAAAGATGTAAGGCAACTACAACATATCAATAATAAGTGTGAAGGTGAGTTCTTTATTTGTGGTATGCACTCTTAGTTACCAATACAACTTTGGCTCACTTTTCTACACAACTTTTCTCGAGAGGCTTGGGCCCATAGTGTAGCGGTAAAATTGTTAACAATGGGATGCTATTGAAATGTTAGAGTTTTAGGAATGAGGTTCCTTGGTCGGGGAACCAAGCTTTCATCAATTTTGTTTTTTAACATTTTCTTACTAATCTAATATTTAAATGTAATTTTTTTCATCACAATGATAAATTTACATCTCTATATTATTTTTTATTTAATTTTGTGTTTATTTTTAAAAAATGTTTTTATATATGTATATAGTGATAAATGATATGATTTTGTCTAAATATGGGTTCATTAACTAACTTCTTATCCATTCATAAAAACACATATCTATATAGTTAGTATTATCCTATCCTTTTACATATACATTTCTATGAATTCACCTTATCCATTTATTTATCACACTCGCCTATGCACCTACCTATACTTAACTATTTGTCATAAGGATCTAACCATCAACCTATGCTAAGACTATTATATAGTCATGGGGGGACACTCATGATTACAAACTCGTCCCCTTTCATTGATCTAAGAGGATCTTGGTTAGTAAAAAACACCACGAATCTTGGGTGTCTCCAAACAACCTTTTTAATTTACTTAGAATCCATCCCAATCTGCACCCATGTTCTAAATTGAAAGTCCTAGCTCAAATTTTGTAATACCATAAGGCTTGACTTGTCTTTAATGTTTGTGGTCGTAATTGATATAAAATTGTTCGATTCTTGTCGCTAAATGGTGAATGAATGGATATTAGAACAAAACAAATAATATTAAAAATAGTATTTAAAACACTATTCTAACTTTATGTAAGCCTCCATATATATAGCTCATAATAAACCAAGTAAATAATGAATACCAAGCAAAGGATGATAAGCTAATTCCTTACAAATGGATGGTAGATAACTTCAAGGAATACTTCACCCCCATTTAGTTTGAACTCAATCACAAAGGAATAGATGGTATGGCCACTATCAAATTCCTTATGGATATTGTCATGAAATAGTTCATGTTATGAATTCTTGTTTGAAAATATGTTGGTCTCATGTATGGCATCCATGATTCAAAGCTTATTTGTGAACTTGTTGGTCCCAAAAATCCTTTTTATCGTGACATATACAATTATCTTCACAATCACATACTACAATCAAACTTAACTTGCACTTAATGAAAAATATTTATCCATCATTCATCCTATTTTACCATCCTCAGTGGAGAACTATATTGCATGGGAATGAATCATCCTCATCTATGCATGCAAATAATGGGAATCTGATGAATAAGGCCTTGAGAGTGGAGGGGTTATCCTCAACCAGGGGACCTCACATTCCAAAAGTCAATGGCTACTCGGAGAGAAGTCAAGATAGATTGGTCCTGGTTATTCAACCAGATTCGATCATGGAAGATGTTGATTATCTGATGAATCATGCACTAATTTTCAATTTCATGGGGTTTCAAGCCTCTCTACCTTTTTTAGATTCATGGGCTAGGCAAACATGAAATTCTAAGGGTGAAAGGGAGGTGATGTTGATGGCCAATAATTATTTTATGGTGGTCTTTAATTTCCTAGCTATCTGCAATAGAGTCTTTGAGGGGGGCCATACTTCTACAATCAGGTTGGTTCGTTGATTAAGCCATGGCATGTTGGATTTAACCCTATGGAGGAACTTTCAAACCATGTTCCTATATGGGCGTGACTTCCTTGGTTTCCTCTAGAATTTTGGAGGAATTACATTTTGTATATGATTGCCTTGTTGTTGGATAAGTCAATGGGTCCCTCTCAACAAACATTGGAAAAAAATGTAATTTCTTTGGCCTGCATTTGCATTGAAATTGATTTGAGTAACCCTCTCCCATATTATTTAGAATTTTTTTTAGGCTCTTCCTCATGGGTTCAATAGTTATACTATGAAGCACTTCCTTTTTCTTGTCAAATATGTCATGAATATGGGCACATCCAGAAAAGATGTTCTAGGATTCATTTTTCAGAGCCTCCTCCTAATCGACCATAAAGACCTCCCTCCAAAAAGGATAAATGAAAGGCACCTATTGTGGTCAAGGTTAAAGATAAGTTAGGTTTTATTCCTATTAAGACTCGTAACAAGAACAAAGGTCAGAAAAGAACCTTCAAGGAGAGATAGGATGAGGATGTGTTCAACCGCTTCGACGTCTTGAATGATCTTAGTCAAGAGGAGGTTGATCTTGATGTAATGAATCTTGAAATGGGAGTTCTGAAGTTCGAATATGTGGTAACCAAAATTATTGAGAGTCAAGATACTCAGGAGGGTGGCTTGATAGTGGCACAAATGGACATAGAATTGGCCTAATATTTTAGTAGCTCTAGTGGCCAATGAAGCTATAGAGATTATTGAAGAGTCAATCTTGATAGAGAATTAACCCCCATTGGGGAAGGTAGATTTGGATTCAAGAAAAGAAAAGAAAGCCTCTCCTATCTTATGAATTCAACAAAAGAATCTCAAGAGAGGGGCACTAGAGAAAGCTCTTAAGGTGGGGAGAAAGAAGGACTTAGAAAAATTAAGCTAATGGGAGATATGGTTGTGGAGTCAAGGTCTATCAAGACCATTAACTCCCACTTTTCTAACTCCCAAAGATGATTATTATCTCATGGAATGTGAGAGGCTTGAACAATGGCCCTAGACAAAAAAAAATTCATGAGTTGCGAGAGTTCATTCACTAGATATGATATGATATTCAAGAGACTAAGATTTTTGAGGAGAGTATGCATAATTTTGCTTCCAAAATCTAGTGGAGAAGTCATTACCAGTGTATTAGTGCTCAAGGTAATGTAGGAGGTGTTTCTTGCTTATGGAATCCATTGAAGATTAGCCCCCTTTGGTGGATTACAAGTAATTTTTCTATTTTTGTGATTTCCTGAAGCTTGGAGTCTAGAGAGATTGTTCTTCTTTCTAATGTTTATGCCCCAAACGATATTCTTCAAAAGTATCATCTTGTTGGAGTGAAAAGACACTAAGAGGGGGGGTGAATTAGTGTTATTAAGTTCTTTACCAAATTTAACTAAAACTAAAATAAACCAGACATATGCTCTCATTTATCAATGATAGAATCATTCATGTATTGAATGCAATCACATAAATTGAAATGAGAATAGTGAAACATAGCATTTTAAAGAAATAAAGCACTGAACCAAATGAATCATAGAAACTCAAATAGACACAAGATATGTTGAGTGGAAAACCCTCCTGGGGTAGAAAAACCACTCCTGAACCTACTGCCTTTTTCAGGCTTTCATTTCAATAATTATTTTGACAATGCCTCATTGGCTGATTTTTGAGCATCGACTCAAGGAGCACCAACCCCTCTATTTAGAGACACCAATCTCAAGGAGCACCAACCCCTTTTCTGTTTTTCAATAGAGCATACAATGATACAGAGGATCTCTATGTTTCCCTGATTTCTATCAAGTGCCTCTTGACAGACAATGCATATAATTCTCAAGATTCAAGAATGACTCTTTAGAGTTCCATCCATTATCAAGCCTTAAGACAGCTTGAGGAAAATCTAGTTATAGTCTCAATACAACTTCTCATCAAACTGTATTACAGTGGTGTGTTGTTCCTTTCTTTTTCTCACACTTTTTCAATCTTTCATGATTCAATTACAAAAATAGTTAACACACTATTTTCCAAATTTTCAGCATCAAAAGATAATTACCCCATTTCCTCACTAAATAGAACTGCCCTTTTTACTTTTTAGGTTTATCAAAGATGATTAATCCCTAATCTCTTTGTTTTCAACAATTTACAGATAACATAATAATTTGCAAATTTCGGTTATAGCTGAAACTGTTTTTACCAGACAAAGGAAGAGGTGACCTTTTCAAGGTTTTTACATCTTTGACAAGTTACTGTTCAGGTAATACAAAGTTTGATTTAGCAGAATATTTCCTCCAATCTTGACAAGAAAAGACAGTATGTAAAAATAGAAATGGCAGAACCCTATCCAGTCGAGCAGCCTACAAGGGCAGAGCTTAACCAAACAGTATCAAGACATGCATGTGTGCATGAATAATAACCACTGAAAACAACTACATAAAAAATAACTGAAAGTTTATTTTGAGCAAATGAATCCTCATATAGAATTTACCCAAAAGTAGTTACCCATGACCTCAGGTGAGAGGATGAATAGATATTCCAAGAACAATACTTAATAAATGGCTGCAAAACTTTAAGTAACCAAAACCATTTTGTTGTGAAACTAAAATCATAAACTGATGCATTCAAGAACAATTACCAATGACTCCAAGAGTCAAATTGAGAAGATTCTTTAGGCTTCACAAATACCCACTACCGAAAAATTCCATTCCTTAAATATGATATGGTAACACTATTGAAAATGTGATTCTAGGCATGCGAAATTCATTATAATTCTGACTGAGAAAAGAATAGACCAAATCTTCAAATTTCATGTAGAAACAAACAATTATTCCTTATTAACCTTGACTGTAAGGGTAACGGTTCTACAAAGATAAATAAATGAGTACCTATGAAGACCAGAAATGAATTTCCAATGAGAGATTTACCAGATCTGTGAAGTGACTGAGTAGCCCGAGCTCTTTCCCCATTCGAGCTTCCATCCGATGGTAGGAGACCGACAGGGGAAACGACCATTGTCATGGTCTTCCTATTTTCCTTATACACTGACAAAGATTAGTAACCCAGTAGATTTCTCAGTGAAACAACTAAGAGAAAAATACCTTGATGGCAGCTAGAGTAGGGTTCCAAACCCTTTGAGCAAAAGAAATAATGTTTAGACCTAAACTTTCAAACCAATCAAATTGTGATCCTTTGCAAAGTATGATAGTGTTTGGAGTCTAAAAGGACAGTAATCAAAAAGACTCATAATACTCTTTGAAATCCGTGGGCAGTTCAAAGATAATCATGCCAACAAAAATCAATCTCATAATACCTTTTCAAATCCGGGGAAGATCAATGACTTGCATGCTGACAGGCATTATAACATTTGACTGATTTAGACAGTGTGAAAATATCTACCAAGACAACCTTTGAAGAGTATTGATATGACCACATTACTCATCACATGCTGAATTCCCAATGAACAAGGTTCAGTCACATCCAATGTGACTTAACATATTAACCAATGCCTTTACCTGCTATCGGCCTTTAGGCCCAAATAAATATCAAACAATAGACCCGATTCAAATGCTAATGAGAGATCAAACTTTATACCTTTAACCAAAGCCGATTTTCCATCACATTAAAATCCAATTCCATATAGTGTGACAAAGATAATGGCCAATGCCTTGAGAAGTGATAAGGACTGAAAACAAGTTAAGTTCTCAAAGCCATACTCCCATGCCAATTACCATACATGAAATGAAAAGGAATGATCAAAGTGTATCTCAAATCCATAAACAAAATAATGATCAAACCCCTATAATATGCCAAAGATTGAACACCGAGTGCTCAAAACATTAAAAAAATTATTCCTCATACCCATGCCACTGACTGAAAATAGAGAAATATACCTTTGACGAATATCAAGAACATATTTCAATTTCAAGATGCTTGTAACTGATCAAGCCATAATTAATCAACCTGTAGAAAAACTGAACATGCCAAACACATGTAATCAAGTGAAACATTGAAGCACAAATTATCAAATCAGAAACATGTCACCTAAACAATGGAACAAAGAACCTATAACCAAAATGTCTCAACTAATATCTCCACATGGAGTTGAGTTATCAGTACCACCATATATAGTAACAACGGTGAAGTAAATATGCCAATTAGGAGAGCAGATCAACTGAGTGAGTAACCATCAAGATGCCAGAGTACCATATATTGTCATCAAGGACAAATTTACACAAGACAAATTCAACATCTTTGGTCACACATTCAGTATATTTGGAGTCTAGCCCCATTATACCCTTGGATTGTTGCTAGAGATTTAATGCTATTATTGATTTGGAGAAAAAAAAGTGGATGGTTGAAAAGGTTGGAGTTGTCGGCTACCCTTCTTAGAGATAATATTTCTTACTTAAATATTGTGGACATTAAGCTTGGTAATGGTCAATTTACCTATGGTGCAGGGGCACCTAGTCTTAATGATGTAAAAGGGGGGTCAATGTTAATTTTTTGTAATATTGAGTCAATTTTATTTGTAATAAGGTCTATTAAGACCATGGTTCATGTTTTTGGTTATGTGGGGTTAGTTTTAGGTTAAGTTGTCAAGTTTTGCAAAAAGTTGCAAAGTTGCTCAAGCAACTTTTGCATTTTTGGTCTTTTGTGGAAGTTGAATAGTCAGATATTTGAAAAATAGTTTTGAACCATTGGTTTTGGCTGAGAAATGTTTAAATATGCCTTGGGATGTTTGAGGAAATCTTCTGGAGTTGTTTTTTGAGATCAAATAATAGAAACATACTTTGTTTTCTATGTTTTACATTGTTTTATTACTGCTACAGAAGATAGTATAGCCTTGTACAACCTGCAAGTGGTATAAATTGCATTAGAATTGATGTAGGGTTGAATCTACTATAATTTGGTTTTAGTGCCTTTTTACTGCAAACAACCAGGAAACCCCAAGTTAAGAGGGTTTGATTGAAAAAATGAAATTTTGACCCATTATACCAGTGGAAAATTTTCATAATCAGTGGAATGGAGTTAGATAGGGTGTTTTCAATGTTGTTAGTATTTTTAGAAGTAGGGGATGGAGTTAGGGGCAAGTTTGATGCTGCCCTAGCCTGATATCACCATGTTTTAGGCTTAGATGAGTAAGTAGACTAAGGGTTTTGAAAGAAATCTATTTGGAGATTGTTCTAGTTGATGAAAATTGTATGTACAGACCCCATGTGGCATGTTAAAGGTTGTGGAGTGAAGAATAGAAGTTTGGATATTGTAAACCCCAAAGTTGCTTTGTAAAACAAGCCTAATTAGGCCTAATTGGAGCGTAGTAGTCCATATTTGAGGGTGTTGTTACAAAATAACCATATCTACAATTTTGATATATTTTCAAGTGGAATAAAGGGTATCCTAAATTGTGTTCACATTTTGGGTATTAGGTCCGATCTGAAAGTTTTGTGGGAAAAAACCTATTTCAAGTATTACTAGGAGAAATAAAGGATTTGTGAGAAAACCACCAAGTTAGGGCTCTTAAATTGTAAAGTTTGTTGAAAGGGATTTTTTTGACAACCTCCACCCTACTTTACATCAAATTGGTATCAAAGCATAGGTTTTGGTCAATAAGTGGAAAAGGTTGAAGTTTGAAAGAAGGAAATATGCCTCCTAAAAGTAATCCAACAACCAGAGAAGTGAGAGAGTTGAAAGAAAAGCATGCCAAGGAGTTGAGATAGGTAAAGGAGTCTCAGGAAGCTGTCCTATCCATACTTGCATCACTTGAATCAAACCAAAGGAGAGGTATGGTCACTGGAGACCAAAGTGACCAAGAGGAAGAGGGTGAGAATGAAAACCCTCAAAGAGGAGTCCAAGATGAGAAAGAGTTGGACCCTAATGAATTGAGAATGGTTAAGATGTTGAAGGCTGTCAAAGAAGACACTCCTAAGGTGAATATGGAATTACCCATGTATGGTGGGAAGTTGGATAGTGAAGAGGTGCTAGGTTGGATTCATGCACTTGATAACTATTTTGAGTATGAAGAGGTAGCAAAAAACCAAAGGGTGAAATTTGCCAAAACAAAATTGAAAGGCCCTACCTTAACTTGGTGGAATTATGTGCAAGAAGAGAGGTTGAATAAGGGTAAGTTAAAAATCAATTCTTGGGACAAAATGGTGTCTAAGATCAAGAGCCAATTTCTACCTGGTGATTATGCAATACAAACATTTAGAAAGCTACAAAACCTCAAACAAAAGGAGATGGATGTAATGGTTTACATTGAGGAGTTTCACAAGCTAAGTATAAGAGCAGGTCATGTTAAGGATGAGGTGGATAAATTAGCCAAGTACATAAATGGATTTAGGTTTAATATACAAGATGAGTTAAGTATTACCACCCTTAGAACGGTGGAAGAATGCTTTAAATTAGTTGTTAGAGCAGAAGAAAAGTTGAAGAGAAGGCAGGAGAAACAAAGTAGAGGCAGAGGAAAGAACTTCAGGGGTAGATGAACATTTGGAGGAAGAGGACAATCTCAAAATCCACAAGGAGAAATGAGTGGTCATCAAGAGTAGAGCTCGGAATCAAGAGGCAATTTTAGAGGTAGGAGGTCAAATAGTAGAGGCAAATTTGGAGGTCAAGAAAGAGGATCAAATACATTCTCAGGAAGATGTTATCAATGCAACAAGATTGGTCATCAAGCTTGGCAATGTCCAGATAAGCAACCTTCTACTTCACGTGGTGGAGAAAGGAGAACTCAATTGGTGCAAGAGGAAGACAGTGAGAGTGTAAACTCTCCATCACAACATGTTGCTCTAGAAATAGGTGAATCTTTGATGGTAAGAAGAACATTGATTGAAGTTCCTATGGTGAAAGAGCCTCACAAAGAAAATCCATCTTTAGAACCACCTACAAATCTCAAGGTAAGGCTTTTAAAGTTGTTGATTCGGGTTCCACTGATAATTTGGTTTCTCTAGAGATGGTAGAAAAGTTGAAAATGAAGAGAATACCACATCCCACTTCCTACAAGGTTTGTTGGTTGAACAAGGGGCAGCAAGTCCTAGTAAATTAGCAAATTTGGGTGAAATTTAACATAGGAGGGTATAAAGATAAAATATTATGTGACATCATCCCAATGGATGTTTGTCATATGATTTTAGGGAGACCCTGGCAGTATGATAGGAAGGCTAAACATGATGGGAAAAAGAACACCTATGTGATAGAAAAGGATGGGATCTCATTCACACTAACACCATTGCAAGATGCAGGGCTAGGTACACAAGTTGGGTCTAGTGCAATGCTGGTAGGAGAAAAAGAGTTTTTGAAAACCATGAAAGAAGAGAGTAGACAAGGTTATGACTTTGTAATCAGACCAAAATCTGTCATTACAACAACAAAGGTTGATGATGTGCCTAAAGAGGTCCAAGCCTTGTTGAACAAATAGAAAGACATTGTGGTAGATGAACTTCCTAGCTCCTCACCACCAATAAGAGATGTGAGCCACCATATAGACTTCATACTAGGGGAAAGCCTACCTAAAAAAGTTGCATATAAAATGACTCCAAAACAAAATGAAGAGATTAGGAAGCAATTCCAAGAGTTGCTTGACAAAGGCCTCATAAGATAGTGTCATAGCCCATGTGTTGCTCCTACCATTTTGGCACCCAAGAAAGAGGGAGAGTGGAGAATGTGCATCGACTCAAGGGCCATTAACAAGATTACCATAAGGTATAGGTTCCCCATACCAAAAATGGAAGACTTGATGGATTGTTTAAGAGGGACATGTTATTTTTCTAAGATAGACCTAAAAAGTGGCTACCACCAAATCAAGATTAGAGAGGGGGACAAGTGGAAAACTGCCTTCAAAACAAATGAGGGGTTATATGAATGGCTTGTCATGCCTTTTGGTATTTCAAATGAGCTGATCACCTTTATGAGATTAATGAATGAAGTTCTAAAACCCTTCATAGGTAAGTTTGTGGTTGTCTATTTGGATGACATTCTTATTTTTAGCAAAACTAAAGAGGAAAACTTGCAACATCTAGATTTGGTTTTGAAAAGGTTGAATGAACAAAAGTTGATGATAAATTTGAAGAAGTGTGAATTCATGAAGGAAGAGTTGGTATATCTTGGCTTTGTGATCTCAAAGGGCTCTTTGAACATGGATCCTAATAAGGTGAAAGTAATTCTCAGTTGGCATACTCCTACATCAGTAAATGATGTAAGAAGTTTCCATGGCCTAGCTAGTTTTTACAAAAAAATTGTGGAGAATTTCAGTCATATATGTTATCCAATCATTGACATAGTAAAATGGGATAAAAGGAAAAAGTTTGTATGGTCTAAAGAGGTAGAAAAAAGTTTCCAATATCTGAAACAAAGGGTAGCACAACAACCTATCTTAGCATTTCTTGACTTTAACAATGTTTTCACAATTTACTGTGATGTAAGTGGGTATGCAATTGGGGTAGTATTGAGCCAAGAGGGCAGGCCTGCTGCTTTATTTGGTGAGAAGCTCAATGAAGCAAAGAAAAAGTATTCCTCTTATGATTTGGAGTTGTATGCTACGATGCAATCATTGAAGAAGTGGAGACACTATCTCCTTCCTAAAGAATTCATTGTTTTTACTGACAATCATGCTTTGCAATTCCTTAATAACTAGGACAAACTCAGCCACAAACATGTGAAGTAGGTGGAGTACCTACAAAGTTTCACCTTTATCATCAAGCACAAAAAGGGGCAGTCAAACAAGGTGGCAGATGCTTTGAGTAGGAGAACATTGTTGGTCCAAGAAGTGTAGTTACAAAGTGTGGGGATTGATGCTTTGAAAGGTATGTATGTAGAGGATGATGATTTCAAAGAAATTTATGCTTCTTGTAGCCAATTCAATGGACTTTTCATGAAGAAAGTTATGATTTATTGATTCAAGAAATTTTACTCTTTAAAGGTGCTCAACTTTGTATTCCCAAATGCTCTATGAGAGATAATTTGATTAAGGAGAAGCACAATGGCAACTTAGCATGTCACTTTGGTGTTGAGAAGACTTTGGAACAGGTAAGAAGGTATTATTATTGGCCTAAGATGCAAAGTGATGTCAAAAATTTTGTAGAAAAGTGTGTTGTTTGTCAAAAGGCCAAGGGTTGTAGTACAAATGCAGGTCTCTATCATCCATTTCCAATCCCAAATAGACCATGGGAATCCATCAGAATGGATTTTGTGATGGGGTTGCCCAAAACTCAAAGAGGCTTTGATTCAGTGTTTGTTGTAGTGGACCAGTTTAGCAAAATGGCACACTTTATACCATGTAAAAGTACAAATAATGCCTCATACATTGCAGGGTTGTTTTTCAAGGAGGTGGTTAGGATCCATGGATTGTCATTAACCATTTTTTTAGACAGGGATAGTAAATTTTTTGGTCACTTTTGGAGAACCCTTTGGAAGAAGTTAGAAACAAATTTGACCTTTAGCTCTATCTATCATCCCCAAACAAATCAACAGACTGAAGTAGTCAATAGAAGCCTTGGAAATCTCCTTAGATGCTTGAAAAAAGAACACTCAACACAATGGGATCTGATCCTACCCCAAGTTGAGTTTGCATATAATGATTATGTGAATAGGAGTGTTGGTGAAATCCAATTTGAGATTGTGTATGGATTGCAGCCTAGGGGGTGTTTGAACTTAGAGATTTTAGTGGCATTCTTTAGAAGTTGTGCTGAAGGGGAAGAGTTTGCAGTTGCCATGAAATACATACATCAGTAGGTTAGAGAGCACCTTCAAAAAAGTGTTGATAAATATAAATAGCATGTAGAATTGAAAAGGAGAGAGGTTCATTTCAAAGTGTGGGACTTGGTCTTAGCTCATTTGAGGAAGGAAAGGCTTCCTAAAGGGAAGTATTTAAAGTTGCAAATGAAGAAGATAGGGCCATGTAGGGTGGTCCACAAATTTGAAGCAAATACCTATGAGTTATAACTCCCTCCTAGAGTTGCCATCTCTCCCATTTTTAATGTTTTTGACCTATACCATTTTAATGGGGCTGTGATTGTAGGTAAAGATGTAGGTACATCAGAGGTTCTAGATGAAGATTGGATCAAAGATTTTCCACCAAGTCAACCATTGAAGCTAGAGTGCATCCTGGATACAAAAGAAGCCAAAAGAATAAGGCATAAGGTGTACTATGAGTACCTAGTGAAGTGGCAAGGCCTTCCTATGGAGGATTCCACTTGGATGACAGAGGAAGACATCAAAAATCAGGTGCAACAATTCAATATCTACTCTCAAGTGGAACTTGAGATTTTGTTTTCCGTGAGAGTATGGTGCAGGGGCACCTAGTCTTAATGATGTAAAAGGGCTGCCAATGTTAATTTTTTGTGATATTGAGTCAATTTTGTTGGTAATAAGGTCTATTAAGACCATGGTTCATGTTTTTGGTCATGTGGGGTCGGTTTTAGGTTAAGTTGTCAAGTTTTGCAAAAAGTTGCAAAGTTGCTCAAGCAACTTTTGCATTTTTGGTCTTTTGTGGAAGTTGAATAGTCAGATATTTGAAAAATAGTTTCAAACCATTGGTTTTGGTTGGAAAATGTTTAAATATGACTTGGGATGTTTGAGGCAATCTTCTAGATTTTTTTTTTGAGATCAAATAATAGAAACATACTCTGTTTTCTGTGTTTTATATTGTTTTATTACTACTACAGAAGATAGTACGACCCTGTATGGCTTGCAAATGATATAAATTGCATTAGAATTGATGTAGGGTTGAATCGACTATCATTTGGTTTTTATTTCATCTATTTTCATTAAGGTTGAAGTGAATTAGAGCCTTTCTACTGCAAACAACGAGGAAACCCTAGGTTAAGAGGGTTTGATTGAAAAATGATTTTTTGACCCATTCCACCAGTGGAAAAGTTTGATAATCGATGGAATGGAGGTAGATATGGTTTTTTCAATGTTGTTAGTGTTTTTAGAAGTAGGGGATGGAGTTAGGAGCAAGTTTGATGTTGCCCTAGCCTAATATCATCATGTATTAGGCTTAGGTGAGTAAGTAGACTTAGGGTTTTGAAATAAATCTATTTGGAGATTGTTTCAGTTGATGAAAATTGTATGTACATACCCCATGTGACATATTAAAGGTTATGGATCAAAGAATAGAAGTTTGGATATTGTAAACCCTAAAGTTGCTTTGTAAAACAAGCCTAATTAGGTCTAATTGGAGCGTAGCAGTCCAAATTTGAGGGCGTTGTTACAAAAAAACCATATCTACAATTTTGATATGTTTTTAAGTGGCATAAAGGGTCTCCTAAATGATGTCCACATTTTGGGTATTGGGTATGCTCTAGAAGTTTTGTGTGAAAAAACTTGTTTCAAGCACTACCAAGAGAAATAGAGGATTTGTGAGAAAACCACCAAGTTAGGGCTCTTAAATTGAAAATTTTGTTTAATAGGGATTGTGTTAAAAACCTCCACCCTACTCTGCATAAACTTGGATTGATAGAAGATGTGGTAAGGACTCAGTTGCAGAGAGGCTTGATAGGTTCTTGATTTCTTGCTTTTAGATTGGTGGCAATTCAGATACTAGTTAAGAGATATTAGATTGGAGGGGTTCTAATCACTGGCCAATTAAGCTATCAAATTCATTGGCTCATGTTACTAAAAATACATTTTTTAAGTTTAAACTTATGTGGCTACGAGAACCCCTTCTTCAAGATCTTATGGTAGATTGGTGGCATCGAAGTAAACTGACATTTGACACAAAAATATATTCCTTTGTCAAATAATTGCAGTCTGTGAAGCATCAACTCAAGAAATGGAATAGGTAGTGTTTTGGCAATATCTTTCATGCTAAGGTGACTACTCAGGCTATCCTAGATGTTATCACCAATGAGATCATAGATTATAACCTTTTTAAAGAATCCTTAAAAGAGGAATTGATGCCTTTGAAGGCTCTGGAGGAATGGGAATTGAGGGAGCATATATCTATAGGAAACAAAAGGCTCGAATAAAGTGGATTTAGGAAGGGGATAGAAAAACAACATTTTTCTCTCTTTAATTTTGTTAAGACTAAGAGGCATGGGAATTCATGTCATCTCTTGTGCCTCTAAAGGGAGATCATTTGG
>CM021101.1:873636960-873650860 GCA_007115665.2 Sequoiadendron giganteum
ACACACTCAATGAAGACCTAAATAATTCCCAACATGCTTCATGAACTTCACAAGTAGTGTTTAACACAAGGTCAACCAAACCAGTGTAAAACACATAGAACAATTAAGCACAAACATCCTTAGCATGATCCAATCTTTTCAGATAACAAAATTATCTTCAACACAACCTCAACACTTATCCTAAAAGCCACAAGTCATAAGACCCTAACAAGAAGAAATATGGAGCAACTACGTTTCTCTCGGACCTCAGTCGGATACACTAAAAAGCACAGTTCACAATTGGTGAACGCAACTCGCACTGTACAACAATCTAGAACCCCAAAATCTAGATATAACAACTTCTAAAAATCATGATTAACATATCTGAATCACACAAACATAGGAGAAAATCCCAGAGCAAACACTGAATACCTATAACCTTTCTTCATTACAATTTTCTCAATATCCTCAACATATACAACCAATAGCTTGCATCCATGATATTAATGACAACAACAACCAGTTGATAACTAATTTACCAATTGACATCAATGACAACACCTTCATACTTGCAAATGAATCTACCACCTTGTTCCTATTGGGATATGGTGTTGTACACCATTGCATAGAATGATTTATTATAATGTAATTAAATAATTATTTAGTTGTGATGCACCTAGGTGGTGTGGTTATTCACACTAGTAATTATTTGGGGACCAGTTGATGTTGTATTGTAACATTGTATTATTATTTAATGTGTGGGATACATGTGATAATAATTTAATATTGGGGAAATATTATATAAAGTGAAAACTTAGTACCCAATATTAAATAAGGGGTTAGTGGTTTTGTATTCACATGGTTTTGTGGTACATGGTTTTATCTTACCACTTGGTTGTGTTTGTGTGAGCTTGAGTCTATAAAATCAAGCATGTGTTTAGTGGTTAAGGTTGGTTGGGTGAGTGGGCTATCATTATTGAGTCTTTCTGAGGAGTACATGTGTCAAGCATGGCATGGGATGTGTGAATTCAGGCTTGAACACATGAGGATGCATTGAGAGACTCTATGCTTTAGAGGTATTCATTGTAATTCTTGTATTGCTTTATTTATGAATAATATGATGGAGTATGGATGCTTTTGGAGGTTGTGTTTTTCCCTCTTGAGGGTTTTCCCATGGTATATCTTGTGTCATATTTGATGGGTATGTTGTCTATTCTCCTGCATATGGATTCTGAGTACTTATTTGCATAGATTTCTCTTTCGGGTTATGTGGAAATTATCATTAGATGGCTACAAGTTTCCTTACAGTTCCCTTCTCAGTAGATATGAAGGAATTTTAAATTTTCAAGACTGTTCGTTAGGCCCTAAATTTCATGAATTATATCTCTGATATTCTAGCAAAGACAAAAGGACCATAAATGGATTGAATAATGACTTTCAAATCACCCTCAATTTGTTTGTTTTGTATACCCAAAGAGATAGTTATTTTCATACCCTAGAGATTCCCAAAGCTTCAACTTCATTATTAGTCTTAACACCCAAGCCTGCAACAATAAATTCCCCCTTTTTGATCTTATAATACCCTTGCCACTTGCTAACATGAAGTTTTCTTTGGAAGCTCCATTGAAATTCATCTTAGCCCAACCTGGAGCGGGGTTTCCAATGAGTGTTAGTTCAATCCATCCTTTTTTTCTAATCCATAATATTTGTATCTTTATCAATACCCCGATTTTTTGCAATTCAAACTTCTCTAGGATGAGTAAAAACTTCTTGTTTCCTAATTCCAAAGTTGGTCAGATTTTCAAGAAAAAGTTTAGAGAATGAGAATAACACCTCTTTAATACTAATTCTATTGTCACAAAAATGTGATTATTCCTCTCTTTTGAAATCCCCTAAACAATATGGGGAGGAACCTATTCCTAGATTTCCTTGATGAAAGGGCGAGAGAAGGGAGATTACCAACTTTCCACGAAACTAATTAGTGCTTATCATAACCCAAACAAATTTCAAAATTTCTATAAATTTTTATCCCAAATGAATTTAGATAACTCAAAATGGAAGAAAATTTGATTAGACCATTTTTTTTACTCATTTTGACATAAAACACATTGATTTGAAAGCTAAAATCCTTGCTTTTATAAGTTATCTTGGGTGATTTTTTTATTATGACAAATAACCCACCAAAAAAACAACTTTGGTAAGAAGTTTGTGATTTTAGGTCTTCCTACAAAAAAAATTAGTATTAGAGGATACAAAATCAATCCATAAGTAGATATAAAAACACCCTTGTTATTTTGAGTCTAAATAATTTCATCTTTGAAATATAATACTAGAATTTTGTCATCAAGGAGCCTCCTTTGTAATTCACTAACAATAATGGTCAACACACCCTGATTTTGACAACAATTTTGAATGTTTTTCCATTAATTCATTAAGCCTTGTCTACAAGAGTAATCCTTCATATAAGAGAGCCAAACTTGTTGATTAAAATAGTATGTAGGGAAAAAAATGTGTGTTGGGACTTAAGAGGTTGTTGTTTCAGCTAACAATCCTCCCAGAACCTTATATTCATCCCATCAACAATCTTCCACCAGATTCCTTTCCTTAAAATCTTGCTAGATTTTATAATGATATTCCAAATTATAGGCCCCCTAATAATAACATCAAAAATTAAAAATTTCACCTCTTCCTTCCTCAAATATTTATCTTTCATGATAGTGCTCCAATACTTATTATCTTTCATGAGAGCTCCTAACTGATCTTAGCTACAAAAGCCTTACTTTTATTAGATAAGTATGGATTTTGAAAGGGACCTGATCCCTTTTACACCATGAAAGATTCAACAATAAGGTGGCCAACAAGACAAGGAACAACCATCAAATGAGACAGCCCAAAAGGCACAGCCAAAAAGACAACCAGAAAACAAAGAGAAACACAGCAAGGGATACCACCCCACAAAACTAAGTCAAGGTGGTTTAAAAAATTGTTCCAAATATTTTTGTTGAATTGTAATACAGGGATTCCTCTCCACCAATCTTTTCAGTTTTTTGTTACAAGGAGAGAAAACAAGACCACCATTAGAATCAACCAAGCCCAAAGAATCAACAAAAGGGTCCAACTTAGAGGGGTCATCAACAACATCATTATGAATCTCTTGACATATAGTGGAGTCTTCCACAACATTTGTCACCTTTTCCTTTTTATTCCAAACAGTGTGTTGTTTCTTCTTATTTGAGCAAGTAAAGGAGTCATGACCCACTTTACCACAAGAAAGACAAATAATCGGAGAGTCCTCATAATCAACCTATTGCACCCACTTACCAAATTTAGAAGATAAAGTAATCTTAGTGGGAAGAATACAGTTATTCTCCACTAAAACACAAAATCTATTAGCCAACATATGCTTCATTGATTTGGTGACCTTATTTATGGCACAATATTGACCAAAGGAATTAGTAATACACATGAAAATTTGTTCATTCCAAAATTCCAAAGGCAGACCTGGGAAACAAACCCAAATAGGAAAATTAAAAGTGTCTGTCATTTGTTTGAAACCAGGGAACCACATTTGGAGACAAAGTCCATTCGAACTAAGAAACCAAGGGCCCTCACGAAGGACCCTAGAACAATATTCAATGCAAGGACAAGAAAATAGAAAAAACCTATTACACAATGCATTAACCTCAAATCTAATCTTCCAAACCTGAAGAGCCCATCTTCTAACAACATGGATATTAGGATGATTACCACAAAATCTCCCAACCAATGAGGTCTTAAGCCAGTCCAAAGACTCATTTGTAACTTTACAGTCAATATCTAACTACTAATTAGACAAGTCACATACCTCATTACCGTAAAACTCTTCCAAAGCGAGGGCAGTAACAGTTGAAGAAGCAAAAGAAGTCTTGTACAAACTCTCATCTGCACTAGCCAACTCATCAGTGGGAGGCTCAAAAACCAAAGGGGTCAAGGGGGAACCAACAAAATCTTTAGAAAGAGGAGGATCTAAATAGCATCCCCCTCTTCAACTACAGGGAGAAGAAATCCCTTTTTAAGACCTATCGTAGGTTTGGGAGTAGGAACAACCACCATAGGAGAAGGGGTTGAAGCCCTAGAAGAAACAACCTCACTAGTAGGAGAAGCAACCACCCGCCCCTGAGCTCTAGTACCAACACAGACCAAGCCTTCATTCTTTTGCAAGCTACAACCAAACAGGGGCAACAAGAGTGGGATCCTCCACTCCATAAGTGATTTGCAACAAACAATCTTAAAGAATAAGAGCATTTTGAGTAAGGAAACCCTTACATATCCTAAAAAAGGAAAATGGGACTCCTCCACATTCTTCCCTACTTCCTCGCACCACTACGACTTCTTATGAGCTTCTAAGAGAATATCAAGTAGGAACTCCTCTTCCTCATCAGGAAGATCATACTCAGACCCAACATCCAAGCCAGATCTGTCATAGAAAAAAGGGGCAAATTTTTCTTCAAGGGTGTGTAGATCCTCATTTGAAACATCAACATTTTCCATCTCCCAACCCTCATGAGCTTGGAAACCCACCTCTTCAGCTTCCACGTTAGAGCCATCAAAGCTTGCAGCCAAACCCTCATTACCAAAAATAGAGTCTCTTATGCTACCAACAAACCCATTAGAGGAGCCAACCACGGTTTGGGAAAGCACATCTCCTCCCACAAAGACCTTTGATCCCTCACCAACATTGACCTCTTCAACCTCCATGGCTCCATCAACATCTATGTCCTCTTCTTCATCTTCCGCACACACCATAGTAGTGTTTCATCACCTCTTCAGACCAGACTTCCTTGTTGCACAGTTTCCATTACTCTTCCTTGATGTGCTCGCTTTGTTCTACACTACTCCATTATTTTTTGCTCTCGCTTCATTCCTTGTTGCTCTCACTACTTCATTCATTTTAACAAAGACTTGTTATTCATATGGATCTTTCTAATTCACAATCTCCCATGTGTTTTAGTATTGTAAACCTTATCCAATTAATAAGTTCCATTATCCTCTTTTCCTCCACCCCACTTTAGAGAAATTTCCTTTGAATTTATTTATTTTTTAATTACGATAAATTGGTATTTTAAACAAAGAGAGGAAATAGATCAGAATACCTTGGAGAGAAGCTTTGAGAAGCTAAAACTTGTTTTCTTGACTTAATTATTCTCCTTTACATCCCACAAGATTTCTTTTAACCATTTCTAGGGCACCATTCTAAAAGTAGGAATACATTTTTGAATTGTTAGAGGAAGCCCAAGTCATTGGAAGCTAAGCACCAATATAAACTAGAATTACTATTATCTCCTCTTGTAAATTAGTTCTAAGGTTAAAAGAGAAAAAATAGATTTTCTCATAGTTAGTACATTGTCCAAAAATAGTGGCATAATCCTCCAAAACTTGCTTCCAATATTTGGCTCCAAGAATAGATACCATACCAAGTAGGATAGTGTAGACATCCAAATTTGATCACTTCCATATGATCAAAATTGTCTACTTTATTCATCTATTCCATTAACAGTGATTAAATAATTTATTTAATCATTATTTCATTTTCTGCCTAAGGTTCCTAAAGTATCTAATTAAATAAATTAAATACTTTACCTTACACCCTGTTCTTCTCTAAATTAAATAAATATGACAAATTATTTAATTTAGTCTTTTAACCCATTTGAATTAAAACCAATTTTTAATTCCTCTTTTCTCTCTCCTTGTCACATTCTCCATAACCCTCTTCTAATCCGGATTAAATTAATTAATCTGTGATTAAGATGTGCACTACTTAATCTTGATTAAATGTCACATCCTCCATAATCTCCCACTTGCCTCTAATCTCCCATTAATTAGCTTAATCAGGTGTTTGCACAACCTTAATCAGAATCATTAGCCACTTTTGGCTTACCTTTTTTGGTCAACCTTCCCACTTACCATTTTTAGCCTGGACTCCCTTCCTCGTGTGAATTTTTAATTCACACTTATTTGCCCAAAAATCCTCTCTTCCCCATGTGAATTTTTAATTCATTTTTATCCTCCCAAGGTCTTTCCCATCCCCATGCAAGATTCTAGAAGCCTTGCCTTGTCACTTCACATGTGCCAAGGGCTTCTAGAACCTTGGACTTGTCACATCTCCCACATGTGACAAATCTCCAGCTTTTTGGAGATCTCCTTTTATCCAATGAATCTTCCATTAAATGTAAATTTTTAATTTACATTTATTCTTCCCACACATTTCCCCTTTTTTCATGGAGATTTTTTGAGGAATTCTAAAATTCCTCAAAAGTCTCTTTCATCCTCATTTGGGGACAAGAAGTTCCTTTTTGAGGAAATCTTCTCATCCCCCGAGGTACCTCAAAGGTACTTGTCCTTCATCCACCTCATGTCCTTCCCTTCCACCTCTTGTCCTTCTCTTCCACCTCATTTCCACATCACTCCACCCTCTACATGTCACCTTCCACATGTCAAGATGTGAGGGCTTGTGAGTCCTCAACTCACCATAGCCCTTCATCTTGATCTTTGTTGGATCTAGAGAATTCAATTTGGCCTATAAATACCCGTTCAATTCCTTCATTTTGGGGGATCAAGTCTTTTGCAAATAAACTCTTGCAAAATTTCCATTCAATCGCTCATCTATTTTAGCATCCATATTGCATCAATTCATCTTGCATCCACTTCATTTTCATTGCCATCCAAGGAGCACACAAGACTTCAACATCAAGGGCCAACCAAGGAAGCAACAACATGAAGGTATAACAACAATTTATTTGTTTATCTTACTTTCATATTGTTCATCCTCTTAGGCTAATCATTGAAGTGCCCTATTATCTTGTTGTTTCTCTTTATTGCACTATTAGTTTTATCTAATCTCTCACACTTTAGGAAGCAACACTTTATTAGGATCACAGATATTATCATCAACAAATTGATGGATAGCTAAAGGAATCAAAGAGGAAGCAACTCTAAGACCTGTAAGGGGCTCTCATCTTTATCAAATTCACGATATTTATTCCAATCACTTTAGATAATAAAATGAAGAGGTCAAAGATATAGGGTCACCCTATCAAAGACCTTTTCCACTGTTGAAAAAAAATGTTGGAGTACCATTAGTCAAAACTAAATATTTAGGAGTAGCAACATGTTCCCTTATCAATACCACAACTTTCTCTTAAACCTATTTTTCTAAGGACTTTGAAAATAAATTTCCAAGAAAACCTATGATATGCTTTAGAGATATCAAGTATTATCACCATACATTGTTTTTTACTTTGATCCATAGAGTGAATAATTTAATGGGTAGTAATAGTAGCATCTAGGATTTACCTTCTAGGGACAAAACCTTTTTTATTCTTAGAAACCAACTTATCAAAAAAAGGTTGACTTTTAAAAATTATTATTTTTAGAATACTTTGTAGTTGTAGAAACTAAAAGTTTAGAAATCATCCATATATACCACATCTATCTTTTTAGGTATAAGAGAAATAAAAGTGTATATTAAGCTACTTCAATATCTTCCCAGTTCTAAAAATTCTTGGGAAACAATAATGACATCCTTCCCCATGATATATCAAAAATATTGGAAACAGTAGGAGGTAAACCATCAAACCTAGGATCCTTATAGGCTACAAAATAAAAATAGTCACCTTAACTTCCTCCTCAGTGATAGGCTTGGAAAGTTGAGAATTATCATCCTTTGATAGGATCAATGAGATCATTTCCACCAATTGATAAAAAATATGGGTGAAACATTGTAGTTTCTCATTTAGGAGATATTGGAAATATCTCAAAGCCAACTATCTCAACTCCTCATCAGAAGAAACTTTTTCACCAATTTCATCAAGTAATTTGGTGATTGTATTCCTGTTTCTATGATGGAGAATAATCATTATTTATGTTCCCCTCCTTAATCCATTGGACTCTAGAATTTTGTTTCTAGAATGCATCCTCTTTTTTGCATAATATCATTGTAGTCTTTTAAGAAAGACTTATCTAAAAGAAGTGTAACATCATTAATACTAGATACTGGCATGTATATATGTACCTTCATTAGCTTATATATATATAGTTCAAACACATTTCTAGAAGAGTACTTATTCCAATCCTTAACTTCATTCTAATATTGAGTAATTATTTATCCACTCTAACATTGTAGACCCTTGGATCAAAATACTCTAATAGTTGGCAATGCAATATTTGAAATTAAGGTGTGAAGCCCACATGATTTCATAAATAAATAAATAAGGGCCTTTATGAATGATATCTACCCAATTGAGTAGTAGGGGGTTATGGTTTGATCCAATTTTAAGGAGAGTAGAAAGTTTGATGTTTCATATGATATTCGTTGATTCAAATATATTAGAAATATGTTAGTAATAACCTATATAAGATGATCAACCATATATCTATTAGACTAGGTGAAGGGTAGACCATCAAAATCAATATCCATTAGACCAACATCACTTAGAAATTTGGAAAAATCTACCATATTGTTAGAATAATCCACAATACCACTAATTTTCCAAAGGATAAAGGAGGGTATTGAAATATCCAACCACTATCCAAGGACCATATTTATTAATATTGATCAGTGAAGAAGTAGCCTCTCATACCTCTTTTTTGACTGATCTAGAATTAGGGGCATACATATTTAAAAGAATCCACTTCTTTCTTGAAAAGAAAAGTAGCACTTACAAACTATTTATTGAGTAGTTAATACATTTACCGCACACATTACTTGGGTTCCGCATGGTGAAAATACCACTTGATACTTCATAAGCCTCACTGATACAAATTCAACATTGGATCAGATTTTGTTAGCTAAGTTTTTGAAACTTGTTTCAAATATTTTTGCATCTTGAAGAAGAAGAATATCAACCTTGTTATCAATAATGCAGCTTTTTACAAAAAAATGCTTGTGAGGACTATTAAGTCCTCTTATATTCTAGGATAATATTATCATTTATGAGTCTTCTTGGAGGAAATCTCCAAGGTTTTTTTGTCTCTCACTAGCTATTTCTAAGGTTATATCTCTTTATCTTATTTTTCTCTATGATAGTTTTCCACTTTTTCCATATACACCTACATCTACTAACTTCATATTATGATATTTTTTATGGCACTTTCCTATTTTTCTCAGGTTTTCATAAAATTATAGATTAATACAACTGGTAGTAATTGTGAACTATTTATTACTATAGTTTTTGCTCCCCTCTCGAAACATAGAAGCATATTGTACCATGTTTATTGGGTCAAGGTTTAAACCTTCCTCAAATTGGGGGAGGGGTCCCTCCCAATCAACAAAATCTTTAACATAATTTCATTTAAACTGTGTTGTTTTCTTTTCTCACTAGTATTAATGAATTCCTCATTAAGTTGAGAAAAAGCTTCATCAACTTGTTCAATTTCTACCAACTCAATCTTAAAACCAAAAGGCCTCTTTCCCTATTAGAATCTATTTCATTTTATAGTTCTCCTCCGCAAAAACATCAACATGTCCCACTTTTTCTTGCTTAGTTTAAACCAAAGGTATTCCTACTAGCATATGTTCCATTCCAGAGTTGCCCCTCCTTGTTAAGAACGGTGTCCTCTTCCACCTAGTTGTTTACTAATTATTTATCAAGGTTGGGATCAACATTACCCAAACCCTATGGCTTGAACCCCCATCATCTTCCATGGTTTGTTCCATCAACAAGCTATGGTGGATTTCTAAAGTTGGTTCCTTCAACTTACCATGAGGGGAGTTCATAAGGTCAATGAGTTCTTCAAATTTTAGGAGAAATAGGTTCCTTGCACATATAAACTAGTTCCCTAAGCTTATATATAGGTTCCCTAATAGATTATTGTGGTGCATGTCATTGGATTATAAGGTGTCCAAACCTTGAGAAATTTTAAGAAATTTTTTGAGCTTTCATACAATATAGATTTCTTCCATTTTCCAAATTTAGATTCCAAGGTTATGAAATTTGGAAAGATTTAGAAGTCAACACTGACACATAATCTAAATATAAACCGACCTAGTTTTTCCTTTATAAATTTATCTACTATAATGAAATAGCCAAGGGAATTAGCTATCTAAATGAAGATCTCCTCATCCCATAGCTCGAGGAAGACCTAGAAGCCAAATCCATATTGGTTTTGTTTTGGATAAATTTTCCTTGGTGTCAAAAATTGGCTTCCATCTATAAAAGGGATGAGCTACATTTTCCATAAAACCATGACCCACACACTAGGACCCAAATAAAATCTTCTTAAAAGGTGAAAATAAACAGGAACATCCCTCTCAATATAGCACTAATAGAAATACTATACTGAGGTTTCCATTTTTTTGAAACCCATCTCCTAACCCTATTAATGTTGGGATAGAAAAAAACTTAAACCCACCAAATTATTTTCCATGGAGTAAAAAATCCAATTCACGATTGAATCTTATAACTTAATAGTTGTGATTTATTTATAAATTGATAATATTGGAATGGTATTCAAGGATCTGGGCACAAGGGCTTTATGATAATTACACAAAATGGAATTTGTTCATTTCTTTAAACCACTCACCATACTACTACTTGAAGTAGTAGAGGTACAACCCAAGGTAGTACCAAAATTCCTAAGGAGAGAATGGGGGCTAGGTGGCCCCCCAAGATTTCCAACCCCATTCTAGCTCAAAGAATGATTCAAAGAATAGGGTTAGGAAACATCATTTAGTATAGGTCTTAGTAGAAAATGATGGCAAGTTGTTACTAGAAGTTTGAAGTGTTTAGAAGAACTCTCTAAAAAAATATTAAAAAAGAGGCATAAAAAAAAGATAAGACCTCAAAGCCTACACCAAAAGAAAATGAAATTTCTCCCCCTCATGCACATATACAAATAGTTCTTACTAAGAGTGTTTTTGTTGATGAGGATGAACACAAATATTTAGAGGAGCATGCACCTCTGATAATAAGGAAGCATAAATTCAAGTTTAAAACTAGGGGAATTAAAGAAGGGATCAATAGTTTTGGTTCAACCACTATAGTTGTTGTTTCCATTGGTAAGATTCCTCTTCCTACAAGTCCTCTCTCTCAACAACCATCTTAACATCCTACAACTAACCTTTCCCCCATTGAAAAAAATGTTCTTGAATAGTTGTAATAGATTCCCTAAAGCCCTACTAGTGAAATTTCTTAAGAAGAACCAACTAAAAAGAAGATCTAGTTTTTAATCCAACCATTAAGAAGTATCTTCACAATGAGACTCTTTTAACAAAGAAGGATATTATACTATAGGAAATTATTAACCCAAAAAAAATATTTTTATCATGAAGAGACCCCTTCTTTTGAAGGAAACACCCACTTAGGAGAATAATCCTTCATATCAATAATCTCCTTTGTCACATGAGTCGATACATTCTCAAATGCATCCACCTTATCATGTAAGAAATGCAACTACTCAATGGGATTCATCCTAACTTAGGTAGGTTTAGCAAAAGGAAATGTGCCAATATGGTTCAACAACACAATAAATAAGAGAAAAAGAGAGGTAGTTTATGTTTATGATGATTTATCTATTATTCTTGCATTGTTCAAGGTACAATTTCATTCTAAAAATATAAGAATTCTCTTCTATTTTTGTAGATGCCCAAGGATCAAGGGTTACAAAAATTTCCACTTTGATTTGTGATAAATAAGTGAAAAACATCTAGGTAGCATGCTACTAAATCACTAGAGTTAATCATAGGAAGCAAACTAGAGAGGCATAATAAGACAATGTTCAAAGAGTTGTAAGCACTATCCTTAGAATTATGGGCAAAGGTAAACAAACTAAGGAAAAATTGAAAGCTCAAATGGGGTAGTTAATTATATATATTCAATACATTGTTAGCCCAGTTGATCTATTTACTCCTATTCCTCCCCCTTTTGCTCCTTTAGACAAAATTTACTAGCTATAAGCAATATTATGGGGACTACTCAAGCAAAATTAACATGGAAGGATTCTTTGTTAACTTAGGGCTTAAATAGTTTGAAGGAATATATCATACTATATCATAAATTCAATGATAGTCTTAATACCCTTGGAAAATTGGAAGAAAATTTTGATGAACTATTGTTATTAGAAGACAATTCATCAAAGCTATAAGAAGTGGTAAAAATGGATTTTTATTTTTGGTTCTAGGTAGTATTATCAAAGGAACTAATATTGCATTCCTCTCAAATGGTTTAAAGCTACAAAGTGGACAGTTAAAATCCTAGAAATGGACAAAAAAATTTACTAAAGTGAAAGACCTCAATATTGGTACATTGGTGAATCTTCAAAATTTCATTGAGGTAATTCCTCGTTACTTTTTCACTAAGAAACTAATTTTGAATTCAATTAGATGTTTCATCAAGGAACTAATAGATTTGATTAAATGTAATATTATCAAGGAAATCATTGATGAGCTTGTTAATATGAAGACCCTATTCAATACTTTTGAAGATTAGCTACTATTGCATTGCAAAGTTCCCAAGAAGATTTTGAACGTTTTAACCTTAACATTTATTCATTTAAAATATTTACATTGACCAAGTTTTAATTTGGTAAATGAAGCTTTGGATAGTTTGCAAGAACATTGACAAGTAAATCAACTTGAGAAAAAATAACATATTCAAATTTATAGTGATAGCAAAGGGAAACAAATGTTGGATGATATGATAACTATTATGATATCAATTTTAAGTTGAAATGCAATGATTTAATGTTCATTATGTACTTTAATGTTTGTTAAGTTCACAATTTAAAATTATTATAATGTATGCAAAAGTGGGGAATTATTTCGTGATAATTATATTTTATCATTATATTTTTCAAAGGAATGATGCAAGTTAGAGGATATTCTACAAAAGATGTTGACTACATAGATTATACCATCAGGTGATGCCAACTGAGGGTACAGACTGTATGGATTGTATAGATTTCATATAACCATACAAAATTTTGATTACCAAATTTGCTAAACCCTCGAGAATGGTTGAAAGTTTTTTATTTCCCAAATATCAATTATTTTATATGAAAATAGGGGATTTTGGGCCTTCTAATCAATGGTGATGTTTATTTTTCCCCAAAGTGCACCCAAAAAAAGCTCATGCTCGAATCACCCTCAAACCTAAGAAGAGGTTTATAGATTTGAAGCTCTAATACCATGTAGAAGCTAATAATGAGCTCACATACCCCAAGATCACTTGCAAAACCAAAGATAGCCTTCCACAAGATAATACAAAAGAGAGTAACTTGATTGATTATGGATGCAACAATGATACAACTTGATCATTAATGGATCAATGATAGTACAGACCTATATGATACAAAATGTACACAAGGCCTTGCTTATATATGTAAGGAGAGATATAAGATTAGACAAGATCATGAAAAAGTGTCTTAATCTTATGAAATCAGGCACAAAAAGTAAATGACAAGATAAGATAAGATAAGATTGATCACATGACAACTAAGACTTTTAGAAAGATTCTTAGACCCCTAAGTAAATTTAACATGTGAACTTGTGTAAATAGGACTAGAAAAGCATTGTGGCTTATGTGTTGAATAATCTAAATGAATACATATGAATGAAAGGTGAATCCTTATGTAAAGGAAAAATCAAACCCTAGATAAGGATTTGATTAGAGTGTGACACGTGTCTTCATCTTATGCAATGAGACAACATGACCTATTATTACCTCATTTTAATAATGAAAAGCAATTCCTAAGTTTAACTTAAGTAATTAAGTTAAAAGGGGCCTAATAATTAATTAATTATTAGGTGATTACCTCTTTACTCCAACAAATAGAACCTATGAGGTGGACTAGTTAGATAATATATCCCATTCACACTAACACATAGTTTCATCTAAAAATATCTCAAATTATTCACTTGCATTTAATTATATGATGTAATGACTAT
>CM021101.1:873650960-873713311 GCA_007115665.2 Sequoiadendron giganteum
AACAACATTTTTCTTTAATCTCAGATTTGATTATTAATAGTGAAAGTCTGAATAAAAAACACATTAGAAACACACATAACACCAAGATTTTTTATGTGGAAACCTTGTTAGGGGAAAAACCACGGTGGAGGTTAATCCACAAGTTATACCTTGTTAAAAGTATAAGAAGAATAAATGAGGAATGCACATGCATTTAGGCACATTGCCTAGAGCTCACTACTCAAAGGAAGACTCACTATCTTACAGAAAAATATTCAGATTAAATCCATCTGAAGAATTTGAACTGAGAAAGTAGCATATGCTAATGCCTAAGTACAGTTCTGGTTAAGCACATGAACACTTCAGAACTTCTTCACTCTTGTTCACAATATGCTCTACTTTCGAATGATTTGAACCTTATTCACACATAACATTCACACACTTCACATTTCTCTCCTTTCCAAATGAAGAAATAATCACTTATATATATCCGCAATAAGAAATTACATTGCTTCATGTCGGCTTCAACAAAATAATGGAATGAGTGCAAACTGTCAACCCAAAATAATAAAGATTATCAATGCGCATCAACCAAGGTTGGCCACAACATAGTAGAGACCTAAAAAAATGTCCTCGAACACAAAAAACCTTCAAAGATTCTTCCTCAAAGATCCACAATACGCTTCAATCACCTTGTCGGCCATGAACATGAAAAACATGAACACGCAAGAGAAAATATCGGATCGCGAGCACTATGATCAATGCAGACATGCAACATGGATATAACATGATCTAGAAACATCCAAAAACACTTCAAGAATATACGCAACCACTCAGATTACCAGAAACACATTATCTTCTTCTGTGAACACCATTTCCAGTAGCAGAATAACTAGCAGAACACAAAACCTTATAACTTGCTCAAATCTTCATGCGCACCTCTAAAAATTTCGGAGTAGAAAATACATACATCTGTAAACAAACCCTTTGATACATAACTTCTCATCATCAACATACCAAAATTTCCAACACACTGATCTTCACTGCTTCATAGACAACCTGTAACATATTTTATTATAATTTTCTCAATATCCTTGACATATACAATCTTAAAGACATTAATGCTAATAGTGTTGACATCAATGAAAACCACATATCAGCAATACAACCACAACATCCAAAAATCTCCCCCTTTAGCATTGATGGCAACACATGATGTGAAAAATACCATCAACATAACTAACTCTTCTCCAACAATCTCCCCCTTAGGTATTGCTCTTCTCTCCCTTAGTTCTTTTCAAGGTTTTTCATACGGTTCTTCTCCCCCTTTCTTTTTAACTCTTCCATAGTTTTTCACATTACTCTTCTCCCCCTTTGAAATCAATGGCAAAGGTATACAAGATCACATATCTGAATCATCTGACCACTCCCCCTGAGTAGCAACCACCACAACATAAATCTAGATTAGGATATGACTATGAATACACAGACTAATGCAAAGACTATGCATCTTAGTTCTAATTAGGAGGGGTAATCACCCCTAACTTCCCTCTGAGATACTCAAAAGTATCCTTAGGCAAAGGCTTCGTAAAGATGTCTGCAATCTGTTCCTTAGTAGACACATACTCCAGTCTGACTTCCTTATCACTTACTTTGTCTCTCAAAAAGTGGTACTTGATAGATATATGCTTGGTCCTTGAATGCAACGCTGAATTCTTAGAGATGTTTATAGCACTTGAATAATCAAATAATATGACAATAGGTTCATTATACACAACTCTGATATCTTTCAACATCTGCTTCATCCATAGTACTTGAGTACAATTGTTAGCAACAACAATGTATTTTCCCTTTGCAATAGACAAAGAAACAACATTCTGCTTTTTGCTTAACCATGAGATTAGCTTCTTTCCCAAGAAAAATGCACACCACTAGTACTTTTCCTTTCATTCACATCTCCTGCCCAATACACATCAGTAAAGGCACTTAAAGTAAGATCATCATCTTTAGGACACCATAGGCCAAAATCAACTGTTCCCTTCAAGTATCTAAAAATTCTCTTCAAAGCAGTCACATGAGATTCCTTAGGATCAGCTTGAAATCTAGCAACAATGCATACAAAATTCATGATGTCTGGTCTAGTTTGATTCAAATAAAGCAATCCACTAATCATTGATTTGTATCTAGTCTGATTTGCCTTTGGAGAATCATCATTCTGTGTTAGCTTGCATCCATTCACCATGGGTGTACTGACTGGCTTTGAATCTTCCATACCAAACTTCTTTAATAGTTCTCTCACATACTTGGACAGAGATATAAAGTTTCCTTTATCTAACTGAGTAATTTGCAGTCCCAAAAAGAATTTCAATTCTCCAATCATTGACATCTCAAAATCATTCTGCATCTCATTAGCAAATTTCATGCAAAAACCATCATCTCCTCCAAAAATGATATCATCAACAAAGACTTCCATAAATAAATCTTTATCATCATCAATTTTGAAATACAAATTTCTATTAGCAGTACCTTTGTTAAATCCAAGCTTCAACAAATACTTATCCAATCTGGCATACCGAGCTCTAGGAGCTTGTTTGAGTCCATAAAAATCTTTCTTCAACCGAAAAACCATATCTCCCTGATCAGTCAATTGAAATCCATCAGGTTGCTCAATATACACCTCTTCTTCTAATTCACCATTTAGAAATGCTGACTTGACATCCATATGATAAACTTTGTAGTTTCTGTAAGCAGCATAAGCAAGAAATAGTCTCACAGCTTTAATTCTAGCAACAAGAGCAAAAGTCTCTTCAAAGTCAATTCCTTCCATCTGGGAGTGTCCTTTACACACCAATCTTGCTTTGTTTCTAATGACTTCACCTTGTTCATTCAACTTGTTTCTAAAGACCCATTTGGTTCCAATTACACTTTTGTCTTTAGGTCTAGGAACAAGAATCCATGTATTATTCTTCTTAATTTGTTGTAGTTCTTCTTTCATTGCTTCCATCCAATGTTCATCTTTGCATGCTTCATTGACATTATTTGGCTCAGCCTTTGAAATCAAATAGCATTCTTCTGCAATTATTCTCCTAGTCTGGACACCTTTATTCTAATCTCCTATAATCTGATTTTCTAAATTATTTAATCTCACATACCTTGGAGTCTTAGAGTGTTCTTGAATTTCAAGCTCTTGTGATCTCTCTTTTGTGCTTTCACTAGTCTCTCCTTCTTGATCTTCTTGATTCACCAGAATGATCTGAACTTGATTTTAAGTCTGACTCTTGTTTGTACTGTCATTCTAATCGTCAGAATCATTTCCACAGGTTCTAGAGGGTCTAGCAATGTCTTCATCAACCTTAACATTTGCACTTTCAACCATTTTCTTCAATATTTTGTTGTAGCACCGGCAGGCCTTACTCTTAGTAGAATAACCAAGAAAGATTCCTTCATCACTTCTAGCATCAAACTTTCCTATATCTTCATCTCTTCTGATATAACATTTACTCCCAAATATTTTGAAGTATCTAACAATAGGCTTATGACCAAACCGAAGGAGTCTTACCGGTATTACCTTTGATTTGTATCTGGTTGAGGATATAAATAACACTCACAAATTCTCTCCAATAGATGTGAGGGACATTTCCTTCCAACATCATATTTCTAGCAGCATCTTGAACTGTCATGTTCTTCCTTTCCACAACTCCATTTTGTTGAGGGGTCTGCGGTGCAAATAACTATCTCTTAATCCCATGTTCTTCACAAAAAAAATTAAAATCACTAGAAGTGAATTCACCACCTCTATCTGATCTTAGACATTTAATCATCAGACCTGTCTTTGTCTCAACCATAGCCTTAAAGATCTTGAACTTCTCTAGAGCTTCAAATTTCTCCCTTAAGAAAGTAACCCACATCATGCTAGAGTAATCGTCAATAAGCAACATGAAGTACCTATAACCTTGTAGACTTTTGATTCTAGTAGGACCACACAAGTCAGTATGCACAAGCTCCAACAATTCATTTGAACAATGTTGTTTGCTATGAAATAAAATTCTAGTTTGCTTTCCTAACTGACATTCCTTGCATATGACATAGTAAGCTTCACCAACTTATGCAGATCTCTCATAGCTTGTGAGGAACTTATCTTGATAATATTGTCAAAGTTTACATGACACATTCTTCTATGCCACAACCAACTTTCATGAACTTGAGCAATCAGACAACTTTTACTACCAACATTCAGATGAAAGATGTTACCTTTTGTTTTTTTGCTAGAAGCAATCACATTTCCAGAACTTCCCAATATGCTACACTTTCCATCTTTGAATTGAAGATTATATCCCTTATCAACCATCTGTCCAATACTCAAAAGATTATGCTTCAAACCTTCAACATAAAGAACGTCATCAATATTATGCTTACCATCAAAAGAAATACATCCTCTGCCACAGATTATACCACCATTGTTATCACCAAATCTTACAACACCACCACCATACTTCTCCAGGCTTACAAATTTCCTTTTATCACTTGTCATGTGATGTGAACATCCGCTGTCAATCACCCATTCATCTTTTTCTCCAACTCGAGCAACTAGGGATTTCTCCACTTTTGTACAACTAGTAGATTCAATAGACACAGGATTATTTTCCTTGATAGCAATAAACACAAAATCATCTTCATTTGCATTCCCTTTGTCATATTCATCATTTGTCAGATCTTCATCAACAACATAATAAAACTTCTTTTGAAATTTAGGCTTGTAAGGTCTTGGATTAGGAACTCTTTTAGGACACCTTGATGCAAAATGACCTATCTTATTGCAAGAAAAACATTTTATAGGCAACTTTCCTTTATACTTACCTTCTCCTCTGGCTTCCCTTTTTACAATAAGTGCTTCAAGCTCATTCAATTCTCTTTCTTCTTCTTGAATCTGTCTCATTTCTTCTTCATACCTGAATACCTTTCTAGAAGAACTTTCACTTGGATCATATCTTTGCTTGTCTCTCCTGGAAGTAGTAGCTTTAAATGCAGATTCTATCTTAGGAAGGGCATCACCGAATTCACTCAACTCAAAAGCAGTAAGTTTACCAGCCAACATATCTCCGGTTACATGTATCACAGTCTAAAGCTCTTCAATAGTTGTAGCTTTAACTTTGTATGCAATAGGTACGGATCTAAACACTTTAGCAACAATATCTGATTCATCTAACTGTCCACCAGCACATCTGATGCCACACACAAGTTCATTCACTCTTTGCATGTAAGTAGCAATATTTTCATCATCACCCATTTTCAACAATTCATATTTCCCTTTCAAATTTTGTAGCTTAGCAATCTTTACATTTGCATGTCCTTCATACAAGGTTTCCAACTTTTTCTAGATCTCATAAGCAGTCCTCAGCTCCATAACATTTGTCATCTCAGAATTAGTCAAAGCACTCAATAGTGCTTTCTTAGCTCTGATAGTATATTCAACATTCCTAATCTCAGCAGCAGTAGTAGGACCACTCTGAAGAATAACATACCTATTACTTGTAATGTTCCAGTAGGATTCACCAATGCACTTCGAATGACACTCCATTCTAGCCTTCCACAAAGAATAATTTGTTCCATCAAATCTCGAACTATCCTCCTTGTATGTCACCATCCCGAATCACCTCAAGCTGTTAAACTTCTTCCAAGGAACCTGCTCTGATACCAATTGTCGGGAACACAAGGGCAGACAACTGAGAGGGGGGGTGAATCAGTTGTCACAAAATTTCAAACTTATTAAACTTATTAACCTTTAGTCTTAGATCTGATTATTAACAGTGAAAGCATGAATCAACAACACATCAAAAACACACATAACACCAAGATTTTTTGCATGGAAACCCTGTTAGGGGGAAAACCACGGTGGAGGTTAATCCACAAGCTATACCTTGTTAAAAGTATAAGAAGAATAAATGAGGAATACACATGCATTCAGGCACATTTCCTAGAGATCATTGCTCAAAGGAAGACTCACTATCTTACAGAAAAATATTCAGATTAAATCCATCTGAAGAATTTGAACTGAGAAAGTAGCATTTGCTAATGCCTGAGTATAGTTTTGGTTAAGCACATGAACACTTCTTCACTCTTCTTCACACTTTGCTCTACTTTCAAATGATTTGAACCCTATTCGCACATAACACTCGCACACTTCACATTTCTCTCCTTTCCAAATGAATAAATAATCACTTATATATATCCGCAATAAGAATTTACATTACTTCATGTCATCTTCAACAAAATAATGGAATGAATGCAAACTGTCAGCCCAAAACAATAAAGATTATTAATGCGCATCAACCAAGGTTGGCCAAAACATAGTACAGACCTAAAACAATGTCCTTGAACACAAAAAACCTTCAAAGATTCTTCCTCGAAGATCCACAACATGCTTCAATCACCTTGTCGGCCATGAACATGAACATGCAAGAGAAAATCTTGGATCACGAGCACAATGATCAATGCGGACGTGCAACATGGATAAAACATGATCTAGAAACATCCACAAGCACTTTAGGAAAATACACAACCACTCAGATTACCAAAAACACATTATCTTCTTATGTGAACACCATTTCTAGTAGCAGAATAACTGTCGAAACATAAAACCTCATAACTTGCTCAAATCTTCATGCGCACCTCTAAAAATTTAGGAGTAGAAACTACATACATATGCAAATAAACCATTTGATACACAACTTCTCATCATTAACATACTAAAATTTCCAACACACTGATCTTCACTACTTCACAAATAACCTGTAACATATTTTATTACAATTCTCTCAATATCCTTGACATATATAGTCTTAAAGACATTAATGCTAATAGTGTTGACATAAATAACAACCACATATCAAAAATACAACCATAACATCCAACAATTGCAGCTGAGACCATACACTCCATGGTGGCCTCAAAGGAGAAAGCTATGTTTATTAAACTTGAAATGGCTAAGACCTATGACAGGGTCAAATTGTCTTTCTTTAGAAAAGTGCTCAATGCTTTTGGTTTTGATGAGGAGTGGGTGAAGTGGGTGATGAGTTATGTCACATTCACTTCTTTTTATGTCCTTATCAATGGCGATCCCTTTGCATTGTTTGGAGTGTCCAAAGGTCTTTGGTAGGGGGATCCTTTGTCACCATATTTATTTATTCTTTTGGGTAAAGGTCTGGGGAGAGTCATTAAGAGTCATGTTAATCAAGCATCGATCAAAGGTTGGATATAAGGTAATGGCTTACCTCTGCAAACAAATTTATAGTTTGTAGATGATGTTGCTTTGATGGGTGTGGCTAAGATCAAACAAGCTACAAATTTCCATTGGGTGTTGGACATTATCTTGTAGTTTCAGGTTAACAAATAATGGTGGAATTCACTATTTACCACTCAAATATTACATTTAGAGAAACTATTTAAGAAATCAATACATTGTGATTGTTAATATGTAATCCTTAATTTAACGTCATTATCTAAAAAACTTATTATTTGATCTAAAATACCTATTATATGTTATATATTCCTTGTAATTTTAACCTTCACACATTTTTACATGTGAAATTATAACTCAAACTGTGATTGATTGTAAAATTGTTGTTTGTGATTCATTTAATCATCCAATAGCTTATATGAAAATAAAAGCAATCTAGAATAAATAAGAATATACCAAAAAATAAATGAGTACTTACTTCTCTTTCAAGTTTGAATCCCCAAAAGAATTTGAATCGTTTGAATGGCCTGAAACTTTATGTGTCTTGAGCTTCTTGGCAACTTTGACAGCTTGCAATATCCCTAATTTAACACAGAAGATGAAATGTAAGGTAGGGTGTAGTGAATGGCACATACCTTCTTTTGGGCCTTCTTGACCAAATACTCCATTATTTATTCTTCGATAATCTTTTTGATTGAACTTCTCTCTTTATCTTTTTTCTTATTTTTCTTCTCCTTATCATTCTCTTCAATTTCACTAGTAGAAGGACTGGAACTACTGCTGCTATGATTTCTTCCATTGCCACAAGAATACTTTGATTTTCTCCTCTTCCTCCTCCTCTCCTCTTGCTCCTCTTCTTTACAGTCCATGTAAGGCAACTATGGTTGATCTACAATAAGGAGTAAAAGCCCCCAATTGTATAATTTCCTTTCCTCCCTAGTTCTTTTTGTGTCCTCTTTCCCCTTCCTTTCCAAATCTTATTTCACAATGCTACAGATAAAGAGAAAACCCCCTTTCTTGAACCCATTTCTCCCAGTTTTTGCAGAGCAAAACAAGAAGATTGTATAAATAGTTATGTTTTCTTGTTAATCAATTTCCATTTTAAAGATTTCTTTTCATTTCCCCGAGACCTAATCTTGAAAATAGGGAATTAAAATAAAATTCATTTCAGGCTCCGCTTTTTTTTATCCCCAATTTTAATAATCAATCCTATTTTGATTACCATTCAACATTTTTTTGAAAACAAATGTTTGAATAAACTTTTATAATTGCAATCAATGCTGAAACAGTAACATGAAAATTAACATTAGTTGCAATCCAAATAATTACTTTAAATAACACAACTTATTATTTGATTGCATATATAGATATTTAATTAAACTAAAATTAAATCTTTAATTCTTTTAATCGCATGTATAATTATAAAATTAACCAATTTTGAAAATATTATCAGTAAAGCAATCTTCCAAGCCAAATGCTAAATGCATCTATATGAAACTAAGTGCTTTGTGTGTGATCAAGAGAACCATTCTTGATTTACCTTGCCAGGAAGCTAACCTCCTCTACTTTAGCGACACCCTTGGTCTTTGACAACTTGTAGCTCAAGTACACTCAGAAAAACCAAAATGAGATTAGTATTCAGATAAAATATATTCAAATCAACCTAACTCATAAGATCATTATTCATTAATTCTAAATACCACCTTTCTATTTTGCATCATTTCCCAAAATAAAATGATATTCTATTCATTACAACTTCTCACAAATTTAAACCTCATTTTCATATTTCATTCCTCAAAACACCACATTAATTATCATTTAATCTATCACACACACACACACATTCAATTATATAGCAAAACCACATAAAGTAAAAAAAAGCATCACCAAAGTTAGAGACGTGACAACATATCTATATTATTTTTTTATTTAATTTCATTTTGTGTTTTTTTTTTGATACGCAAGATGAGCATTATATTAATATCAATTAAAAAAAACTACAAGTGTTTGCTATGCAGGGAACCTGAACTCGACCATCAAAAAATACAAAGAGCCACCATTTAAAAAAAAAACAATCCATAGAAACCAAGCGCTCCAGTGAGAATATCCATCATGTCCTCCAAAGCTGATCTTAGTTTTGGTAGGCACCCATTGATTTGCTGGGAAGCAATTATATCTGGCTATATTTAAGTTTGCGCCAGTATCTAACAGGACCTTTAGATGATAAGGTTTGATCCCTTTATAATGAATAATAAAGTCACTTATCGGACTTTCATATCCTTTGGTCATGTGGCTGAAGAACTGAGAATTCTCAAAGCCTGTAGGACTTGGTATTTCAGAAAGGATGGCTTCAGCCATCTCAAGTGTATACTTTTGCCTGATTGCTTCGAATTCCTCCTCAACATTGATCTCTTCAATGTGGACTCCAGATGCTCTGGCTACCATGTTGAGGGTTTCCCATGTTGGTGGTGCTCCTCTCCCATAGGTTTGTCTCTGCTAACGATTTGCTTCAGCGTGGGTTGAGGGAGTGAAGGAACCGAAGATGTTTCGTGAACTACTGCTTGGTTCACTTTTTTGACTGCTGATGTACAGATAGGAATCTAAGGTAGATGCTTCTTGTTGGTCTTTGATCTCTTCTTGCTACAATCTTTCCAATTCTTCCGTAGCTTCTTTCAAAACCTTTTGTAGGATCAAGATCCGCTGATGTCGCCAAGCTCTTCTACTCGGGGTAGAAGTATCTCGGAGAGGAAAGTGTTGAGTGTCTTTTTCAAGACGCTCCATATCGTCCTGCTGGATTTCTTGCAGGCATCGAGCCTTCTTTTCTTCATCGTGCTCGATCCTGGCTTTTGTCTGGAAGATCTGTTTCTCAAGATTGTCAATCACTTGGTTGCGATCCTTCCACACATGGTAGCCATCTATGCTTCCTCTTTCCTGGATGAGTTGGAGGAGAGCTTTCTTTTCAGCTTCTTGCTCTCTGAGTATTTCATCTGGTTGAAGATATCTTCCTTTGTGTTGCATCATGTTGCTTCTCAGGAAGTTGACCTCAAGATCCAACTCTTCTTCGGGTTCTGCTTCATCAGTGGCAAAACTTTCTTCTTTAGATTCGTCTAATGAGTGGAAGTGAATACAGTCTGAATCGGATTCAGATGCTGTCTCATTGAAGAAGAAATATTCTTCTTTGACTTCACTGAGTATTTCCTGCATCAGATGAACTTTCTTTTTACCTTTGTCTTTCCTATGATCAGGGCACTTGTTTGCATAGTGCGGGCCTTTACAAATGTAACAGACAGGTTTGTGACCTTTCTTGAAAGACTTTGAGAAGCTCTTTCTCTTCTTGAAGAATCCTTTACGTTTCTTCTTCTCAGGTTTCTGATAGCTTTCGTAGATTGTTCATCTTTCAAACTTCTTCTTTTTCTTCAATCGCGCGATGCGATCTATTTGATGAAGTTTGCTGACAGGGTCACATCCATAGCCTCTCTTTTTTTGTGCAGTTTTCTGGATTGCAGCTTTGATTACTGGTTTTACTAATCGTATTACTGTACATTCTTCATTAGCATCCAAAATCTTTTTATTGAGCTCATCTATGAATTCATAGAGCTCAATTAAAGTAATGGCTGGCCAACCTTTGTTGAGGTCTCGCAGTCATTCCAGGAACTTGGTATAGTATAACTCACCAACATCGTCAAAGGATCTGAGGAATCCTTTGCCAAGTTCTTCACTCATGGCTTTGCCAGAGAGATTGAAGTTGGTGAACTGCTCTTTCTTATATTGCGTTAGGAAACTTAGATCACAACATCTATTCTTTGTAAATTTGTCTAATGCTTGTGCTTCTAATGTTGAAGTGCTTCCCACAAAGAGCTTTAATAATTCGGCAGCGACAACAACCATACCCTGATTAATCAAGTCTTGCTTATATGTCTGGGCTAACTGTCCCCATACTTTGGCTACAACACCCGTGAATCCGTTGAGGCCGGATTCGACGATCTCTGCTAGATCTCGCTGTGGTGTGGCTGCACACTAGTTCTCAACCCATCCAAAAAGTGCTTTGATCATGGCTTTGTTCTTGTGAGGCTCGTAAGTCTCCATTTGCAACCATGGTGGAAGTAAAGTACCTTGGGATTTGAGATTTCCCAAGAATGGGTCTGGTTGTGTTTATCTAGTGGCCTTAGGAATTTTGGCCATGTTGCTGGTCTTCTTTTCAAATATGCCCTTGGCTGGATTGAAGACCTCATCTTTAGCAGTTCGCGCGAAGCTGAACTGCCTTCCTCGCTCTTCAATTTCTTGAGCGATGGTCTAACCTTTGGGCCGTCTTCAGGGAACGATCCCGCTTGTGCTCCCTTGACTACCTATAGCTTGCTGTCCAAAAGGACTGAATTGGAGATGATCAAATCTCTCCGTGAGATGTTTTGTCTGCTCTACAATATGGTCTGTGGTGTTCTTCAGGCTTTCCTAAATATCACGGATAGGTTGGACCTTCATTACTTCATTCTCTGAGATAAGAACGTTGGTCTTAATCTATTGTAGTCGGGCTTCTGCTTTTGCAGCCTTGGTGGTTAGATATGCTAGGCTGGTGCTGTTTTCTTCGAGTCGAATCTTGTGTTCGAATGTGGCATTGATCAAGCCTTGTTGATTTTGCTTGATCTTTTCTGCATCTTCTTGAACTGCTTTAGGGTTTAGGGTCTAGCAAATTGGCTCTGATACCAATTTTACCTGATTGGGGGTTCCAAAGTGGAATATCCAATCGCGGATGTTATTACATGTGGAAACTAGAAAGTAATAACTAAGGATACAAACTTGCTAAAGAAATCTATACTTAGACCTATGACTTTACTCGCTCCAATGTTGTCTTCGGTGTCTGCGCGCAGGAATCCTTGGATATGCTGGAGATCAGACCTGACAAGAAAACTTTTATCAGCAACAAACATAATAAAATGTTCAAATGCTTTAACTATTGCTAATAGTTCCTTGTGGGTAGAGTGATAGTTGCATTCGGCTCCGGTGAAAGTGCTAGAGGCATATCGGATTGGTTCTTCAACTCTATTTTCGTTGCGTTCTAACAGAACAACTCCCCAACATTCATTTGATGCATCAGTTTGGATAATTTTATATCCATTTCCTGGTAGTCGGAGTGTAGGCAGTTTCTTACAGCGTCCTTTGATGTGATTGATTGCATCAAAGTGTTTCTACTCCCATTTTGGTTTCTCCTTTCGAAGCAGATGACAAAGGGCTCTGCGATCCTTTGCAATATGTGGATAATGTGCATCGACATAGTTTATAAGGCCGAGAAATCTTCGTAGAGTATTCTCATTGTTGACCTTAACTATGGAGATACGAGTTAAAATATGGTCCTGCACTTGCATGCGTCCATCTTCTAATAACCTAACACCTAAAAAGATTATTTCCTTAACTAACATATGATATTTTCCTGGGTTTAAGACCAGACCATTGGTTTTATAGAGCTCATATAGAGTACGCAGACTCCTTAGATGGCTTCTGACACATTTTGAGAAAACCAAAATATCAATATATATACAATAATTTTTTTATGAAATTTATGGAATACATAATCCATAAATCCTTGGAAAATAGAAGGTGCAGTTTTAATTCCAAAAGGTAGAACCTTCTACTGGTAAAATCCTTGAGGGACGCTGAAAGCTGTTTTGTACCTGTCAGAAGGATGGATACTAATCTACCAGAAACCTTTTGTTAAATCAAACTTAGAATAAAATAAGGTTCCTTGAATGTTATGCCAAATAAAATATTTGGAAGGTAGAGGATGCTGGTTTGATTCTAGACATTTATTTAGGGGTTTGTAGTTAACTACTAACCTTCTTTCCTTCAGTGTTTTACCTTCTTCATCGGTTTTCCGAACATACATGGCATGGCAACTATATGGCGAGGTACTCGGCTCAATGAGATCCATATATTAGTAGTTTATGGATTTCTTGTTCACATAAGGACCTATCATCCTTGTTCATCTAGAAACAATTCGTTCGGCTCTTGGGATTGATGAATTGTCCATCTTCATCTTTCTTCAGGGGAAGCTTGCAGACGAAGTTCCTTTGCATCTTTTTCAGGTCCTTACTAAAAAGATGTTCTTCAAACAGTTTCCTTACTTTCGTGAGATCACCTTCATGACTTTTGAGTTCTCGGGCGATCCAGGAGTAATTCCCTTTCTTCTTTTTCTGAAAGATAAGAGGGATTCTTTAGAAAGGTTATGATCTCTAATCTCTCTAATGATAACATCGAGGATAGCCTAAGCAGTCATCTTAGCATGAAATATATTGCCAAAACACTAGCTATTCTATTTCTTGAGTTGATTCTTCACATACTACAATTGTTTGATAGAATAATACATTGTTGTGCCAAATTTTAGTCTACCTTGGTGCCACTAATCTACCATAAGATCCTAAAGAAGGGGTTCTTGTAGCCACATAAGTTGAAAATTAAAAGATGGATTTTTAGCAACATGAGCCAATGAAGTTGAGAGCTTAATTGTCCAATGATTAGAACCCCTTCAGTCTAATATCTCAGAATTGATATCCCAATCGCCACCAATCAAAAAACAAGAAACCAAGAACCTATCAAGCCTCTATGCAACTAATTCGTTACCATATCTCCTATCATTCTAGGTAAATTGACCATTACCAGGCTTAATGTCCATAATAATTAAGGAATAAATAATATCTCTAAGAAGGGTAGTCGATGGCTCCAACCTTTGTACCCCTCCCCATTTTTCCTCCAAATCAACAATATTATTAAAATCTTTAGAAACATTCCAAGGGTATAATGGGTCTAGGAACATACCAAATGTGTGACCAGAGATGAGACTTTCCAACAATATCAATTGGGGTATAAACATTATAAAGAAGATCAATCTCTCCAAAATCCAAGGTTGAGGCAATCACAAAAATAGAAAACTTACTAGTAATCCACCAAAGGGGTTGATCTTCAATGGGTTCCATAAGAAAGTAACACCTCCTACATTACCTTGAGCACCAATACATTAAAAATGGCATCTCCACCAAAGTTTGGAAGCCAAATTACACACACTATTCACAAAAAGCTTAGTTTCCTGAATATCATATCATATATGGCAAATGAACTCTCACTAGCTCACAAAAACCTTTTTGTCTAGGGCCATTACTCAAGCCCCGCACATTCCATGAGATAATAATCATATATAGGAGATATAAAAGTGGGAGTCAATTGTCTTGATAGACCATAACTCTCCCATTAGATTATTTTTTTCCAAGTCCTTCTTTCTCCCCACCTTAAGAGGTTTCTCTAGTGCCCCTCTCTTGAGATTCTTTTGTTGAAGTCCTAAGATAGGAGAGGATTTATTTCCTTTTCCTAGATCCAAATCAAGCCTTCCCCAATGGGGGTTAATTCTCTACCAAGACTGACTCTTCAATCGTTTCTAAAGCTTCATTTGCCACTAGAGCTGCTAAAATCTTAGGGGTCAAATTTGTGTCCATTTGTGCCACTATCAAGCCACCCTCCTAAGTATCTTGACTTTCAACAATTATGGTTACCACCTATTCAACCTCCAGGACTCCCATTTCAAGATTCATGACACTGAGATCAACCTCTTGTTGACCAAGATCATCCAGGATGTCAAAGCGATTGAACACATCCTCATCCTATCTCACCTTAGAGGTTCTTTTCTAGCCTTTTTTCTTGTTGCAAGTCTTAACCGAAAAAAAAACAATCTTATCTATAGCCTCGCCCACAATAGGTCCCTTCGCTTTGTCCTCCTTTGAGGGAGGTTCTGATGGTCAGTTAAGAGGAGGCTCTGAAGAATAGATCCTAAAACATCTTTTTTGCATGTCCATATTCATGGCATATCTGATAATGAAAATGAAGCATTTCGTAGTCTAATTGTTAAAGACATGAGGAAGAGCCCAAATGAATTTCTAAATAATGTAGGAAAGGGTTAATCAAATCAATTTTAATACAAATGTGGGTGAAAGAAATTACCTTTTTTCCAATGTTTGTTGAGAGGGACCCATCGACTTATCCAACAACAAGGCAATCATATACAAAATGTCATTCCTCCAAAATTATAGAGGAAACCAAGTCACACCCATACATGAACATGATTTAGAAGCTCCTTCGTAGGATTAAATCTAGCATGCCATGGTTTAATGAACAAACCAACTTGATTGTAGAAGTATGTCCCCCCTCAAAGACTCTATTATGATTAGCTAGACAATTAAAGGCCACCATAAAATAATGATTCGTCATCAACATCACGTCCATTTCACCCCTAGGATTTCACATTCACCTACCCTAGGAATCCAATAAAGGTAGAGAGACTCCAAACCCCATGAACTTGAAGATTAGTGCATGATCCATCAGATAATCAACATCTTCCACAATTGAATCTTGTTGAATAACTAGGACTAGTCTATCTTGACTTCTCTCCAAGAAGTCATTGACTTTTAGAATGTGAGGTCCCCCAATTGAGGACAACCCCTCCACACTCAAAGCCTTATTCATCATATTCCCAACATTTGCATGCATAGACAAGGACGAGTCATTCCCATGCAATATATTTATCCATTGAAGATGGTGAAATGGGATGAATGATGGATAAATATTTTTTATTAAGTGCAAGATAAGTTTCATCGCAATACGTGATTGTGAAGATAATTGTATATTTCATGATAAAAAGGCTTTTTGGGACCAACAAGTTCACAAATAAGCTTTAACTCATGGATTTCATACATGAGACCAACATATTTTCGACCAAGAATTCATAACATGAACTATTTCATGGCAATATCCAGAAGGAATCTAATAGTAGTCATGTCATCTACTCCTTTGTTGTTGACTTTGTGCACTTGTTCAAACTAAATGTGGTGAGGTATTCCTTGAAGCTATATACCATCCATTTGCAAGGAATTGGCTTATCATCCTTTGCTTGGTATTCATTGTTGACATGGTTTATTATGAGCTATATATCGAGGCTTGAACAAAGTTAGAATTGTGTTTTAAAAATGATTTTTAATATTATTTATTTTGTTCTAATTTCCATTCATTCACCATTTAGCAACAAGAACCAATTTTTTTTATATCAATTACTACCATAATCATTAAAGACAAATTCAAGCCTTGTGGTACTACAAAAGTCGAGCTAGGACTTGTGACTTAAAACATGGGTGTTAATTGGGGTGGATTCTAAGTAAATAAAAAAGGTTATTTGGAGACACCCAAGATTCATGGTGTTTTTCACTAACCAATACCCCTTACATAAATGAAAGGGGATGAGTTTTTCATCATGAGGATACCCCCATGTCCACATAATAATCTTAGTATAGGTTAGTGGTTAGATCCTTGTGAGAAATAGTTAAGTAGAGGTAGATACATAGATGAGTGTGATAAATAAATGGATAAGGTGAATTCATAAAAATGTATGTGTAAAAGGATAGGATAATACTAACTATATGGATATATGTGTTTTTATGAATGGATAAGAAATTAGGGAATGAATTCAACTTTACACAAAATCATATCATTTATCACTATATACATATATCAAAACATTTTTTTTAAATAAACACAAAATTAAATTAAAAATAATATAGATATGTAAATTTATCATTGTGATGAAAAAAATTACTTTTAAATATTAGAGTAGTAAGATGTTAAAAAATAAAATTGATGAAAGCTTGGTTCCCTGGCCAAGGAACATCATTCCTAAAACTCTAATATTTCAATAGCATCCCATCTGTAACAATTTTACCATTACACTATGGGTTGAAGCCTCTCGAGAAAAATTGTGTAGAAAACTAAGCAGAAGCTGTATTGGTAACTGAGAGTGCATCCCACAAATAAAGTGCTCATCTTCACAGTTACTATTGATCTGTCATATTTGCCTTGCATGGCCCGCAAAGAAGAGGAGGAGGAAGAGGAGAAAATCAAGGTCTTCTCAGAACAGCAGAAGAATTCACAGCAGTAATAGTTCTAGTCCTTCCACTAGTGAAATTGAAGAGGACGATATGGAGAAGAAAAAGAAGAAAACAGATATGCGCCCTTAACTACACCCTTCTTTAATAATGGAGTATTTGGCCAAGAAGGACTAGAAGAAGGTATGCGCCCTTAACTACACCCTGCCTTATATTTTATCTTCTATGCTAAATAAGGGATATTGTAGGCTGCCAAAGTTGCCAACAAGCTGAAGACACAAAATTTTTATGGCTATTCAAATAATTTCAATCCTTTTGGGGATTCAAACTTGAATGAGAAGTAAGTACTCATTTTATTGTATATTCTTATTTTTTTGTTTTTGTAATAAGGATAAACATCGTATTTTCAATCAAGGATTGAGGGGTATTTATTCTACCAAAATTGAATGGAATTTAATACCTTTTTTATCCTTTATGTGTCTAGCTCTATATTAAACAAGACCTAATTTGTAAAGGATATTGATTCCATCATTCTAGTCCTTTATATGTCTAGGCCCTATACTCAAGAAGACTTATTTTTTATTGGGTTTTATTTGAATCATTCAATTTCATTAGCAAACTAAAGACTAGACATATTTTTCTTTTTCAATTACATCTTCTTAAATTGACATAAGCTCTTCCATGACGATAAGAGGTCCTCAGTCACTTAATTATATATAATATTAGTTTGGGGTTGTACTAGAATCTTCTAACTTAGAAATAATGCCATTCCTTTCAATTAAGTGTTATTTCCCAAGCAGGATTTTGATTCATAGTTACTTCATGAAGGCCATTATGTAAGCTATTATTTTGAGCCTTTCTTGCTTTCTTGATTTGTTGCATTGTGATATTTTTCCTACATAAAATTGAAGCCATTAAAATTGAATATTGTTAATCATAAATAACTGGAAATCTTGTTTTCCTTGTCACCACATATATCTTCTACATTAATGTTCTACCTCTTTATTCTAGATTGATTATGTTTTCATATAAGCTATTGGATGATTAAATGAATCACAAATGACAATTTTACAATCAATCACAATTTGAGTTATAATTTCACATGTAAAAGTGTTTGAAGGTTATAATTAAAGGGAATATATAACATATAATAGGCAATTTAGATCAAATAATAAGCTTTTCAGACAATGAAGTGAAATTAAGGATTGCATAACAATCACAATGTATTGATGTCTAAAATAGTTGCTCTAAATGTAATATTTGAGTGGGAAATAGTGAATGCCACCATTATTTGTTGACTTGAAACTAAAAAATAATTCCCAACACCCAATGGAAATTAGTAGCTTGTTTGACCTTAGTCACACCCATCAAAGCAACATCATCTACAAACTATAAATGTGTTTGCGGAGGTAAGCCATTACCCCAACTCCAACCTTTGATTGATCCTTGATTAACATGACTCTTAATTACTCTCCCTAGAACTTTAGCCAAAAGAACAAACAAATATGGTGACAAAGGATCCCCTTGTCGAAGACCTTTGGATGCTTCAAACAATGCGGGGGACTAACCATTGACAAGGACATAGAAAGAAGTGAATGTGACATAGCTCATCACCCACTTCACTCACTCCCCATCAAAACCAAAAGAATTGAGCACTTTTCTAAGGAAAGACCATTTGACCATGTCATAGGTCTTAGCCATGTCAAGTTTAATAAGCATAGATTTCTCCTTTAAGGCCACCATAGAGTGTATGGTCTCAACTACAATAAAAACACCATCCAAGGTCAGCCTATCAACCACAAAGCCTCCTTGTTCTTCAAAGATAAGCTTGATATTCCATTGCTTCAACCTTTCCACAATCAGCTTAGACAAAATCTTATAAACCACATTACATAGAGCTATGGGTCTAAATAGAGTCAGTTTGTCCACCCCTTTTCACTTGTCAATAAGAGCAATATTTCATGGCCCTTAACATCTTTTTCTTGCCCTAAGACTCCTGCACCATCTTCAGTAAATCAAATTTATAATTTCTGAGAATTCTTGGAAGAATTCTACCAGAAACCCATCAAGACCTGAAGCTTTCCCTTTCTTCATATGAAAAATAATTCCTTCCAATTCATATAAGGAGATAGGTATCATAAGGTTCTCATTCATTTCCAAAGAAAAAAGAGAAGGAATACATGCCAATATATGGTTTTTCTCTTCTAATACATTAGGAGAATGTTCCCTGAACTCAACTTCACACATACTATTTATCTGTTGTAGTTGTTTTGCATGGCCCACAAAGAAGAGGAGGGGGAAGAGAAGAGGAGGAAGAGGAGAGGAGGAGGAAGAGGAGAAAATCAAGGTCTTCTCATAGAGGCAAAATAAATAGTAGTTCTGATCCTTTTGCCACCAAAATTGAAGAGGATGATATGGAAAAGAAAAAGAAGAAAAAATATAGAGAGAGTAGTTCAAAGAAAAATATTATCGAAGAAGAAATAGTTGAGTATTTGGCCAAGAAGGCTCATAAGAAGGTATGCGCCCTTCACTACACCTCGCCTTACATTTCATCTTCTATGCTAAATTAGGGATATTGCAGGCTACCAAATTTACCAAAAATCTTAAGACACTGAAAGGTTTTGGCTATTCAAATGATTCCAATCCTTATGTGGATTCAAACTTGAACGAGAAGTAAGTACTCTTTCTTTTGTATATTCTTATTTTTTATTTTCATATTAAGGATAAACATCTTGTTTTTAGTCAAGGATTGAGGGGTATTTATTCCACCAAAATTGATTGGAATTTAATACCTTTCTTATCCTTTATGTGTCTAGCTCTATACTCAACAAGACCTAATTTTTAAAGTATAGTTATTCCACTATTCTATTCCTTTATGTGTTTGGGCCCTATACTCAACAAGAGTTAATTTTTTGTTGGGATTTATCTGAATCATTCAATTTCATCTGCAGACTAAAGACTACTTGACATATTTTTCTTTTTCAATTGCATCTACTTAAATTCACATAAGCACTTCCATGAAGAGAAGAGGTCCTTAGTCAACTTAATTATATATTATCAGTTTGGGATTGTACCAGAGTGTTCTAACTTAGAAAATAATGCCATTTATTTCAAACAAGTGCTATTTCCCAAGCAAGCTTTTGATTTTTATAGTTACTTCATGAAGGCCATTATGTTAGTTATTATTCTGATTGTGATATTTTCTCCACATAAAATTGAAGCCATTGAAATTGAATATTGTTAATCATAAATAATTAGATTTCTTGCTTTCCTTGTCACCACAAATATCTTCTGCATTAATGTTCTACCTCTTTATTCTAGATCGCTTGTGTTTTTATATAAGCTATTGGAGGATTAAATGAATAATAAACAACAATTTTATAATGAATCATAGGTTGAGTCATAATTTCACATGTAAAAGTGTTTTAAGTTTATAATTAGAAGGAATATAGAATATATAATAGGCAATTTAGATCAAATAACAAGTTGTTTAGATAATCACATGAAATCAAGGATTGTATAACAATCATAATGTATTGAATTCTTAAATAACTACTCTAAATGTAATATTTGAGTGGGAAATGGTGAATGGCGCCATAATTTGTTGACCTAAAACTATAAGATAAATGTCCAACATCCAATGAAAATTAGTAGCTTCTTTGATCTTAGCCACATCCATCAAAGCAACATCATCTACAAACTATAAATGTGTCTGTGAAGGTAAGCCATTACCCCAACTCCACCCTTGGATCAAGCCTTGAATAACATGACTCTTAATGAATCTCCCTAGACCTTTAGCCAAAAGAATAAACAAATATGGCAACAAAGGATCCCCCTGTCGAAGACCTTTGGATGCTCCAAACAATGTGAAGGGATCACCATTGACAAGCATAGAGAAAGAAATGAATGTGACACAACTCATCACCCACTTCGCCCACTCCTCATCAAAACCGAAAGCATTGAGAAATTTTCAAAGGAAAAACCATTTGACCCTATCATAGGTCTTATCCATGTCAAGTCTAATAAACATAGCTTTCTCTTCGAGGCCACCATGGAATGTATGGTCTCAGCTACAATGACAACACCAGCCAAGATCAGCCTAACAACCACAAAGTCTCCTTGTTCTTTGAAGATAAGCTTGCTAATCCACGACTTCAACCTTTCCACAATCAACTTAGATAGAATATTATAAAACACATTACATAGAGCTATGGGTCTAAATAGAGTAAGTTTATCCACCCCTTCACACTTAGGAATAAGAGCAAGAAAAGTGGATTTCATGGCTATCAACATCATCTCCATTTCACCCTTAGGATTCCATGTTTTCCTAGACCAAGAACCCAAGAAAGGAAAATAGACTTGACCTAAAACGCTAAAACCCTAAAGCTTGATCAATGCCGTAGTCGAACACAAGATTTGACCCTAAACCCTGTTTAGTCCATCCTCATCCCCGACCATTCGCCCCTTCAGTTTTCTCCCTCCTTTCCTCCTTCCCGTCCGCCCTCCCCGGTGGTCTTGGGGTGAGTTATATAAAGACTCTTTTGTAATCACTATAGCAAAAAGTCAAATTTACTATTCATATGAATAGTGATCTTCTATAAATGGCCTTTGAATCAGGCTTATCTTATGAATGCAAGTGGTGTCTATTCTTATTCTATCTTTTCTATGTAATTGTTTTCATTGCTCTATGCGTATATCTACAACTCAATTCTTAGTTAAAATTGGGTATCTTATTTTGCAAAACGGACCTGTGTCAGCACTGGTTAAAGTAAAGGGATCAAGGTTTAAATACGAAGGATCTGATAGTGATTTCACGAAGCCCTCTCCATTTGGATATTGCTCTCTCTATGACAGTCTCTTGTTGCCGATCGGTCCAGGCGTTAAAGACATAGCAGCTAACAGATAGGCGAAGTAAATCGTCATTGCCCATGGATAAACAACGCAACCTGCTCACAACCCTCGTAGCAAAAGATGGATGCATCTCGTGACCAACCACAAACGGATCTTCTACCTCCCGCTGAAACAGTAAGTATCGTAGAACTTAATACTGATTTTGATTATGAAAGACGCTCAGTTTACGAACCTAGAGACGATGAGACTAGCTCATCAGGAAGATTATATACAGAAGCACCCACATCTCATTTCAAATTGAAAGGGAAACCTTGGGAAGAAGTGTATGTGGATCTAAGTAAATGGTCATATAAGTCTAAAAGAGTCTGTCAATTAATTGAAAGACAAATTCCTGTCTCTATAGAGAAAGAAGATTTCATCCAACTGCTCACTGATGAACAAATTGAGAAAATGAGAAGTTCTGCCTTGAAAGGCGGATTCCAGTATATGCACCTAGGTTATGTTTTGAGTGGTATAGAAGCCCACTATAGAGTTGGGATTAAATCTTTTGCCTACTGTACATTGTTAGATGCTAGGCATAATAAGTATGAATATATGCTTTTAGGAGGAACCTCTAGTTGTGTCGGATACAGTCCCGTCCAGTTTGACGTCGTACCTAACTTTTATGTCTCTCTCAGAGATGAAAATCTAAACCAACTGTTTAAATTCCAGTTCCTTACAATAGGTTTAGACATGAAGAAGGGATCTATCCCTCATACCTTGCACTTCCTAATAGGTGCAAGATTCTTCAATATGACTGTTCCGGTCATGAGAGATCCTAGGTCATTGCCAGGCAATGAAAAATATTTTGTTGTCTAGGAAACAAAGACAGAAAAACAGCTGATAAAACTAAAGGTACCAAAGATTGTGCCACTAACCCAACTTCAAATTCTGAAGAATTGGGTAGTTAATTACAAGAGCCTAGTTGAGAAACCCCAACCAAAGGTCTTGGAACAAATCTCTCGGATTAGAGAAAAAGATGGCAAAGCCTATGTTGAATTTTCTGATGATGAAGAGGAGACATTCAACCCCGAAACAGGAACACTGTCACGTTCTGAAAGTTCCAAAAGCTTCATGAGCTCTAGGACCATCTTTCATGAACCTAGTCTTACTGAAGCCAGCTCCAAAGGAAAAGGGCTCTACCAGGAACAACCTTACAAGCCCAATCCCTTTGACTCCAGGTATCATGGAAAAGATACCCAGTGTAGAAAACCCTGGAGTGAGAAACTAATTAATCATCTTCCTAACTGCACCTATCATGCATTATTAAATGCTAAAAGGAGAACAATCTCCAGAAAAGGGCAAACTATACCAGAGCCACCAGCTAAGATAAAGCTCGTCTGTTCACACCCAAACTGTGAAGCCGATGAATATGGTGTCATTACTTGCAAAAATAGAAAATACTACTGGCACGAACGATATGGACCTAATGATGAAGGCTCGGGCTACCACAGTAACATGATGAGTGGTAGAACATTATAGTTTCCTGCCTCACCTAGTGAAGAGGAAGATAAAGAGATTGATGTTCCAGTCATCATCTCAGGAGGTATGCAAAGAATGCATACACATGAAGGAGCTCTCCCTCCATTCTCGGACTTCTTCAAATATGACCAGAAAGGAGACCAATGGATTCAATATTGGCCTCAACGTATCAGCGACATCAACGTTGATATAACTGCAAGTGAAAAGTTGCAGAACTAGAATAACCTGTGTACCAGGAAAGCAACACTTTTGGTAAAAGACGCCTGTGCACGGGCCCTGAAAGAAGCGATTTAGAATAAGCTGAATCATGAAGAGAACAAGCAAATGTTCCATGACTTGTAGGCCAAGCTGGCCCAATTTTCTACCGAATACAAAGTTTTTGTAACTAACGAAATTAATTCTTTAAAATTAGATTACAATACTTTGAAAATTGATTTGAATAGCTGGATGAATCAATAGCAGAACATGCTGAAAGAAATTCAAGAAGATGCAGAAAAGATCAAGCAAAATCAACAAGGCTTGATCAATGCCACAGTCGAACATAAGATTTGACTCGAAGAAAACAACAGCAGCCTGGCGTATCTGACCACCAAGGCTGTAGAAGCAGAAGCCCGACTACAACAGATTGAGACCAACGTTCTTATCTTAGAGAATGAAGTAATGAAGGTCCAACCTATCCGTGATATTCAGGAAAGCCTGAAGAACACCACAGACCATATTGTAGAGCAGATAGAACGTCTCATGGAGAGATTTGATCATCTCCAATTCAATCCTTTTGGACAGCATGCTGTAGGTAGTCAAGGGAGCACAAGCGGGACTGTTCGCTGAAGACGACCCAAAGGTCAGACCATCGCTCAAGAAATTGCAGAGCGAGGAAGGCAGTTCAGCTTCGCACGAACCGCCAAAGATGAGGTCTTCAATCCAGCCAAGGGCATATTTGAAAAGAAGACCAGCAACATGGCCAAAATTCCTAAGGCCACCAGATCAGCACAACTGGACCCATTATTGGGAAATCTCAAATCCCAAGGTACTTTACTTCCACCATGGTTGCAAATGGAGACTTACGAGCCTCACAAGAACAAAGCCACGATCGAAGCACTTTTTGGATGGGTCGAGAACCAGTGTGCAGCCACACCACAGCGAGATCCAGCAGAGATCATCGAATCCGCCCTCAACGGATTCACGGGTGTTGTAGCCAAAGTCTGGGGACAGTTAGCCCAGACATATAAGCAAGACTTGATTAATCAAGGTATGGTTGCTATCGCTGCCAAATTATTAAATCTCTTTGTGGGAAGCACTTCAACATTAGAAGCAAAAGCATTAGACAAATTTACAAAGAATAGATGTTGTGATCTAAGTTTCCTAACGCAGTATAAGAAAGAGCAGTTCACCAACTTCAATCTCTTTAGCAAAGCCATGAGTGAAGAACTTGGAAAAGGATTCCTCAGATCCTTTGATGATGTTGGTGAGTTATACTATACCAAGTTCCTAGAACGACTGCAAGACCTCAACAAAGGTTGGCCAGCCGTTACTTTAATTGAGCTCTATGAATTCATAGATGAGCTCAATAAAAAGATTTTGGATGCTGATGAAGAACGTATAGTAATACGATCAGTAAAACCAGTAATCAAAGCTGTAGTCCAGAAAACTACACAAAAAAAGAGAGGCTATGGATGTGACCCTATCAACAAACTTCATCAAATAGATCGCACCGCGCGATTGAAGAAAAAGAAGAAGTTCGAAAGATGAAAAATCTGTGAAAGTTGTCAGAAACCTGAGAAGAAGAAACATAAAAGATTCTTCAAGAAGAGAAATACCTTCCCAAAGTCTTTCCAGAAAGGTAATAAACCTATCTGTTACATTTGTAAAGGCCCGCACTATGCAAACAAGTGCCTTGATCACGGGAAAGACAAAGGTAAAAAGAAAGTTCATCTAATGCATAAAATACTCAGTGAAGCTGAAGAAGAATATTTCTTCTTCAATGAGACAGCATCTGAATCCGATTCAGATTGTATTCACTTCCACTCATCAGATGAATCTGAAGAAGAAAGTTCTACCACTGATGAAGCAGAACCAGAAGAAGAGTTGGATCTTGAGGTCAACTTCCTGAGAAGCAACATGATGCAACACAAAGGAAGATATCTCCGACCAGACGAAATACTCAGAGAGCAAGAAGCTGAAAAGAAAGCTCTCCTCCAACTCATCCAGGAAAGAGGAAGCATAGATGGCTACCATGTGTGGAAGGATCGCAACCAAATGATTGACAATCTTGAGAAACAAATCTTCCAGACAAAAGCCAGGATCGAGCACGATGAAGAAAAGAAGGCTCGATGCCTGCAAGAAATCCAACAGGACGATATGGAGCGTCTTGAAAAAGACACTCAACGCTTTCCTCTTCAAGATACTTCTACCCCGAGTAGAAGAGCTTGGCGACATCAATGGATCTTGCTCCTACAAAAGGTCTTGAAAGAAGTTGCAGAAGAATTGGAAAGATTGCAGCAAGAAGAGATCAAAGACTAGCAAGAAGCCGCCAAGCAAGAAGCATCCACCTTAGATTCCTATCTGTACGTCAGCAGTCAAAAAAGTAAACCAAGCAGCAGTTCACAGAATATCTTCGGTTCCTTCACTCCCTCAGCCCGCGCTGAAGCAAATCGTCAGCAGAGACAAACCTATGGGAGAGGAGCACCACCAACATGGGAACCCTCAACATGGTAGCCAGAGCATCTAGAGTCCACATTGAAGAGATCAATGTTGAGGAGGAATTTGAAGCAATCAGGAAAAAGTATACACTTGAGATGGCTAAAGCCATCCTTTCTGAAATACCAAGTCCCACAAGCTCTGAGAAAGCTCAGTTCTTCAGCCACAAGACCAAAGGATATGAAAGTCCGGTAAGTGACTTTACTATTCATTATAAAGGGATCAAACCCTATCATCTAAAGGTCCTGTTAGATACTGGCGCAAACTTAAATATAGCCAGATATAATTGCTTCCCAGCAAATCAATGGGTGCCTACCAAAACTAAGATCAGCTTTGGAGGACATGATGGATATTCTCACTGGAGCGCTTGGGTGCCAATCCAGTTCTCGGATGGTACTGAACACCATCTCCGATTTATTCATACCGAGTTGCCTGACTGTGATGCAGCCATAGAAATGCCTACCATGCATTCATGGAGTCCTATAGAGTTTACACGTAACCATGTTTGTTTTGGCTTAACCAACAAGTTTCCACTACTTAGAGACTTTCTTCCCTCTACAAAGGAACACCCAGATGTTCTAGTTCCTAAAATATTTCAGAAAAAGAAGAAAGGGAATTACTCCTGGATCGCCCGAGAGCTCGAAAGTCATGAAGGTGATCTCACGGAAGTAAGGAAACTGTTTGAAGAACATCTTTTTAGTAAGGACCTGAAAAAGATGCAAAGGAACTTCATCTGCAAGCTTCCCTTGAAGAAAGACGAAGATGGACAATTCATCGAGCCCAAGAGCTGAGCGAATTGTTTCCAGATGAACAAGGACAATAGGTCCTTATGTGAACAAGAAATCCAAAAACTACTGGATATGGATCTCATCGAGCCGAGTACCTCGCCATATAGCTTCCATGCCATGTATGTTCGGAAAATCGACGAAGAAGGTAAAACACTGAAGGAAAGAAGGTTAGTAGTTAACTACAAACCCCTAAATAAATGTCTGGAATCAAACTAACATTCAAGGAACCTTATTTTATTCTAAGTTTGATTTAACGAAAGGTTTCTGGCAGATTAGTATCCATCCTTCTGACAGGTACAAAACGGCTTTGAGCATCCCTCAAGGATTTTACCAGTGGAAGGTTCTACCTTTCAGAATTAAAACCACACCTTCTATTTTCCAAGGATTTATGGATTCTATATTCGATAAATTTCATAAAGAGATTATTGTATATATTGATGATATTTTGGTTTTCTGAAAATGTGTCAGAAGCCATCTAAGGAGTTTGTGTACTCTGTATGAGCTCTGTAAAACCAATGGTCTGGTCTTAAACCCAGGAAAATACCATATGTTAGTTAAGGAAATAATGTTTTTAGGTGTTAGGTTATTAGAAGATGGACGCATGCAAGTGCAGGACCATATTTTAACTCGTATCTCCACAATTAAGGTCAACAATGAGAATACTTTGCGAAGATTTCTCGGCCTTATAAACTATGTCGCTGTACATTATCCACATATTGCAAAGGATCGCAGAGCCCTTTGTCATCTGCTTTGAAAGGAGATACCAAAATGGGAGCATAAACACTTTGATGCAATCAATCACATCAAAGGATGCTGTAAGAAACTGCCTACACTCCGACTACTAGGAAATGGATATAAAATTATCCAAACTGATGCATCAGATGAATGTTGGGGAACTGTTCTGTTAGAACGCAATGAAAATAGAGTTGAAGAACCAGTCCAATATGCCTCTGGCACTTTCACCGGAGCCGAATGCAACTATCACTCTACCCACAAGGAACTAATAGGAATAGTTAAAGCATTTGAACATTCTATGATGTTTGTTGTTGATAAAAGTTTTCTTGTCAGGTCTGATCTCCAGCATATCCAAGGATTCCTGCGTGTAGACACCAAAGACAAAGTCAAACAAAACCGCTTACTACGGTGGGCAGAATTCATTTCTGGGTTCAATTACTACATCTAACACATCAAGGGCAAGCACAATTACCTTGCCAACTACCTTAGTCGAGAATACCATCAAGATGGTATTCGAGCATGTGACTCGGAGCTACTTCACTAATATCACTGAGGCAAACCTAGAGCCTATACGACAAACTTCTCAGGCTCGCTACTTCACTTGTCGAAGTCTACTTCAAGAAAAGGGTTTCATCCGTGTTGAACCACCTTCTTTTCTATCCAATAATCATCACTACCGAGATCCTTTACCAGAAGATGTAAACGAAGCTGGCATCCCTATCCCTTGGGATGTAACATGGGAAAAACCTAACAACCCTCAAAATTTTGTTGTCGGTACCCCTGGTTTCACTTGGCTCTCTAATAGTCTGCCAACTGTCATGCTTAACTATCTCCATGGCCCTCATTCTGAACACCATTCCCTTTCTGACTATCGGGGAAATTCCTTCAGGCTATGGTTTACTAATAACGACAGATGGAATGATGGAAACAGATACATCATAAACACCTATGGTCCACAAGGTGTTTACCTAAACCTACCCTTGTATGAACGCATAAGACATGTGGTCCAACATAAAATTGAAGCCATTAAAGTTGAATATTGTTAATCATAAATAATTGGATTTCTTGCTTTCCTTGTCACCACAAATATCTTCCACATTCATGTTCTACCTCTTCATTCTAGATTTCATGTGTTTTCATATAAGCTATTGGAGGATTAAATGAATCACAATCAACAATTTTATAATGAATCATAGTTTGATTCATAACTTTGCATGTAAAAGTGTTTGAAGGTTATAATTAGAAGGAATATAGAGCATATAATAGGAAATTTAGATCAAATAACAAGTTCTTTAGACAATGATGTGAAATTAGGGATTGCATAACAATCACAATTTCTTGATTTCTGAATTAGCTACTCTAAATGTAATGTTTGAGTGATAAATAGTGAATGCCATCATTATTTGTTGATCTGAAATTGTAAAATAAATTTCCAATACCCAATGGAAATTAGTAGTTTATTTTATCTTAGCCACACCCATCAAAGCAACATCATCTACAAACTATAAATGCATTTGTGGAGGTAGCTATTACCCCAACTCAACCCTTAGATTGAGCCTCGATTAACATGACTCTTAATGAATCTCCCCAGACCTTTAGCCAAAAGAATAAAAAAATATGGTGACAAAGGATCCCCTATTGAAGACCTTTCAAAGCTCCAAATAATGCAGAGGGATCACGATTGACAAGCACAAAGAAATAAGTTAATTTGACATACCTCATCACCCATTTCACCCACTCCTCATCAAAATCAAAATAATTGAGCACTTTTCTAAGGAAAGACCATTTGACCCTATCATAAGTCATAGCCATGTCAAGTTTAATAAGCATAGCTTTCTCCTTTGAAGTTGCCATGGAGTGTATGGTATAAGCTGCAATGACAACACCATCCAAGACCAGCCTATTAACCACAACGCCTCCTTTTTCTTAAGATATAATCTTGCTAATTCAATGCTTCAACCTTTCTACAATCAGTTCAAATAGAATCTTATAAACCACATTACATAGAGTTATGGGTCTAAACAAAGTCAGTTTGTCCACCCCTTCACACTTGGGAATAAGAGTAATAAAAATAGATTCCATGGCCCTTAGCATCTTTTTATTGCCCCAAGACTCCTACACCATCTTCAGTAAATCAAATTTTATAATTTCTCAAAATTCTTGGAAGAATTCTACCAAAAAACCATCAAGACCTGGAGCTTTCCCTTTCTTCATTTGAAAAATAATTCCCTCCAATTCATATAAGGAGATAGGTATCATAAGGTGCTCATTCATTTCCAAATAAACAAGAGAAGGAATACAAGCCAACATATGGGTTTTCTCTTCTAATACATCAAGATAATGTTCCCTAAACAAATAGGCATAATACTTTGAAGCCTCTCTATAAATCTCCGAAAGAGAAACAAAATGATCTCCTTTGGAAGACACAAGAGATGAGATCAAATTCCAATGCCTCATCTTTAACAAAATTAAAGAAAAAAATTGTGTTTCTATCCCCTTCTTGAAGCCACTTTATATGAGCCTTTTATTTCTAATAGATCTCCTCCCTGAATTCCCATTCCTCCATTGGCCTTTGCAAAGGCCTCAAAATCTTTAACCCAATCAATGCCACCAGTCACTTGTAGCCCAAAGAATTTCTTCAAAAACTCCATGGCCACTGCCACTATCATCCGATGCTACATGTGTTGTCATATGGCTTCAAGTGTTATCATTGATGGCAACCTAAGTCATGCATCCGGTCTACAGTCTAGTATTGGTTCACACTGGCAGAACAAAATGAAGAATAGGGCATCCAGTTAAAGGCAAAGATGTCGATCCAATTACTTCACCGGACTATTATTTTGAGTTGTGGATCTCAGAGAAAGGTTTGTTGATGTTTGTACTACCTTACTCAAGGAGTATCTTGATGCGCATTCACTGATGTACAATCTAGGAGATCCAGTGCATTAATCTTTTGGTTATCTGTGATAGAAGGTTGGCTTGTCAAATATAGTAGTTGCAGATATCTAAGGAGTAATTGATTAAATTTTTTTGTGTTCAAACTTGTTTATTTGGGTCCCTACTATGTTATGGACGACTATGGATGGTGCACATAAAGATTTAATTAAGTATCTAGCCGATAGTTGAAAAGAACTTTATGTTTTATGAAGTTGACATGTGAATGATCAAATCCTTGATAACAAATATATATGAGATCAGTTGTATTATTTTGATATAGCGAGTGTGTGTGATGCGAAGTATATCAGTGTGTGGTGAGAAATTCAGAAGGGTAATAGTGCGGATTCATTTGTACATGAATCTATGATGCGAAGAGCAGAAAAGAGAAGAGCAGAGAAAAACAAAGTACAAAATCAGATAGAGTATCCAAAATCTAATCTATGAGCCTAACCGGAACTGTAACCTGGCATAAGTAGATGCTACTACTTCAGTTCAACCTTCAGATGGTTTTAATCTAAACTTTTGTAAGGCGGTGAGCCTTCTCTTTTGAGCAGTGAGCTCTAGGAAATGTGCCTGAATGCAAGTGCATTCCCTTTTGTAAATTTTTTTTTGAGTACTCAAATTATGGATTAACCTCCACTGTGGTTTTTCCCCTAGCAGGATTTCCATGCAAAAAATACTTGTGTTATGGTGTTGTGGATGATAAGTTTATGTGTTTGCATCTTTCCTTTGATTTAAATGTGGAAATGGTTTTAATATCAGATTAATAAAGCTAAGATTTGCAAGACACTGATTCACCCCCCGTCTCAGTGTTCCCTTGAGTCCAACAATTGGTATCAGAGCTTAGTTCCTCAGAAGAAGTTTAGTAGCTTGAGGTGGATCTTGGAATGTAACAGACTCTGGTAGTCTTCAGCAACAACTTTTGGTGGCACTTGATGACCTTGATCAGTCTAAAGCAGAAGTCCAAGAATTGAAAGCAAATCTTAGGGATGCTGAGAAATTAATTCAGACACTGAAGGATCAAATTGTTAAATCCAGGGAGAAGAGAAAGGATCTCTGTGATCAGATCAAGCAACAAGAGAGCGAAAACATGGATGATGCTCACCTGAATCAAATCTTGAAGGAAATAACTGAAGAATGTGAAAAGCTTTCCAGAGAAAATGTTGCCCTAAAACATGAGATGGAATCTATGGTGACGAAGCTAACTAAAGAGATTGAAGAAAGGAAGAAGAATGAGGAGAACCTTGCTCAGTCCTTAAAGGAGAAATCTGATGAATACAAAACAGTAAATGAATAATTCACTCAAATGGAAAGTGAACTGCTACAATTCAAAAACAATGGAGAAGAACTTGAAAAATAGATTGTTATTCTCAGGAATGAACTTACTATTACAAATGAATACAAGGAGAAGTTTAAGCTTAGTCCAGTTAAACTTGATGAACTGACTCAAGGAAAAAAGAATGGAAATGACAAGAGAGGTCTTGGATATGAAAAAGGAGAAAGTTCCAAATTTGGACAAAAGAATTTTAGACAAAGAAACCAGATGAACAAAGGTGGAAGGTATCCGGTAAAACAACCTAATGCTCAAAAGTTTGATGGCTATTGTTTTGCTTGCAAAAAATTCAGTCATATGGCTACTCAGTGTAGAAGTAATATGAAATCAAGAGATTCATCATTTTCTAGTCAGTGTTTCAATTGCAAAAAGTTTGGTCATAAATCAATTGAATGCACAAATTTGTCAAACTACTCTATCAATAAAAGGAATGTTGAACGCTATACAAGTGGAAGATTTGGACATATTGCTAATCAATGTAGATCAAGAATAAATAAATGGAATGATTGGTGTGGCCAAGGAAATACTATGTGCTACAATTGCAATTAACATGGGCACATTGCAAGATTCTGCAGAAACAAAAATGTGGATAGAAGAGGTCAGGTATACAGAGGCAAAAATATACAAAAAGATGACAAAGGAAAAGGAAAAGTGATTGTAGGTGAAATAAGAGATCAAATGAAGAAGACATGCATAAGGAAGAACGAGTTCAATGCTGGAAATAGTTCTACATCGGAACCTGCTTCCGGTAATTCTTTCGGAAATTGATTTCAGGCCACTGGCTTAGGGGGAGTTGTTCAAGAAAATATTTTCTCCCCTATCTGTAGCTGGTATCAGAATGCAATGGATGATCAAATAGGTATATCAATGATCTACAGAGGTTCTGGAAAACTTTCACAAGAGAATTCAAAGAATCATAGGTCCGTGGAAGAATTTTTCTCTCGCTGTCTGAGAAAACAGAGTATCCTGAAAACCTAGGGAAAAAGCATTTATTGCAAGTATGTGAACTATAAAAGACAAGTTGGAACCCTCATTTTTCACTTTGCATTGAAGAAGAGAAGGAGAGAACTTGGTAGTAGTATTTCGAAGCATTAAAATTAATTTGGCGACGAATCTTGAAACACGTCAGGTATTTTAGTTGTGTTTGAATTTTACATATAATTTGGTGTGCAGTTGATAAACGTAAAATACGAAAGGAAGAATGGAACAAATCAAAGGGTAAATCAATTTGGATGAATACAACAGTGAAAAGATTAGGTCCATGAGAAATCTGTTATTACCCAACGAATTGAAGTGGTTGAGAGAAGCCAAATACAGGAATTTGGATATTTGGAATGAGTTTCCCTACTTCGAGAATGCGAAAATTATTAAATTCATTTTGAACAGATTGCACGACACCAAGAATTTGGATATTTGGAATGAGTTTCCCTACTTCGAGAATGCGAAAATTGTTAAATTCATTTTGAACAGATTGCACGACACCTTGATTCTGGAAAAACCCTACATCATTATGAAGGAAGTAATTGAAAATTCGGCTGGATTATGTAAAGCCAGGGACATACCAAGGAAGAAATCCATCTGAAACAAAGAAGTTGAAATCCTAACTAGAATAATTGGAGATCAAAGGGCATTGATAATCTCAAAAATCAAGAACCCTGTAACAAATTACATTGTGCACGAAATATCATATAAAGTCTTTTTTAGAAACAAAGAAGGAGCAACTTTGGCTGGTGCAGTCTACATCTCCCACAAAATGATAATGGAAGGTCAGGACTTTGACCTGTGCAGAATGCTAAAGGATCAATTGATGGAGAATGTGCAATTAACAAAAGAGATAGGATACCCTTTCAGGTTTGGTACTTTGGTCATATGTCTAGTAATGTACTTCTTGAATTGTTTGCCAATTATCAACAATGTGGTGTGGAAAGTAAATTGATCTAGGTGGATCCAAAAGACCTAAAAATTTTACACTCTGAACATCATGAAACTAGCCTCATCACATGGAGCTCGCATACACAATCCTGACGCAACTTGAACTGCATCAAAAGGAGGTCGTATGCAAGAGTTATGCTTGGTCAAAGGTTTGGTCAAACAGGTTAATCAAGCATTCAAAAAGGTGAAAATTTTATTGTCTCAAATCCAAGCAAAAATTACACCAAGTCGTAGTCCATATGAGCAAAATAGAGCCTTTCAAAGTTTTAGTCAAAATGATGATGTCAACATGTGACGTGGCAGTTGATTGGATGGTGACGTGGAAATTGCAGGTGATGTGGCAAAAATCTCACAAAATTCACATACACCATGCTTTATTTTTAAAAAATAATAATAATAAAGTGGTGGAAGTTTATTCCACAAAATCCATCTGGTGGGATCGAATTTTGTGGGATCCCAACTAGATTTGGTGGGATCCAAATCTCCTAAAAAATAAAAAAGATTAACTCATAAAAAAACAAAGAAATAACCCTTCGTTTTAAAGAAAAAAAATTTAACAACTTAAAACCAAATGAGCCCGTGGATAGGTGTCAAGGGCTTAAACAAATTAAATTGTTTTTTTATGGGAAAGTTATTGTTTTTTTATAAATGGGTTAGTGTTTTTTTTGTAAGGCTTATAATTATAAAAGCCAAAAGGGGGGGTTAATTTGTTATTTTATTAAATAAGGTGGTTAAGCCTTATTAAGGCAATTTTTATGTATAAAAGGGGGTGTAAGTGGTGAGTTTTTTGGGCATTCGGATGTTTGAGAGTTTTTATGCTCCTGGTAAGGTGGAGAATTATTGAAGGAGAGAAATTACAAGGTGTTGTTACACCAAGAATTGTAAAATTGTAAAGAGAGAGATTGTGAGTGATTAAAGCTTGGATATTGTAAGAAGGCTATTGAAGCTTGGTGATATCAATAAAGCGGTCCACCGTTGAGAAGCGGACCCGGAGACATAGCTCAAATTGAGCGAACTTTGTTATCAAGCTCGTGATCTCTATTCTTCTCTTTTGTCTCATAATTCTTTTCAGTATTTGATTCTTTGAGTTTTTCCAATTACAAATTTAAGTAATTAGTTTATGTTTTATAATTTTGGATACAGAACAAGTGCATTCTAATTTTTCGTAATTCCAATGGTTAAAAGCATAGTCACACAATACTGTCTAGATCGGGGAATTTTGTAATTGGAATTAATTTACAAGAAATTGTAAACCGCTAATTACAGATCATAAATGAATCAGTATGCAACCAAATATACTCATACTCTAAGAGCTTGGCTAATTGGGATCAAGAATTTGGAAATTTCTTTAAGAATTTGCTAGGAAAGTGTGGCTCAATCAGTATTTCTCTTCCGGTAAGAACAATTGAAGTTGGTTCCTCTTCCGGTGGCATGAATAAAAAGTAGAAAAGAGAAAAAGAAATTGTTGAGTATAGCCCTTCGGAATGCAAGATTCCCAGAACTGAAGGAAAAGAAAAGGAACAGGAAATTGTGGATATTCCAGATGAACAATCCGATGAAGAAACTGAGGATCCACAGGGAAATGAACAAGAATTAGCTGAATCAGAATCAAAAAAGGAAATGTTAGAAGCAAACGAAGAAGAAGATGACCTGACAAAGGAGAAGATTCGGTAGCTTATTCACAAGGAAGTTGGAATCTTGTTTCTTACTCAGCCTCCACCCTCTCACACAATCATTGCCTTTTAGAGGTAGCTTTCCATCTTTCTCCCTCAAACATTGGACCTTTTCCCTCATCCTCATTGCATTCTCGTGTCCCATCTATCTCTTTTGTTACTTCTAAGGTAGTCTCTCAAACCCACTTATCAATTCATGACTGGTAGAGCAAATTGGTCATAAATCTCTTGAGCATCCAATTAGACCCCCTTGTTCTCAAATTTCTTAAAAAAGGTCTTGGCTTTGCTATCTCTCCTCACGTTATTCCTGTGATTGATTTTCTCATCGAAATTGAGAAGGCCCTTCAGTCGCTCCCCGACAAAATTGCTGAAGAGGTGAGGCAAGATTGCACAGTGGCCTTGAGACATGCCAAGCCCCTTAAGTGCAATGTCCCCAAAGATGAGCTCTTCGCTTTGAGAAGGTTATTAAATAATAATGAACTTGTTATTTCCAAGGTAGACAAAGGTAATGCCATTGTGATTATGGACAAGTGAGAGTACATCTCCAAGATGCATGACCTTTTATCTGATATCAGTAGCTACAAAACCCTTGATACTAAACCCATCTCCAAATTAGCCAAAATGGTTAAATCTACGATTGCTTGTTCTCCTTTTGATGATGCCACAAAAAAGTGGCTCTATCCCTCTAAGGAGGTCACCCCTCAGATCTATGGGGTACCTAAAATCCACAAAGTGGGAATTCCCCTTAGACCCATTGTTGATACCATTAATTTCCCTACTTATAAGTTGGCCATCCATCTGACTAAACTCATTTCCCCCCTAATTGGAAAATCTAGCTCGTTCATAAAGAACTCTTCACATTTTGTGGACTTCATCAAAGATAAAAAATTAGACAAAAATGACCTTTTGGTGAGCTTTGATGTTGTTTCCCTCTTCACCAAGGTCCCTATCCATGACTCTTTAGAGCTTATTAGACAAAAGACCAGTTATGAAATTGGCTCTTTAGTCGAGCTCTATCTCAGATCCACTTTTTTCTCTTTCCAAGGTGTCATTTTTGAACAAGTTGATGGAGTTGTGATGGGTTCTCCACTTTCTCCCATTGTAGCCAACTTGTACATGGAGCATTTTGAACATGTTGCTCTCCATTCCTTTCCCCTCAAACCAAAGTGGTGGAAATGCTATGTTGATGCAACTAACATATGTTGGTCTCATGGCCTTGATAGTTTAATCCCTTTCCCTCGCTTGGCCTCTCTCTCTCTACCCTTCTTTCCTTCTCCATTTTAGTTTCTTCTCTCTTGCTTATTCAGTTGCCTTTCTTCCTTCCTCTGGTCTTAACCCCCCTTTTTCCCCCTTTTTTACCCTTGTTCTTGGCTCTTTGGTTGCTTTTTTATATAAACATCAAGGAGGGGTAAAATTTTTATTCAAACAAGAAAATGTTACAAAGCAAGGGCATTAAATGGCCCTATCAAGTTCAACCAAGTGATCCAATTGATGATATAGATCCTTGGTTGCTTTTTTATGAGGAGCCTCTTCGTTTTTTGAATTGTTTAGGCATCTTTTAGATTGTCTTGAATCTTTTTTGTGGTTCTTCTTATTTATTATTGTATATTTATTTTATGGTATCTTATTTAATTTTATTTATCTTCATTTATCCTTATTTTAAAATATAAATAAATTTATTTATTTATATTTTAAAATAAGGATAAATATAATTGAAAATGCTATAATTGAAATTCGAATAATAATTATAATCCTCAACCAAAATTTTTAATAATATAAATTTTTAATATAATTATTATAGTGGACTATAATAATGTAATAATAATTATATTTACATTTAATAATAAATGTAATAATAATGGTATCCATAATATTAATTATAATAATAGAATTATTATTATATTTATCTTGATTTATCCTTATTTTAAAATATAAATAAATTTATTTATTTATATTTTATTATTTAATAAATAATAACTAGGTAGTTTCTTCCTTTTCGTTTGTTTGATTGAGATTTTATTCATTTTTTTATTCTTTCTTGCTTAGTTAGATTAGTTTTTAATCTGGTCTTTTTATCTTTGTTTATTTTCCCTAGCATCAGGAGGTTTGTTTCTTTTTATGCTCTCTTTTTATCTTTTAGCATTATTTTTTATCGGCCCAATTTGACCCCTTTGACCTCTTCACCCTCGTTCCTCACCTTTTTATACTTTCAAGTCCGCTACCTATCATTTCACTCTCTATTTTTTTTATTGCTTGCATATCATCCGATGATGGATCATGGAGTATGATCCAAAACATTGATGTAAAAAATTGACATAGTTTTAATCCAGAAATTGACACTTGATTATCATGGACTGTGGAAACTTGATGCTTTTAATGTAGAAAATTGCCAAATTGTGGTCTATCAGACCATCATACAATCAAGATATGATTTTGAGTGTTCTAAGTGCTCATATTATGCAAAGTCAGATCAAATTGGAGAGTTTGCAAAACATCTTACCTGAAGAAATGATTGAATGCTTAAAAGAAACAATGAACTCTGAGTCTCAAGACAAAGAAGAAGGTGAAGCTATCTCACATTTGAAGGGGTAGTTCAAGCTATCACTTACCAAATTGAAGAAGAAAATGAATGAGCTGAGGCAATGCATAAGTATAGCTAATAAAATCTACAACTATTGCATCTGCTGGCCTCATGCAGTTGTGAAATATAAAGAGAAATTGGAGTAAATTGAAACAAAGTTGAGTGGGATTGGAAAAAGCTTTGATATGTTTCAAGATCAGGATGGCACAATCAAGAAAAAGATTTAATAGCTACAGTCTGAGCACACAAAAGTTTAATTCACCAAGAACACTCTCATGGACACTTTTTGGAAAGTGAAGGACCTAACTGAATGTAGTTTGGAACAGATGGTCGAGATATTGAGGAAAGGTGAAAATCTAGAGGACGCGATTACAATTCCGGAATCCCTCACTGAGATTGTCAATGGGAAATACAAGAACGACAACATGATTATAATCATTGGAATTGCAATAGATGCCTGAAAGAAATTTCTTCCAAAGATGAAGGAGAATCACAAGATAATTTTCTAACTCAAGAAGCAGATGGTATTTTTCAAAATTTTGAATCAGTTTTGAAGTTTTTTGAACACATGTTTTGTCATTGAATTATTGGCATGTGGTCTCTCTGTTTTTTCATTGATGTCAAAGGGGGAGAGAGAGCAGTGAAAAATGCCTCATCAATCTTAGGGGGAGCTATGTTATGATTTTTTTGAAGCGTAGGGAGAGAGAGAAGTGAAGTTTGGCAGCGTACTCATATTGATTATGACACTTAGTCATTTTTCACTAAGTGTTGCCATCAATGCCAAAGGGGGAGATTGTTGGCATATGGCTTCTAGTGTTGTCATTGATGGAAACCTAAGTCATGCATCTGGTCTATAGTCTAGTATTGGTTCACATCGACAGAACAAAATGAAGAACAGGGCATCTGGTTAAAGGCAAAGATGTCGATCCAATTACTTCACTAGACTATTATTTTGAGTTGTGGATCTCAGAGAAAGGTTTGTTGATATTTGTACTACCTTACTCAAGGAGTATCACGATGTGCATTCACTGGTGTAGGATCTAGGAGATCCAGTGCATTAATCTTTTGGTTATCTATGATAGAAGGTCGACTTGTCAAATATAGTAGTTGCAGATATCTAAGTAGTAATTGATTAAATAATTTTGTGTTCAAACTTATTTATTTGGGTCCCTACTATGTTATGGATGACTATGGGTGGTGCACATAAATATTTAATTAAGGATCTAGCCAACAGTTGAAAATAAATTTATGTTTTATGAAGCTGACATGTGAATGATCAAATCCTTGATAGTGGATATATATATGAGATCAATCATATCATTTTGATATAGCGAGTGTCTGTGATGCGAAGTATATTAGTGTGTGGTATGAAATTTAGAAGAGTAATAGTGCGAATTCATCTGTACATGAATCTATGATGCGAAGAGCATAAAAGAGAAGAGTAGAGCAGAGCAGAGCAAAGTACAAAATCAGACATAGGATCCATAATCTAATCTATGAGCCTAAGTGGAACTGTAACATAGCATAAGTAGATGCTACTAATTCAGTTCAACCTTCAGATGGTTTTAATTTGAACTTTTGTAAGGTAGTGAGCCTTCCCTTTTGAGCAGTGAGCTCTACGTAGTATGATTGAATGCAAGTGCATTCCCTTTTGTAAAACTTATATTTGAGTACTCAAATTATAGATTAACCTCCACCATGGTTTTTCCCCTAGCAGGGTTTCCACGCAAAAAATCCTTGTGTTATGGTGTTGTGGATGATTACTTTATGTGTTTGCATCTTTCCTTTGGTTTAAATGTGGAAATGGTTTTAATATCAGATTAATAAAGCTAATATTTGTTGAAACACTGATTCACCCCCCCTCTCAGTGTTCCCTTGAGTCCAACAACATGAGGATTGTACCACACAAATCCAACAAGAAAGGATATATCTTTATCGCCTCGTCCAAGCTCCAAAGAAGCTCCAAATCATAGGGCCTCAGAATACCCTTATTCTCGACCACAACACACATAACCTCATCCACCCCCTCCACCAAATCTTTCCTAAATAAATTCGCTAGTAGCACCTTCGCCTTAGCTTTGGAGACTTGATTGTCCAAGAGGGAGGCCAAAAAATGCAAGGAAACATGCAAATTATCCCTCCCATATTCCTTGTTTTCCAAATGCCTGGCACCCAAAACCATCTTAGCGGCCACCACTATCAAAGGATCGGTGTTGGTCAAAATACGCTTCAGCCTTTGGTCTATGATTTCCCTAAAAGAAGCCTATCGCACCTTCGACTGCAATGAAACTGAAGTGTCCACACCAAATCTCACCAAACCATCCACCGAAACCTCAACAACAAATCTTGAGTGCTTCGCCATCTCCACCCTTGCACTAACCTCACACAGATGAGAGGAAGCAAATGACAACCACCTGCGAACAAAAAGAGGAAAAAAGAGAATTAACCATGCACTGGCCTTAAAGTGAGCCTTCAATAAGTACTAGACACCATTCACCAAGTTGTCATCACTCAAGACAAATGATCCTCCTTTGAATGTGCTAGATGTCCTTGTCATAGAGATTAAATCCTTCAAATGATATGAGCGCTGCACTCAAAGCATAGGAAATGGAGCCAAAGCTACCTCCAACTAGGTCTGTACAACAACGATAAGACCACCAATTCAAATGCTTGCCAGGACGTATGAATAACACTGATCTCCTAACGTTCTCCACCCAACCACCATGGCATTGATTGCCACATCCCCTCCGCTAGTTTGGAGGGGCACCCACCCTACCCCCCACTTCATTCTGTGCTTTTTTAATATATTTATATGGTGATAAATGATATGATTTTGTGTAAATATGGATTTATTCACTAACTTCTTATCCATTCATAAAAACACATATATCTATATAGTTAGTATTATCCTATCCTTTTACAAATAGATTTCTATGAATTCACCTTATCCATTTATTTATCACACTCGCCTATGCACCTACCTCTACTTAACTATTTATCACAAGGATCTAACTATTAATCTATACTAAGACTAATATGTGGTCATGGGGTACCCCCATGATCACAAACTCATCCCCTTTCATTGATCTAAGAGGATATTGGTTAGTAGAAAACACCATGGATATTGGGTGTCTGCACACAACCTTTTTTATTTACTTAGAATCCATCCCAATCTGCACCCCTGTTCTAAATCACAAGTCCTAGCTCGACTTTTATAATACTACAAGGCTTGACTTGTCTTGAATGATTATGGTAGTAATTGATATAAAATTTTTTGGTCCTTGTTGCTAAATGGTGAATGAATGGAAATTAGAACAAAACAAATAATATTTTAAACACTATTCTAACTTTTTGCAAGCCTCCATATATAGCTCATAATAAATAAAGTCAATAATGAATACCCAACAAAGAATGATAAGCTAATTCCTTAAAAATGGGTGGTAGATATCTTCAAGGAATACTTCACCCCATTTAGTTTTAACAAGCACACAAAGTCAATAACAAAGGAGTAGATGGAATGGCTACTATCAAATTCCTTATGGATATTGCCATGAAATAGTACATGTTAAGAATTATTGGTTGAAAATATGTTGATCTCATTTGTGACATCCATGATTCAAAGCTTATTTATGAGCTTGTTGGTCCCAAAAAGCCATTTTATCATGAAATATATAATTATATTTACAATCACATACTGCGATTAAACTTATCTTGCACTTAATGAAAATAATTTATCCAACATTCATCCCATTTCACTATCCTCAATGGAGAACTATATTGCATGGGAATGACTTGTCCTCGTCTATGCATGCAAATCATGGGAATTTGATGAATAAGGCTTTGAGTGTAAAGGGGTTGTCCTCAATCGGGGGAGCTTACATTCCAAAAGTCAATGACTTCTTGGAGAGAATTCAAGACAAGATAGTCCTGGTTATTCAACTAGATTCAGTCATGGAAGATGTTGATTATCTGATGAATCATACACTGATCTTTAAGTTCATGGGGTTTCAAGTCTCTCTACCTTTCTTGGATTCTTGGGTTAGGTGGACATGGAATCCTAAGGGTGAAATAGAGGTGATGTTGATAGCCAATAATTATTTTATGGTGGTCTTTAATTGTCACACCAATTGTAATAAAGTCTTTGAGGGGGGACATACTTCTACAATTAGGCTAGTTTGTTCATTAAGCCATAGCATGCTGGATTTAACCCTATAGAGGAGCTTCTGAATCATGTTCCTATATGGTGATTTCCTTGGTGTCCTCTATAATTTTGGAGGAATGATAGTCTGTATATGATTGCCTTGTTGTTGGGTAAGTTGATGGGTCCTTTCAAAAATATTGGAAAAAAGGTAATTTATTTTGCTTGCATTAACATTGAAATTGATTTGAGTAACCCTCTCCTAGATTCTTTGGAAATTCATTTGGTCTCTTCCTCATGGGTTCAGTAATTGGACTATGAAGCACTTCCTTTTCATTGTTAGATATGTCATGAATATGGACACTTACAAAAAATATGTTCTAGGATCTGTTCTTCAGAGCCTCTTCCTAACTGACCATCACAACCTCCCTCCAAGGAGGATAAAGGAAAGACACCTATTGTGTGTAAGGTTACATATAAGGAAGGTTTTATTCCTATTAATCCTCACAACAAGAACAAAGTCCAAAAAAGAACCTTTAAGGTGAGATAGGATGAGGATGTGTTCAACCGCTTCGATGTCCTGGATGATCTTTGTCAACAAGAGGTTGATCTCGATTTGATGAATCTTTAAATGGGAGTTCTAGAGGTAGAATAGGTGGTAACTAGAATTGTTGAGAGTCAAGATACTTAGGAGGGTGGCTTGATAATGACACAAATGGACATAGATTTGGCCCTTGAGTTTTCAACAACTCTAGTGGAAAATAAAGCTACAGGAAGGACTAGTCAAGATACTTTTCTTGCTCTTATTTCCAAGTGCGAAGGTGTGGACATACTGACTCTGTTTAGACTTGTAGCTCTATATAGTGTGGTTTATAAGATTCTATCTAAGTTGATTATGGAAAGGCTGAAGCAATGGATTAGCAAGCTTATCTTCAAAGAACAAGGAGGCTTTGTGGTTGATAGGCTGACCTTGGATGGTGTTCTCATTGCAACTGCGACTATACACTCCATGGTGGCCTCAAAGGAGATTGCTATGCTTATTAAAATTGACATGGATAAGATCTATGATAGGGTCAAATAGTCTTTCCTTAAAAAAGTGCTCAATTATTTTATTTTGATGAAGAGTGAGTAAAGTGGGTGATGAGTTGTGTCACATTAACTTCTTTCTATCTCCTTATCAATTGTGAGCCCTCCACATATTTTGGAGCTTCCAAAGGTCTTCAATAAGGGGATCCTTTTTCACCATATTTATTTTTTCTTTTAGCTAAAGGTCTGGGGAGAGTCATTAAGAGTTATGTTAATTAAGGCTTGATCCAAGGGTGGATTTTGGGTAATGGCTTACCTCCAGAGACACATTTATAGTTTATAGATGATGTTGCTTTGATGGGTGTGGCTACGATCAAACAAGCTACTAATTTCCATTGGCTGTTGGACATTTATCTTACAGTTTCAAGTCAACAAAAAATGGTGCCATTCACTGTTTCCCACTTAAACATTATATTTAGTGAAGCTATTTCATAAATCAATACATTGTGATTGTTATACAATCCTTAATTTCACGTCATTGTCTAAAAAACTTATTATTTGATCTAAGTTTCCTATTATATATTCTATATTCTTTTTAATTCTAACCTTCAAACACTTTAACATGTATGAAATTATTACTCAAACTATGATTGATTGTAAAATTGTTGTTTGTGATTTTTTTAATCCTCCAATAGCTCATATGAAAACACAAACAATCTAGAATAGAGAGGTAGAATATTAATGCAAAAAATATTTGTGGTGACAAAGAAAATAAAAAGTCCAATTATTTAAGATTAGCAATATTTAATTTTAATGGCTTCAATTTTATGTAGGAAAAATATCACAATGCAACAAATCAAGGAAGCAAGAAAGGCTCAAAATAATAACAAACATAATGGCCTTCATGAAGTAACTATGAATCAAAAGCATTCTTGGGAAATAATGAAAGAAATGACATTATTTTATAAGTTATAACATTTTGGTACAACTCCAAAGTGATAATATATATAATTAAGCCAACTAAGGATCTGTTCTCTTCATGGAAGAGCTTATGTCAATTTAAGCAGATGTGATTGAAAAATAAAAATATGTCAAGTAGTCTTTAGTCTACTGATGAGATTGAATGATTCAGATAAAACCAAACCAAAAATTAAGTCTTGTTGAATATAGGGCCCAAACACATAAAGGACTAGAATGGTGGAATAAATATCTTTCAAAAATTAGGTCTTGTTGAGTATAGAGCTAGGTACATAAAGAATAAGAAAGGTATTAAATTCCATTTAATTTTGGTAGAATAAATACCCCTCAATCCTTGATTGAAAATAGGATGCTTATTCTCAATACAAAAACAAAAAAAAAAAGAATATACAAAAAAATGAATACTTCTCGTTCAAGTTTGAATCCTCAAAAGAATTGGATTCATTTGAATAGCTAGAAACTTTCAGTGTCTTGAGCTTTTTGACAAATTTGTTAGCCTGCAATATCCCTAATTTAGCATAGAAGATGAAATGTAGGGCGAGGTGTAGTGAAGGGCGCATACCTTCTTCTAGGCCTTCTTGGCCAAATACTCCACTATTTCTTCTTCGATATATATTTTGTTTTTTGAACTACTCTCTTAATCTTTTTTCTTCTTTTCCTTTTCCATATCATCTGCTTCAATTTCGGTGGCGGAAGGACTCTAACTAATTTTGCTACTATTTCTTCTACTACTGTTAGAAGACCTTGATCTTCTCCTCTTCTTTATGGGCCATGCAAGGAAACTATGATAGATAAAAAGTAAGTGTAAAGGTGAGTTCTTTATTTGTGGGATGCACTCTCACTTACCAATAAAGCTTCGGGTTAGTTTTGTACATAACTTTTCTCGAGAGGCTTAGGCCCATAGTGTAGCGGTAAAATTGTTACAAATGGGATGCTATTAAAATATTAGAGTTTTAGGAATGAGATTCCTTGAGTGGGGAACCAAGCTTTCATCACTTTTTTTTAACATTTTCTAACTACTTTCTAATATTTAATAGTATTTTTTTTCATGAAAATGATAAATTTACATATTTATATTATTTTTTATTTAATTTATTTTGTGTTTGTTTTAAAAAAATGTTTTAATATATGTATATAGTGATAAATAATATGATTTTGTGTAAAGTTGGATTCATTCACTAACTTTTTATCCATTCATAAAAACACATATATAGTTAGTATTATCCTATCCTTTTACACATACATTTCTATGAATTCACCTTATCCATTTCTTTATCACACTCACATATGCATCTACCTCTACTTAACTATTTATCACAAAAATCTAACCATTAACCTATACTAAGACTATTATGTGGTAATGGGGGTACCCCCGTGATCACAAACTCATCCCTTTTGATTGATCTAAGAGGATATTGGTTAGTAAAAAACACCACGAATCTTGGGTGTCTCCAAACAACCTTTTTTATTTACTTATAATCCATCCCAATTTGCACCCATGTTCTAAATCACAAGTCCTAGCTTGAATTTTGTAATACCACAAGACTTGACTTGTCTTTAATTATTATGGTAGTAATTGATATAAAATTGTTTGGTTCTTATTGCTAAATGGTGAATGAATGGAAATTAGAACAAAAAAAATTAAAAATAATATTTAAAACGCTATTCTAACTTTGTACAAGCACATAAAAGCAATTTCAAACCTTGAAAACTACAAAGTCAAAGTCAACAAGGACTAATACGCTAGTAAGGGCGTCTTAGTCCTCCTAGTGAAATTCTGAGTTTTCGAAAGTTGAAACAGATAGTAAATGGTTCAAGCAAGGATCTGAGACAAGAATCTAGAGAGGGACTAAGACACCACCAAGGGAGTTTTTGTCCTAGTTAGGGTTTTTTTTTTCTTCAAAAAATCAGACAATTCTGGGTTGATAACAGTGTTCTTAGATTTCCTACTCAGGGACCTGATGTTTAGAAACATAAAATTGTGCAAATGAATACAAGAAAAAGTGACTAGTGACAAGCAATTGGATGCAAATTTTTCAATTTTGAATGCAATAAGAATGTTCCTAGATGCAATTAGGATGATTGGCAATGCACTTTTTCAGTTTTTCAATCACGTGAAATGATGCAAGAAAAGCAAAAAATGCAACCTATATGCACTTTCACTAATGCAAATATGAGAAACCCTAGATGCAATTTCACTAAGTATGAGAAACCCTAGATGCAATTTCACTAATGCAAGATACAATGCAATAATGAATGCAACCTAGATCTAGGACTTTAATGGACTCTAAATTAGAAAATGAATGTTACAAAAAGTCGGGTTCACCAAAATGAACAATAGGAAAATGTGTGCTTTATAACATAGGTCATAGAGCACCAATTTTCTCCTATTATCATTCAAATATGTACTAGGAATCCTAATTGGATTGACTAAAAACCTCACAAGGTGAGTCAATTCACAACGAGGAAGACCTAGGAAGAGTTCTTTAAGCTCTTAGGGGGTTCACCACCAAGCAAATGCTTGGAAAAGACAAATGAACATTCAACCTACAAAACTTAGTTAGGTAGGTCAAATAATGAGTGTGAATGATGAAATTAAGCTACACCAAGTTAGGGTATGTGTACATGGGAAGTCTAGAGATGTTGTGAGGATTCTAGAAATGTAAAGAAGTTATCAAAAAGTGCTATGGAGGACTAAGATGTCCAAGATGGCGTATTAGTCCCACTATTATTTTTCAGGGCAAATACAAAATCTTCGGATGCCATAACAGAATCCCAAAGAATCTCTATAAAATACCCTGTGGAGGACTAAGATGCCCAAGGTGGCGTATTAGTCCCGTTTTGAATTTTTGAAGACTTTGAATGTGGTCCTAGGCTCCAAGGTTTGCACTTGTTTCTCCTCAGATTTGAGGTCTTGAAACTTCTAGATCTGGCCTGTAGGTGAGTTTTCGTGAAAATGACAACTTTGGCAATGCAACTTTTGCAACTTTTCAATCTTTCACTCCAAATTAAAAAATGAATGTTACAAAAAGTTGGGTTCACCAAAATGAACAATAGGAAAATGAGTGTTTTATAACCTAGGTCATAGAGCACCAATTTTCTCCTATTATCATTCAAATGTGTACTAGGAATCCTAATTGGATTGACTAACAACCTCACAAGGTGAGTCAATTCACAATGAGGAAGACCTAGGAAGGGTTCTTTAAGCTCTTAGGGGGTTCACCACCAAGCAAATGCTTGGAAAAGACAAATGAACATTCAACCTACAAAACTTAGTTATGCAGGTCAAATAATGAGTATGAATGATGAAATTAAGCTACACCAAGTTAGGGTATGTGTACCTGGGAAGTCTAGAGATGTTGTGAGGATTCTAGAAATGCAAAGAAGCTATCAAAAAGTGCTATGGAGGACTAAGACGCCCAAGATGGCGTATTAGTCCCACTACTATTTTTCAGGGCAAATACAAAATCTTCGAATGCCTAAACAAAATCCTGAAGAATCTCTAAAAAATACCTTGTGGAGGACTAAGACACCCAAGGTGGCATATTAGTCCCGTTTTGAATTTTTGAAGACTCTGAATGTGGTCCTGGGATCCAAGGTCCACACTTGCTTCTCCTCAGATTTGAGGTCCTGAAACTTCTAGATCTGGCCTGTAGGTGAGTTTCTGTGAAGATGACAACTTTGGCAATGCAACTTTTGCAACTTTTCAATCTTGCACTCCAAATGATCTTCAAGTCTTCAACCTAGATCTACAAATATAAACACACAAGAGATGGAAAAACTTGTTGATTGTTAGTGAGTGGGGGTTTGCCTTGGTCAAACCCCTTGTCGATAATTAAACCAAATGATGAAATGAAGCATGAAATATGAAATATGTAAATGATATCACCTTGGATGATGTCTTGTTGAGAAAATATGCAATCTACCATGTAGTGGCCATGAAGAATGTAGATCTTGGATCTTGGAATATGATGTGAACAATGGTTTCAAATAGATCTTAAATGCTACATCCACAATCTTGGCTCAACAACATGAATGGATGCACTAAACCCTTGATATGATACTTGAATCTAGATGATGGCTCCAAATGCTTGATGAATTGCTCTTGAATGCTCTTGTGGACTCCAACTTACTATTAGGAATTCTCTCACAACTTTCTTAGATGAAAATGAGTGAACATATCCCGAAATTACACCACAATAAGCCAACATATGAAGTCATTAATTAAAGGAGACTAAATCTCGCCCAAAATTTCAAATTGGACCCCAAAAATAAGCCAAGGATGACTAAGATTCCCTAGGTGGCATCTTAGTCCCAAGGCTCAAATATCTGGGCATAGACTCCAAAAAGGGACCTTTTTAGGTGGTTTCAAGATCAGGGTCCCAAGACCCATGGAGGACAAAGATGCCCTAGGGGTGTTTTAGTCCTAGTCCATAAATCAGGGACACATAGACATAAACATTAAATGATCATTTATCTTTTGATGTTTTTTAGGATTTTCCATAAAAAGATGTAGTTCATAAGGCTTGTGGATGCAAAATAGGACCTAATTAAGCCATAAAGAAGCATAAATAAAGCAAGGTGTGCCCAAAAAAGTGTGAAAATGCAAGGGTATACATTTTACTACACTACAATAGTTTTTCTCACTTGATTAAGATTTAGATCTTGAATACCCCATCACATTATAGAAGATCATACACACCTCCAAGCATATATAGATTCTAATCAACTATGGTCTTCAAATGTATCATTGGATACTTGATAAATGCGAAAACCTAAATAATCCGTATGACAGTGAAATGGCTTGCTGCAATGAGCACTTTTTGTTCTATGCACTATAAGAATGTATTTAATTCCACCTTCATATTGCAGGCTGGAAAACATAGTAGGTTGTAGGTTATCTATCATGTAGTGTTTTCCAACTTGCAATTATACGTAGACAATATGGTTCTAATGAAACTCTTGTGTTTTTTAGACATTAAGAATTTAATGAAAGTCACCTATAAAATTTATAACTCTTCAGTGGACTAAAATTTGGGTTTCAAAATCGTGATATGATGGTAAATCAAAATGCACCGAATAATTGCATGTTGGAAAACACAGTGTGGGATGTTAGTAGATTCTTTTATGAATCTTGCATTGCCTTTTGATGGGTAGCAAGTTGAGGAACACATGTATTGTGATGTTCATCTATTGTTAACGCTTCGAGCTTAGAGATTTGTATCCTTTTTTCCTCCTCATATGGAACAGACAAGAATGCCCCCACTTCAAATAGGGCATCTACATACAAGAGTAATGATCATCCCTTTAAAAAAAATCCAAGGCCATACAATTCACCTCCTTGCTAGTCACTTCGGATAATACGAAGACCACTTGGCTGAAAAACGTCCCCTTTGCAACATTTGAATTGTTGCAAACTCATGCACTACAAAATACAAATTGCATAGCTAGTTCAATTTCATCTTCATATACAACAAGAGATAGTGGCGGCCTTGCGTTTCCATTGCTCAACAATTTGGCTGGTGATTGTTGATTTTTTGAGGAAATGGTATGGGCTTGGATTTTGTTTAAAGGGATAATCGTTACTCCTATATGTAGATGTCCTATTTGAAGTGGGAGCTTTCTTGTCTGTTCTGTATCCACTACCGCATTACACAAATTCCCTTCACCAACCTCCAATGCAACTATTGTTGTGACATCTTAAACTTTTATCAGTTGTGCAACAACACCTTTGAATTTTGACCTATCAACTATGCAATGACACCTTTGACTTTTGACCTCTATCAATTGTGCAACAAGACCTTTGACTTTTGGCCTATCAATTGTGCAACAACACCTTCCATTGTTGTCTTTGTTTTCACCATGACAACTTCTTCTTGTGTTTTAATTCCTTTTCTAAGTGGTTAATTTTAGTCTTCGGTTGTTCTACTCCACTTTGAGCATTTCCAACTATTGTTTTTTGCAGTCTTTATGATTAGAGTATGCAGATGTTTCTTTTCTCAAGCTCGTTAGAGAACTTTTTTTCCTTTTTAGATAAGAATTTTATGCCTCCACCCAACTAATTCTCTTTTTTTTCCACTTAGATCTGGTATTTCCTTTTCCTTATCATCCATTTCCAATTGTATTTGTTCCATGGAATTGCTAACTTCAAGAATGCTTGCCTTCATTTTTTCAACTCCACTTACAACATAATCTCTCTCTTTCTTTGCTTGCACAAATTCATATGCAATAGAAAACCTTTCGAGTTAATCCACTTCTACATTGCGATTTGCCCCTTGCACATACTGCACATGCTCCTTCCTCCACTTCTCATGAGCAGGAACAACCTCTTCAATCAATACATTATCTATCTCGTTCACTTTAGTCTACTTCTTCCCAAGTATTTTTAGAGCAGATTCATTTTTCATTTCACATACTTTCTAGTACATCCTCATATTTTTTTATTACTAGCATGTCATAAAATTCTCATAACAAATATTTTTCAGATTCTATTAAATTTATTGCATGCAAAGGGATAGAGTTTTGAATTTATTGAATACTTTCATGTACATTTGCAACTTCTTTTTTCCCAACTTTGAGAGTGTATTCATGATTACATAATCCATATGTTTCTTTTAACAAGTTATTTGCAACAAGTGTTTTTATGGTTAAATAATTCATATGTTACTTTTAACAAGTTATTTGTAACAAGTGTATTTATGATTACATAATTCATATGTTTCAGATAGGAATTTCATGTCTCGACCCAACTGATTCTCTTTTTATGCAGTTAGATCTAGTTCTACAACTATGAGTGGGTTGCAGTTTTCATAAAACCCTGTGTTTTCCAATTTGTCGTTTTACAAAACAATATTCATGTAACTAAGACCTTTGGTTTTCATAAATGTATTGCGATATTTATTTATTTTCTCAAGTAAGGGTTGAATCAATAGTTGTAATCAAATAATAGTTTTTTTCTAGATGCTTGCAACCCTATTTGTTACCGACTCTTTTTCCCTTTCTTTTGACAATACAACTAAACATTTTAAACTCAAGGATTCATGTTGGCCAGGTTCCCCACGACATTTAGGAAGATAATGGCAGTCCATTCAATACGGTGAGGCTATATTCGGCTTTCAAATTCAATTGCCAGATGGTGGAGGATGCAATTCGTAAGATTGATAGATTTATGGAGCCCACCGAACTTGCACTCCCCTATTCAAAGGCCGATGTAGCATGCGGGTTCCTGTCAAACTCCATGGACCTTCTCACAAACCATCCTCTGGTTCAAATTCTATGTGCAAAATATGTGTGGACACTAATGGTAAATCACGTACAACTTGAGGAAGCATTTGAAAGATATGATGTTGATCACGGTGTCTACCTCATTGGTGTCATCTTCTCACGTTTTTTGCTTCAATCATCCTTGGATATGAGGTGTGTACAAGCAACATTTAGCTCATCTATGAATTCAAATAGCTCAATCATGGTAACGACATCCTATCCTTTATTCCCATCACGGAGCCGTTCCGGGAACTTGGTGTAGTAAAGCTCACCAACATCTTCAAAGGATCTTAAGAACCCTTTGCCAAGTTCTTCATTCATGGTCTTACCAGAATTACAGAAGTTGGTGAGCTACTCTTTGTTGTATTGGTGCAAGTAACTGAGATCACAACATTTGTTCTTTATGAACTTGTCCAGTGCTTGCGCTTCTAACATTGTCGTGCTTCTGACAAAGATCTTGATCAATTCTCCAGCTACAGCTCCCATGCCTTCCTCGACAAGGGTTTGTTTGTAAGTCTGGTGTAATTGACCCCAAAATTTAGCTGCAACACCCATGAATCCATTGAGCGTGACTTCAATTATCTCTACTGGATCTCGTTGTGGTGTGGTGGCACATTGGTTTTCGACCCATCCTGATAGTGCTTCTATCATGGCTTTATTCTCATGAGGCTCATACGTCTCCATTCTTGACCATGGTGGGAGCAATGTTCCTTGGGATTTCAGATTTCCCAGAAATGGGTCTAGCTATGCTGAGCTAGTGGCCTTTGGAACTTTGGCCATATTGCTGGTCTTCTTTTCAAAGGCCCCTTTTAAGGGATTGAAGACCTCATCTTTTGCGGTTTTGGTGAAGGTGAACCGCCTTCCTCGCTCTTCAATATCTTGAGCAATCATCTGACCTAAGGGACGTCTTCTTGGTGTGGTCTCGTTGTTGCTTGCTTGACTGCCTGCAACTTGTTGTCCAAAAGGACTAAATTGGAGATGTTCCAATTTGTTCGCTATTTGGTCTGTGGTAGCTTTTATGCTTTCCTGGATGTCATGGACCGACTAGACCTTCATTACCTCATTTTCAGTAATGAGGACTTTGGTCTCGATCTTTTGCAGTCGAGCTTTTGATTCAACAGCCTTGGTAGTCAAATATGCTAGGCTGGTATTTGATTCTTCCAGTCGAATTCTGTGTTCGGCTGACGCCCTGATCAAGCCTTGTTTATTTTGCTTGATATTTTATGCATCTTCCTGAACCTGTTTTAACAAATTTTGTTGCTGATTCATCCAGTTATTTAGGTCAGTTTTTAAAGCATTGTAATCACTTTTCAAAGAATTTATTATATTAGTTACAAATACTTTATATTCTGCAGAGAATTGAGCCAGCTTGGCTTGCAAATCATGGAACATTTGTTTGTTCTCTTTATGATTCAACTTGCTTTGAATCACTTCTTTCAAGGCCTGTGCCCTTGAATATTTTACCAGTAAAGTTGCTTTCTTGGTGCACATGTTATTCCAATTTTGCAGCTTTTCACTTGAAGTGGCATCAACGTTTACATCGCTGATGCGCTGAGGCCAATATTGAATCCATTAGTCTCCTTTTTGATCAAAATTGAAGAAGTCCCTGAATGGAGGGAGAACTCCTTCATGCATATGCATCTTTTGCATACCTCCTGAGATGATGATTGGAACATCAATCTCCTTTTCTTCCTCTTCTCCGGTTGTTTCCGGGAAGTGAATTGTTCTACCACTCATCATGTTGCTGTGGTAACCTGATCCTTCATCGTTCACACCATACCTTTCATGCCAGGAATATCTGCAATTTCTGCAGGTGATTATTCCATGTTCGTCTACTTCACAGTTTGGGTGAGAGCAAACCTTTGTTTTGGGCTTTGGTTTAGGTATAGTCTGACCCTTCTTGGAGATAATTCTCCTTTTTGCATTTAATAATGCGGGATAGGTACAATCTAGAAAATGGTTGATTGTCTTCTCACTCTAGGGCTTTCTGCACTGAGTATTTTTTCCATGATACCTGGAGTCAAAGGGACTAGATTTATAGGATTGTTCTTGATAAACCCCTTTCCCTTTGCTACTGGCTTCTGACAGACTAGGTTCATGAAAATTGGTCCTAGTACCGACGAAGCTTGCAGAACGGGAGAGAATACCTGTTCCAGGATTGAAATCTTCTTCATTATCAAAGAGATCAATGTAGGCTTTTCCACCTTGTTCTCTGATACGAGAGATTTTTTCCAAGGCCTGTGGTCATTTTATTTCGACTAGGCTCTTGTAATCTATAACCCAATTCCTAGGAATCTGAAGTTGGGTTAATGGCACACACTTGGGTGCTTTTAGCTTTATCAGCTGTTTGTCTGTCTTTGTTTCCCAGATGACACTATATTGTTCTTGACCCGGTTTGGATCTAGGATCTCTCATTATAGGGACAATTGTATTAAAGAATCTTGGAATAGAAAATACACATAATAGTTGCATGATAGAAAACACACTGGGTTGTGACTCACTTCTCAAGTCTTGTTCAATGAGCGATTTCTTTTATGCAGACTGTAACAAAACAATGTTTTCAACTTGACCTTAATATTTTATAAAAACCCTTACTTTCATCAAACACTACATTTCAATATCTATTCATATGTTTCAAACACAAAATTCACATAATAGTTGCAGGATGGAAAACACATAGGGTTGTGACTCACTTTTGAATTCTTGTTCAATGAGCACATTCTGTTATGCAAATTGTAACAAAACAATTTTTTCAACTTAAACTTCATATTTTATAACAACCCTTACTTTCAACAAACATTCCATTTCAATATTTGTTCATATGTTTGGAACACAAAATGCACATAATAGTTGCAGGATGGAAAACACACAGAATTGTGAGTCACTTTTGGATTCTTGTTCAATGAGCACTTTCTATTATGCAGACTGTAACAAAGTGATGTTTTGAACTTCACCTTCATATTTTATAACAACCCTTACTTTCAACAAACATTCCATTTCAATATATGTTCATATGTTCGAAACATAAAATGCACATAATAGTTGCAAGATGGAAAACACACAAGGTTGTGACTCACTTCTGAATTCTTGTTCAATAAGCACTTTCTTTTATGCAAAATATAAAAAAACAATATTTTCAACTTCACCTTCATATTTTTTAACAACCCTTACTTTCATAAAACATTCCATTTCAATTTCATCATACATTTGGAATAGAAAATGCACATAATAGTTGCATGATGGAAAACACACTGGGTTGTGACTCACTTCTCAAGTCTTGTTCAATGAGCGCTTTATTTTATGCAGACTGTAACAAAACAATGTTTTCAACTTCACCTTCATATTTCATAACAACCCTTACTTTCAACAAAGACTCCATTCCAATATATGTTCATATGTTTGGAACACAAAATGCACATAATAGTTGTAGGATGGAAAACACATAGGGTTGTGACTCACTTCTGAATTCTTGTTCAATGAGTAATTTCTTTTATGCAGACTGTAACAAAACAATGTTTTCAACTTCACCTTCATATTTTTTAACAACCCTTACTTTGAGAAAACATTCGATTTCAATTTTGTCATACGTTTGGAATAGAAAATGCATATAATAGTTGCATGATGGAAAATACATTGGGTTGTGACTCACTTCTCAATTCTTGTTCAATGAGCGCTTTCTTTTATGCAAACTATAACAAAACAATGTTTTCAACTTCACCTTCATATTTTATAACAACCCTTACTTTCAGAAAATACTCCATTTCAATTTCGTCATACGTTTCCAATAGAAGATGCACATAATAGTTGCATGATGGAAAACACATAGGGTTGTGACTCACTTGTCAATTCTTGTTCAATGACCACTTTCTGTTATGCACACTATAACAAAACAATGTATTGAAGTTCAAAATAGTTGAACTTACCTATAATGGTCAAGCAAATGTAGAAAATAGTTGCAGGAAATGTTCACCTTACCTATAATGGTCTTGCAAAGCATTTTGATAGGTCAAAATTCAAAGGTATTGTTGTACAACTTATAAAAGTTTGAGATGCCACATCAATAGCTCCATTGGAGGTTAGTGGAGGAGGGAATTTATGTAATGCGGGAGTGGATACGAAATAGACAAGAAAACTCCCACTTCAAATAGGACATCTACATACAGGAGTAATGATTATACCTTTAAACAAAATCCAAGGCCATACAATTCACCTCCTCGCCAATCACTTTGGCCAATAGGAAGACCACTTGGCTGAAAAACGTCCCCTTTGCAACATCTAAATTGCTGCAAACTCATGCACTACAAAATACAAATTGAATAGCTCATTCAATTTTATCTTCATATGCAACAAGAGATAGTGGCAACCTTGTGTTTCCATTGCTCAGCAATTTGGCTGGTGATTGTTGATTTTTTGAGGAAATGATATGGGCTTGGATTTTTTTTAAAGGGATAATTGTTACTCCTATATGTAGATGTCCTATTTGAAGTGGGAGTTTTCTTGCCTGTTTCGTATCCACTATCGCATTACGCAAATTCCATCCTCCACCAACCTCCAATGCAGTTATTGTTGTGGCATCTTAAACTTTTATTAGTTGTGCAACAACACCTTTGAATTTTGACCTATCAACTATGCAACAACACCTTTGAATTTTTGACCTTTATTTGTTGTGAAACAAGACCTTTGACTTTTGACCTATCAGTTGTGCAACAACACCTTCCATTATTGTCTTTGTTTTATCAAATTCCTATCTTTTAGATTGCAACTCTTTCCAAACAACATTAAGCTCCTCTTCTTTTCACCATGATAGCTTCTTCTTGTGTTTTAATTCATTTTCTAAGTGGTTAATTTTAGTCTTTAGTTGTTTTGATCCACTTTGAGCATTTCCAACTATTGTTTTTGCAACGTCTTTATGATTAGAGTACGCAAATGTTTCTTTTTGCAAGCTCGTTAGGGAACTTGTCTACCTTTTCGGATAAGACTTTCATACCTCCACCCAACTAATTCTCTTTTTCTACACTTAGATTTGGTATTTCCTTTTTCCTTATCATTCATTTCCAATTGTATTTGTTCCAAGGAATTGCTAACTTCAAGAATGCTTGCCTTCATTTTTTCAACTCCACTTATAGCATAATCTCTCTCTTTCTTTGCTTGCAAAAATTCATATGCAATAGAAAACCTTTCGAGTTCATCCACTTCTGCATTGTGATTTTCCCCTTGCACATACTGGACATGCTCCTTCCTCCACTTCTCATGAGCAGGAACCACCTTTTCAATCAATACATTATCTATCTCATTCACTTTGGTTTACTTCTTCCTAAGGGTTTAGGGTTTAGGGTTTTAGGGTTTTAGGGTTTAGGGTTTAGGGTTTAGGGTTTAGGGTTTAGGGTTTAGGGTTTAGGGTTTAGGGTTTAGAGGGCTTTTAGGGTTTTAGGTTTAGGTTTTAGGTTTAGGGGGTTTAGGGTTTAGGGTTTAGGGTTTAGGGTTTAGGGTTTAGGGTTTAGGGTTTAGGGTTTAGGGTTTAGGGTTTAGGGTTAAAACTACAAAATTTTTTAACACGGGCAGCAACGAAAGAAAACCAGATAAAAGTAGAATAAAACAAGTAGGGAAAAGCTTAACAAAACATGCAAATTTTTATTGAATATGTTCAAAACTAGTTTCGGGGAATTCACCCCTCATCAGTTGAACTCAATTACTCAATTACATGCACAAGAGGAGAATAAATAGATGAAGTGTGGAGACAAATCCACTCACTCCAAAAACTCCTCGAAAGCTTAACCTACTAAGTCAACATAAACATCCTAAACAAATTTGCCCAAGAGGCTCTTGAAAAAAGAGCACGAATCAAGTGCAGAGCCAAGTACAGAGGCAAGTACAGAGGTGTCAAATCATAGAACACCAAGTACAAAAAGGACAAGGATGTCCTTAAGACAAGAAATTAATGTCTTAAAAGAAACAAAAATTCAAAGTCTTTTTAAATATTAAAATATATTAAAAAATTAAAATATTAAAATATTAAAATATATTAAAATATTGAAAAATTAAACTATTAAAATATATTGAAATATTAGAATGTATTAAAATATTAGAATATTAAAATATTAATGTCTTAGAAAAGACAAAAATATCAGAATATTAAAATATTAAAATATATTAAAATATTAGAATATATTAAAATATTAAAATTTTAAAATATTAAAATATATGAAAATATGAAAATATTAAAATGTTAGAATATATTAAAATATTATATGGACTAAAAATAAATGTTCTAAGAAGAGCACAAATTTAAAGTCTAGAAAATGACAAATTAAGGATGTTGTAAGGGTCTCTGAGAGAAGAACCTACTTCTCGTGAGGAAGGTACCAAGTCTTCGTGGATTGCGCCAACAGATCCTAGGATGAGGAATATGGCTAAGCGCGGGGACTTTTTGGCATAGCCTAAAAAGTTCAGGGTTTAGGGTGGCCCCCAAGTTCATCGTTTTAGTCGAAGGACTAAAATCAAGTTTGAAAACAAGGGGGGCCCTCTTTCTTATTTTAGGAGCAGAAACTTGCTGAAGAAGCGCTGACTTGTCCTTCGGAGAGACCTTTTTGAAGCAGACCAAAAGAAATCTTCTGGGATAGCCGCGGGCACGAAGTCTCTGAAAAAGAAGCCTTTTGAGTCTGACAAAACCTGAAGGGTTTGATTCTCGGAGCAGATAACGACGAAGCTCACTGATTACAAAAGCTTTCTTCTGATGAAGAGGATGCCAGGAATTGAACAGTATATATTGGTAGGCATTTAACTTCTTTTGATAACATTCAGAAGAAAGAATTCCAGAGGAAACAAAATTCGGCCCTTTGAAAAAATGGATGTCCAAAAGAACTGCAGAAGAGGAAGAAATGCATGGATTGATGTTGATTTCTGGATAAGCATTTTGGTAAGCAGAGAGAAACATCTGCAAAGAGTGCTCAGATCCATTCCAAATGCCGAGGGCGTCATCAATATACCTTTTGAAGAAAATAAGAGGTGAAGTATCCATGCTAGTATGCAAAGATTGTTCCAGGTGGCAAAGAAACAAGCAGGCATAAACGACAGCAAAATTGCTTCCCATTGCAGTTCCTCTAATCTGTTGATAAATAACTCCATCGAACTCCAGAAAATGATGCTGCAAAACTAACTCGGCAAGAAGTAGGGTCATATCGATTAGCTGAGGATTTAGATTGTGCTCGATGAAGAAGGATGTAACCATCGATCTAAGAGCAGCAAGACCCGCAGTAGTGGGAATGCTGGGGTATAACGTTTCCACATCAAAGGTGAAAAGGAGACAATCACGGGGTAAGCAGCGATGTTGGAGCTCACGGAGAAGGCTGATGGAGTCAGTTAGGTGGTTGGTTTGATGCAGTAAGACAGGAAGAAGTAAATGGTGCAGCAATTTAGAAGCAGGTTCAAGAGCGTAACCTGAATATGAGCAAATGGGGCGGCCCGAAAGAATGGGTTTATGTATCTTAGGAAGAAGATAAAAGGCACAAGCATGTGCTTTAGAGCCCGATTTTTGCAAAAGAAAGGTTTTCACAGTCTTAAGAAAACGAGAAAACCTGTAAATGATGGAGGCGAGCTTGCTGCGAATGAGGTCCCATGGTACTGCAGAAACCACAGAGTAGACGGACGAATCAGAGAGTTGACGCAATCCTTCTGCTCTATACCAAGATTTATCGAGGACAACCAAACCAAGATTTTTGTCTGCAGGCTTGATTATAATTGAGGAGTCTCTGCGGAGATTCTTCAAGGCGGCTTTGAGGCGAGCAGGAAGCATCGAAAGATTGGTGAAGGAGACCGAAGCCAAACGTTGCAGAAGGAGGCGTTCACCATGCTGAAGAATGCGTTCAAGATCGAAAGAGCGATCAGGAGGATTCCATCCCGGGTTGGGAGTGCGGAATTTGTAAGAGAAGGCACCCGAATAATGAAGAGCAAGGCGAAGACTCGGATCTGCGGTGGCATCGGTTCGATCAGGACCAAAAAAGGCGCGCAACCTGAAGAGTCTAGCAAAAGAACGGAACTCACTGTTAATTTGCAGTGCAGTCATCGAAGGAGGCCGAGGAATGAATTTCATCCCGAGACCAAGTAATTTCCTCTCGTCATAAGAAAGCTTTCGAGAAGAGAAATTATGAATCGCCAAGTTGGAGATTCTATTCTCAATCTCAGAGGGGCGCTTTCTGGAAAAAAGAATCAGAGAGAGGAGAGGGGCGTCGATGACTGCACACCAGGCATTCAAACGGAAGCGAAGTCTTTTGGTTGGCGCCGTGCAGGTTGGCGACGTGATGGGCGGGAGCGGCTGCGACTTGGGCTTCGTCCTCGACGCTGGCTCTGTGAGCGACCACCGGCAGAGCTTCGCACGTTTGGAGTGGAGGAGGACGGCCGCTCTGCAAATTGGACAGAACGTCCCTGAGATGGCAGAGACACGGGCTTTGAGTGAGACAGCCCAGAGGCAAGTAAAGTGGAAGTCCGGGTCACTCTCCCGGAACGCACGCCGTTTTTTGGAAGACGCGAGCCATTAGTAGATCGGGTAGCAGAACGATCAACAGTACGGGGAGTACGGGCGCCTGCAGTACGAGGAAGACGTGAGGGAGTCTTCTTGCGAAGCGATTGCTTCACCTGCTGCAATGGCGACTCATTTTGCAAGGACGGCTTGCGATTATTTGCCTTGTGATGACGAGACGTAGGCTTTCTGACAGAGGAGCCTGAGAGAGAGGAACGCATCTCTTTGATTTCATTGTGCAGAGTGTTGAATTTTTGATTCAACTTCTCATTAATGAGCTCTGCAACAGATTTTTCCACTGGGAGTTGATCGGCTTCCGTCATAGCAGAGTCGCGGGCTTCTTGTCTGACAGCTTCAGCAGCATCACGGGCCGCCTTTTTGAGAGTCTTCTCCACAAGGAATTGGTTGCAGAGGGATTCGAAGGAGGCTTTAGCAGAGGCATGCCAGGCATCCGATTGGATGGAAAAGGAGCCCAGGAACGACTGATTTTTAACCAGGTCGATGGTGGAAGCCAGGGTAGCAGAGAAAGACGAAACCATTTCATCGATGGCTTTCACGTGGTTTGCCGAAGCAGACTCCATAGCAGTGATAAATGCCCCCAGGAAACGCACATTAGTCTCTGACTGGATGGTTTCGAGCTGAGCTGAGAGGAAAGCGTTGCTTTCTTTGTCGTTGATTGTCACCTTGGGCGGCTTCACCTGGAGGTTCTTTGGAAGTGCACCAGCCTCTCGAAAGACTTTTAGTTTGCGGAGAAATTCTGCAGAACGGTCCGCAATATCATGGCGCCTTTTGAAATCTTTAAAGGCAGTCTGGACCAATGAAGAAATAGGCGCGGGAAAGCTTTCAGTTGGAGGGGCATTGGTGAGAGCTTCATCACCCGTAGCTGCATCGATGGTGGCATCAACATCGTTGGTAGCAGCATCATCAATGTGGGCTGCATTTGTAATGGCAGCGTTGACATGGGCGGTAGAGGCTTGGGCCGCAGCTGGTTGAGCATCCTCAGCCGGAGTCGACGAAGCAGTTGTAGATCCATCTTGGCCAGTGCGAGGAACACCCCACAGGGCCTTTCGAATTTCATCCAAGTGTTCTTGGAGATCAATGCGAGATCTCTGTTCTTGAGTGATCATTTCGGTGAGTAGATGGAGCTGCTGTTGAATGTCGATGAAGGCAACAGAGTCAAGAGTGGCGACAGCTTTTGAAGTGTCCAAGGCAGAGCGAGATCTGGTGATGCGGCATGCAGGTTGACGAACTGCATTAGAACGAGCAGCAAAGACATCTCTCGAGCCTACAGCAGATGAAGTTCTCTGTGCTGCAGGTTGAGCAATAGACGTCGATGGAGCATCAGCTGGAATTCTTTCAGAGGCCATCATGTAGGAAAAAGAATTTAGGGTTAAAACTACAAAATTTTTAACACGGGCAGCAACGAAAGAAAACCAGATAAAAGTAGAATAAAACAAGTAGGGAAAAGCTTAACAAAACATGCAAATTTTTATTGAATATGTTCAAAACTAGTTTCGGGGAATTCACCCCTCATCAGTTGAACTCAATTACTCAATTACATGCACAAGAGGAGAATAAATAGATGAAGTGTGGAGACAAATCCACTCACTCCAAAAACTCCTCGAAAGCTTAACCTACTAAGTCAACATAAACATCCTAAACAAATTTGCCCAAGAGGCTCTTGAAAAAAGAGCACGAATCAAGTGCAGAGCCAAGTACAGAGGTGTCAAATCATAGAACACCAAGTACAAAAAGGACAAGGATGTCCTTAAGACAAGAAATTAATGTCTTAAAAGAAACAAAAATTCAAAGTCTTTTTAAATATTAAAATATATTAAAAAATTAAAATATTAAAATATTAAAATATATTAAAATATTGAAAAATTAAACTATTAAAATATATTGAAATATTAGAATGTATTAAAATATTAGAATATTAAAATATTAATGTCTTAGAAAAGACAAAAATATCAGAATATTAAAATATTAAAATATATTAAAATATTAGAATATATTAAAATATTAAAATTTTAAAATATTAAAATATATGAAAATATGAAAATATTAAAATGTTAGAATATATTAAAATATTATATGGACTAAAAATAAATGTTCTAAGAAGAGCACAAAATTAAAGTCTAGAAAATGACAAATTAAGGATGTTGTAAGGGTCTCTGAGAGAAGAACCTACTTCTCGTGAGGAAGGTACCAAGTCTTCGTGGATTGCGCCAACAGATCCTAGGATGAGGAATATGG
>CM021102.1:0-171340 GCA_007115665.2 Sequoiadendron giganteum
GGGGCCTAACCACAAAGGGAAGATTATCGTGCCAAGGGCTTGTCAACCGACGTTATTGAATCCATGAATGTACAAAGAAGAAGAAGCTAAGGAAGAGGAATCAATGTTAATCTTAGGTAGTAGATCTATACCACAAATGTTGAGGTTTGAACTGGTGTCAACAAGGGTACGTCTAATACCGATAGTATTAACATTAACTATAATCATTAATGAACCCACTTGTTTTTGCACATCCAGGGGCATAAGTTCTTATGGATAGAACGTGATATTTAGTGAATCTGCATGAATATGAGCCATCGACCCATTAATATCTATCGGCCTAGAAAAGGTAGGCAAGAGAATCTTCTGCAAGGCTTCCTGAAGCATACCTTGATAAACTGAAGCAATTTGAAGCAAATCCCAAAGCGAGATCTTAGTCAGAGCAACAAAAGTTGCTCAACTAGATCATAATCTTCAAGCGCTTTAGTCACAAGTTTAGGTGCTGAAGGAAGACTTGGTTGAGAGGGTGGTAAGGAAATAGGAATTTAAGTAGGTTGGGGTGTAGGAATGGAAGGTTGTTGATCCACATTCTTCTTATTTCTTCTTGTATTATACGTGTGCCCAACAACATTATAAGAAGTAGAATCTGTAGCTTTTACAAACCTTGAATATAAATCTGGTGAATCATTATGATATGGAACTCCACAGATAGAATGAATTCTCTTAGGAGAGGGGATAGTCAGAGTCAAGTAAACAACAGGTCTCTTAGGACTTAGAGAAGCCACAAAGACTACAACAACGTTCACCGACTCTTCAACTTGTGAAGAAAAGTTTTTTTAGAAGACATGCAGATAGAGGAAGATGCTTCTAAGAAGTCATCTAGAGCATCATCCAACATATCAAAATCTTCCTTTGAGAAAGCATTATCATAAACACTAAAACATTGTAGAAAAAGATCTAACATGTTGATGTTGGGTTCACCAAAATCTAAGATAAGGGGGATTCATTGCTCATGAGTCTCTTTATTCTCAAGAGAATCCCAGGGAGCGAATTGCCCTTAACCACCTCAAATATTGCTGAACAAATAAATTATAAAGAAACCGCATGCAAACCAATTATCACAAGAGACTACTTTAGAATCCGAGAGAGAAAAGTTTCAAGATCTCTACCCCAAAAGGAGGAGCTCTCAACCAATAGACTACAATGCGGTATCAGGACAACAATGTGATACGTTGGAGTTCGAAGGATGCATTGGTATCCAAGGCAAATAGAGGGCTCAAACCTTGGACATAATAGCTAAAACCCCACTATATAACACAAATCTGAGGTCTGTTTAATAGAATAACTAAACAAAAAGCATAAAATGAGATAAAGTACAAAGGAGAGATAAGAGAGGACTTACAAATGGCCAAGCATTCAGAACCTTCCTCCAAGCTCCATTTCAACAACCTACACACAAGATGAACGAGGAAAATGTTGGGGTTGTTTCAGGGCTTGCCACAATCAAACCCCTATTTTGGTGTCCCCACCTCCATGAACAACCAGATAGATAGAGAGAGTAAATGAAATAGACAAAAGGAAGTGGTGAAAACAATCCCCGCTTGAGGAGGAGAACCCACACCACCAAATAGAAAATGAACAAAATGATCTAATCTATTTGTAAATAGATAAAAGTAAGAGAGCATTACCAACAGTCCTCAACCCCCTCTTGAACACATAGACATACTAGTGAATGCTTGCTAGAGATCTTTGGTTGTTGGAGGGACCTCACTTCGGTAGAGCTTCGCTTGTAGAAGTGTTGTTGCAAAGAGTAGAAGAGGTTGAGATTGAGAAGAGAAGTGATCGAATGAGAGAGAACCCCCAAAATGAGAGCAAAAGGAAGCTTTTTTGCATGCAAGGGCGGAAGGAGTTGTTACACTCAAGAATATGGATGCAAAGATGCTTGTCCTGAGTCAAAATTCTGAGATTCCACGTTTCAAACTCGAGAAACTGCCAAGAAGCTAGTGCACTATACAAACGTCCGTGTGTTGCACAAGCATCCAAACACATTAGTTTTTGGGAAACGAGATTATGTTCACTATTTTCACTTCATCATTGGACCTCATGGAATTGGAATCAAATTTTTTTGACCCATGAGGCTCTTATCACAAATGTGTTTAGGTGCAATAAATGCTAGGAAAAGTACTAAAATGTGAAATTGCCCCTAGGTACAATTTTGTGACATTACACTTAGGAGTCTAGGAGTCTTTCTAGAAGTCTTAGTTGTCATGTGATCTTATCTTATCTTATTGTTAGTTGTCTCATGTCATATGATTAAGACACTAGTAATGATTTTTTCTAATCCTACGTCTCAAACTTTCTTATATAAGCAAGGCCTCATATGTTCATTATGTAATCAATTGTACAATATGATTCTTTTACATCCATAATTGCAAATCTATGCTCTTGATTTTCTCTCTTGTAGGAGGAAGTTTTGGTTGTATGCGATCTTCGGAGCTTGATTCCCTGAGTGACTCTAACACCACAATGTGATCCTTTGTAAAAATTCCTCTTTGTAATTAAGAATATAAACTACCAATGAAACTTTATTCCAAGGAGTCAGGCCCCAAAACATTGTCCTCCTAGGGGCTAAAGGGAAAACCTCATAGGCCACATAGGTTTTTTGATTGAGTACCACTCTTAAGGTATCAATAATTTTCCTAGTGAGGTACTTTGTTGTTAATATCCATCCACAAATTTACCTCCTAGAGATAGCTCACTATATACACTCATGATAGAAACTAATAAGATATAGGGTGTGGTTGTTGACTCTTTTTGTTGGAAGGTTACCTCAAATTTGAGTTACTTGGGGGTTCTTAGGGCACTCCTCACAACAATTTTCTAGGTTGATTTTAAGACCAAGCACTTCGCCTAGTTAATTGATCATGACTTGCACTCAATCCTATAAAAGGCTATCTACCTTTACAAGTGATTTTATGCATAGTGTTGTGAAAAAGAGAACACAAATTACTAAGAGTGATCCCAACAAAAAGATCTAATACCACTTGCAAGGAATTTTCATAGATAAATAAGACCTTACATAATATAATATACAATAATAGACTTCAATTAAGAATAAAAATGCTCAAATATAATAGGAATTAGAGTATATTAATGTTCATGGAACCACTTTGAGGGGTCGATCCTCGAATAGAGAAGTAAATCCAGATATAATATATTCCATTGAATTTAAACTTGTCAAGTCCTTGCAATATGTAGAGTCTAGCCAAAGACAAAAACTACTACCCCATGCATGTGGGATAAATAAAATACATAAAGTCTAGCTAAAGACAACTACTATTGTCTCATACATGTGGGGTAAATACTTTTATTCCCATTTAGCATATGGGTTGAGTTACAAAGCATATGCACCCAAGAAAATACTAACTAGAATATATAATACATATAAGAGTAAGAGTTTCTAACAAACCCATACCACTCAAGAAGTCCTATAAGTTAACTTAGCAAATGTCAAAGGAGAGATGATTTATCTCAACTTGATTAGAAATATTGTTCATAAATATGAGCCAAGAGTAGTTCAAGGATCAACTATTTGCATTGTCAACTTTTATATTGCTCTTAAAATTGAAAATGATTATGGTGACCAAAAAATAATTCTACTCTTGATTTAGTGTACCATAATCAAACCCATACTCCATCTACGACAAGAGTATAGTTTAATATCAAACATCACAATCAAATAATTATGATACATAAAAGAAGTTGGTTTTCATTTCACAAAAATGGTTGAAGAGGTTTTGGATTAGGGGACACAAAATTGGAAGCTAGAGGATGTGTAAGGTTGTATGGGGCTTTTATGTATAGACTTTAGTAGAAGAGAAAATAATAAATTGCAAGTATTTTAGTCTCTATGATTGAATAATTGGTTTCCATAAGAAAATATTTTAGCTTCACCAAGGTACTCACAAATTTACAACAACATATTCACTAAAAGACGATTTTGATACTAAGAAAAATGACACTTTCATCTATACTAAAAAAATGTAGCTTGTAGCATTCCATTTTCTTTTTATCTCTTCAATTTCTTATTGATTTTGCTTCCCATTGTGATGCAAGGCTATAATAAGCTATTTGTAATTTTGAATTGAGCACTTTTTGGGCATGTAATTAGGATTTCAAATAATTTTGTATGCATTTTTTGAGTTTCAATTTAATCATGTCAAGATAAGAGTAGGATAATAGGCTTGAGAGAGTGGTTTAGAGGTCTTAAAGGAGTTTGAAATCAAGTTAGATTCATGCTTTTAGCAAGTCCAAGAGGCTCATACCTATAAGTTGCCATTAGAGAGGATTTAAGTGAGTTGTAGCTCACATTTATTGGAGTTCTTTTTTCTCATACATAAGTTTCTCCAAGGTATATTTGTTCTAATCCTTGTGGTGTTGTTTGTCTTCTAATTCATTTCCATAAATATCCAAAGAACATCCATTTACCGCTTAATCTAGATACCACTCTCTGAAAAGTATCTATAGATACAACTCAATCTAAATGACAAAGATGAACAAAATTTTGTTCATAATTGTACATTTTATTTATGCAAAAATATCATTTTCATAACTAAAAAAATTAAAATATAACAAATATCCTAAAGTTTGTTATAGCAATATATTTCCAAATATAATCACAATATTTCATTATTGTTTCTGAAGTCAAATGATTACTTCCTCCTTTATCATTTTAAAAAAAAACATATTTTGCATTTATCATTTAAGAGGCACGTTAACGAACCTACACTTTCGGGATATTCCTGAATAGAGGAAGCTTTGTTCGATGAAGTTTGATCACTGATCAACTCAACATAAAAAAATGTCACAGGAAAACCTTCAACAAGTAGTACTGTACTAACCCTTTAGAGCTTCAATGGCGGAAGCTGCACAGCGTCTCGTTTATTCATACACCACCACCAGCACGGACGAAGCAAATGTAGAATCCGATTTTACGATGGAAAATGATAAAAACGAAGAAGAAGAAACATATGATCCTCATCATTTATCGGCTTCTCCATCTTCTGACCGTAATGGACTCCGCCCTCGAATAAGGTATGATAAAGACGAGTTGTTAAAGTTGCGGTTCGTTGTGAAGGGAGAAGAGCAGCTGCGAAAGTGGAATGAAATCATGGTTGCGCTGGGGCCTGTTGGATGTGAACTTTGCGCATTGGAGAAAAGCGGACAGATGAACAAGGATAGCAAGCGCCAAAGAGCCCGCAAAAAGAAAGAACAAATGAACAAAATGGAAATAATAAGTGAAGAAGAAAATGATAAAAAACGAAAGGAAGAAAGATATGACCCTCATCATTTATCGGCTTCTCCATCTTCTGACGGTAATGTCCTCCGCCCTCGAATAAAGTATGGTAGAGAAGAGTTGCTAAATTTGCAGTTCGTTGTGAGGGGAGAAGAGCAGCTGCAGAGATGGAACGGAATCATGGCTGCGCTGGGGTCTATTGGATGTGACCTTTGCGCAATGGAGAAACGCGGGCAAATGAACACGGATTGTGGGTCCGAAAGAGCCCACAAAAAGAAAGAACAAGTGAACAAAACGGAAATAATAAGCACAGGTATGTGAATTACCAATTTTCTTCATTATAAAATTTATGATGAGACGACTTTAGTGTTTTGAAAATCATACCATATTTACCCATTTGAATCCCTGAACTTCGCTTGAATCAAGGTTTTGAAAATCTCACCATATTTCTTTATTTTAAACTTTGTAAATTCATTTTGAACTTTGAATTCGTCCGAATTAGGGTTTTGAAAATCTCATCGTATTTCAGAGACTATTTTACCTCATCTCGATGATGGATGGATCAAATTCGTGATTTGAAAAGTTGATGTAAAAAATCTCCACACAGTTCTATCGAGAAGCAGTCTTTATATCTCACCGTATTTGTTCATTTTTTACTTTGTAAATGACCCAAAATGGAGTTTTTGAAAAGCTTCGGGGTTTTGATTTTGTTCTCGATTTGTGTTGGCTGAGATGTGTTGCGATTAAGTTAGGTTTTCAATTGTATGAATTTGCTGCCACATGATAATGTTTTAGCAAATACAACCGAGTCACCAAATCCTGATTTGTTGCAATATAGAAATTTGTTGTCACGCTGGTGAAAAAACAACCGAACACATGCTATTCTATTTGGCTTAAAAACAGCGGAACACATGATTTTGAAATACGTTTCAGTTTTAAACGGTCCTTTACTTTGGAGGCTGAAAGTTCATTGTTTCTGTTATAATTTGGTAAACACTCATCCTCACTAGAGCTTGTTGAATTAAACCTACGATATTGTATTGAGGATCCCCTTTTAAGAAGCATTTATCTTTATCAAATGCACCTGAGACTTGCAGTTGATATCTAATTTTATTTTGTAATATTTTTCTGTTAGGTAAACTCCTTTTTTAAGGCCGAGGAGGATCAAAACTCATGGGAGTGTGTTGCTTCCAGCTTCCCAGGCTGAAAGCAGGCCTGCCAATCAAATCTGGGCGGTTGTGGTGAACTCCCACCATTTTACCATTAGACACATCTTAGTCAACCGCTTTTGGTACTGCGCTATAACACCCACTTTAACATGAGGGATATTTCCAGCTTGGATTGAACTGATTCAGAATAGGCGTATTTCCCCCTTACTACTAAACTACCTGTTGTCCAATTGTGACAAAACCTCCATTTTGTGACTTGTTTCACAATGGAATGGCAGTGGATTATTTCCTAGACGAGGCAACTAGACCTGAACCAAGATGATGTACAAATTCAGTTGAACTTCAATCATCATCCTGGTCACTATCCCACTCTAAGGCTCTAGCCCACCAAAGTAGCCTAAGCTCCACAATAATACTATATTCTAAGTTAACAACCACCACTGATATATCTGAAGATTACTTTAATACCTTATATAAAGTTTAAACTTTACCGTGAATTCATCATACACCTGGAAACATGCCTGACAACACTGTCAAAAGTTGGGTGGTTGACTCTTGAGTCAAACATATAATATTTACCGCCAACGATTTGTAGAATGTAGCAGGGCCCGTGAGTCATTGGTGAACATTTGCTCCCAACTTTTGGGTCTGTTAGTTGCATGTATAGGACATCCAAATCACCTTTTTTCTTTAAGAGGAGTAAACGATTTTGACCCGGAGCTATGAATCAGTGAGGTCACAAATGGGGGACCTCATCACCAACGTAAATATTCAACAATTACACCCCAATGGGGTTTGAACCTTGATGGCAAGAACAACAATGCAACAACTTAAACCATCACACCATGCCACTATTGGCATATTGGACATCCAAATCACAAGAGCACTTCCCATTTGAATTTTCTCTTTATGGTTGGGAGCTGTATCATGGAACATTATATGCAGATGATCCAGGAGACATATTCCAGTGAAGACACTTCCCAACTTTGATTATTTGCATGTATAGGACATCCAAATCACAAGAGAGCTTCACATTTGAATTTTCTCTTTATGGTTGGGAGCTGTATCATGGAACATTATATGCAGATGATCCAGGAGACATATTCCAGTGAAGGCACTTCCCAACTCTGATTATTTGCATGTATAGGACATCCAAATCACAAGAGAGCTTCCCATTTGAATTTTCTCTTTATGGTTGGGAGCTGTATCATGGAACATTATATGCAGATGATCCAGGAGACGTATTCCAGTGAAGGCACTTCCCAACTTTTTACTTTCATTGTAAAGTACATATCATATTTCATCTCATATGATTGCATTCTTCACTTGATTGATTGTGCTTAACTTATGTGAAGGAATGAAACATTGTGATTGTGTGTTCTCTCACTAGTCAGAACCAGAGTAAAATTGGGCATGGAAAGGATACCAGCAACTTAATGAGATAAGCTCTCTCATGCATTAGTATTGCTTCTACTGTGATGTGAACAAAGTGATGGCACCTTTTATCCTCAAGCAGTTTTCTATGTAATTGATAAACACAGTTGTTGAATAGCTGAAATATGCGAGGGTTATTACTGTTGAATTTTCACATTCACTCTTTATTATGGTCAGGGTTGCACTCAAAGTTCAATCTTATTTGAGCCAAGAAAAACGTCCAAAATGAATCTCCTCAATTGAACTTATGGTGATTCCTATGACAGTATCAGCATGTTTTCTTCAATCGGGAACACAGGAAAAGCAATATGGTTGAGGCGGTGATAGAATTGTACACATATGATCAAAGTCAGATTCTAATGGGCCAATTCTTATCATAATCATATTCTATATCATTCTTATTGGAGGCTGGAGAATGTTGAAAACATTAAGTCAGATTGTATATTTCAGCACCTAGTCGCTGATCATCAGATTTATCCTGAAATCAGAAAAAGAGATGTGCTGAAGGTATCTTGTTACTAGCAGGAACTTGCTCTTATAGATAGTATTATAGTAACATTTTAGATCTGAAGCCTGAAATCTGCAGGTCTGTTGACACTAATATGTTCGCAACAGTACTTGATGTTACAACTGTGGAAAACTCATACTTAAAAGTTGAATTTGAAAAATTTGAGCTTATATCTGAAAGTTCTGAAACAACTACAGTAAACTCAGATTTGAAACTTATTAACTTAATTTTAAAATTTAATCTGAAATTCAGATATATCATATTTCTGAAGCTACCGTATGATTCAAATCTGAGTTTTTTTTGTAAATTCCCTAAACAGAACCTCAAGAGCGTGCCCCACAGACCAAACAACTTCAGGAAAAAAAAGTTTTAGCCAACCCATACAATTGGTCTCATTGGACACAAAACCGATCCCCAATGGACACACAAGATACTTTTAAAAAGAAACCTAAAGGGCCTCTTTGACCGAAGTGCAGAATTTAAATATTATAATGCTAACAGAAAATGCTGAGAAAAGAATGTGCTAGTTTCTGCCTGGTGACTATAATGTTGATTTTTAATGACCGTATAGCAATAACTTATCGTTAAAGACTGTTTTTTCACATGAAATTCCATTATTTTTTCTTATGGGTTGTTACCCATTTCACACTATTAATCTTCCTTCGAGTGAGTAGGATCCTTTTTTCTCCCTCTGCATAGGCTGTAGCTCATTATCCTTAGTTTTTCCTAGACATGACAGTAATACATTTTCATGCTTGGTAGAGAGGTAAGGTTCATTGTAGATTGTAATGTCCCCTTTTTCGTGAGCATCAGAGTTGGTAAGATTAGCCTATCATTTGACCCTCATAGGCTAGTGTTGTGGATTTGAGGGTCCAATTTGGGCGATAATGAGCTCTTCAGGTGGTAGTTGACAGTGTTTACCTCTCCAGATTGTTGGTATATTCTGAGGCTAAGCTATTCCAAGGTTTCTGGTTCTGTTTTGATGCACTTACTATTTATAGTAAGTCAGTTGAGTGCTAGTGGCCAATCTTTCTATTTTGGGAAAGGGCACCTGGATGAGTAGTGGTTTTTGTGGTTGACCTTCTAGTTCTGACGGAATAAAAAAATAATGAGTATTTTTGGAGATATGGCATTTTATTATTATTATTATTGTGTAATTTTAATAATAATTAATTAATATTCAAAAAGTGCATAGTATATGGTTTATTTGACTTTATTTTTAAAAGGGGTCATAAGTGATATATAAGTCAAATAATAAAATAACGACTTAGGCGCCCAAAGTGAGTTATAATATAAAGTCACATCAAAAGTAATTATTAATGATATTAAATGGATTAAAAGGCCTCTTGGAGAAATCGACCTAATTGTGGAGAGTATAAAAGGCATCAAAAAGCAAATGAAAATCATTCTTGATCATTCAACACTTATCTATTTTGAAGAAGCTTCGGCTTTGGAGAAGAAACCTAGGGTTTCGCTGTAATTTCAATCTTGGAGAACGTAGCCTCTCTACGATTGTGCTACCTACAGGTGAGAAGATCACCCAGGGGTTGCAGGTTGTCGGTGGCTTCACACGGAGGTCACATCTGAGCATCATTGGAGGAATTTTTTGAGGATTTTACAAGGGTTTATACACAAAATTAGAAGCTTTCATTCTGTCGCTACAGTGACGCTACAGTATTATTCTGATATTCAAGGGTTTTAAAGAATATCAAATAGCTTCTGAGTTGATTACATACTTTGTGTGCTGTTTCTGTATGTCAATCTCCATAAGATAGTTTAGGTGTTTGGAAATTGAACAATGAGGCTGCCTTATGAAGGACGTGGTCATGTCACAGGGAGGCCAGTTTGATCTGAAGCTGGGCACTTCCATATTTCTGATGCTGTGCATTTGGTGAGGTGTGGTAATACCTCTGAGGGAGGCGTAATTACTTTTTAGTCCAATCTGAGCCCTTTGGGGGCCAAAATGTGCGTCTGCAGACTTGTTCATCAGCACCCAAGGTCTGATATCAGACTATCAGCATATTGGCGTGGGTTCTATGCATGAGAAGAACATCTGGGAGCTGTGCAAGTCTCATTTCTGAGATGCTGGAGTAGTTTAAAGCATAGCAGCAAAAATCGTTTGGGGAAAAAATCGGCAAACCAAAAAATCAGGATTTTTTGAAAAATCGGGAAAAAATCGGATTTGAAAAAAATCTGTAGAAAAATAGTCAAAACCTACTTTTTTTTAAAACTTAAGGTCATTTCCATAGCATAGAGATATAGAGAGCAAATTAAATAGAGATTTTAACTCGTGAATTGTAGAAATTAAATCTTTTTTGTTTATATTCATATCGCTGATTACATTGCATCAATGCATTGCACAAAATATACTTCATAGATAATAAGTAGATGTTGACATATGACAAAATGTCAATTACAATATAGTGTGTAACTTTGTACAAAGTCAACCTCTAATCTAAGTACAAAGTTAGAAAAATCAAATGTAGCCAATGACAACTACGTTAGAGGGCAGCAGGTCCTGATGATGAAGCTCCTCCTCTAGTGCTTCTAGTCACATGTTCAAACACATGACTAGGCACTTGAGCCTCTTGTAGTATCTCGATATCTTCAGAGTCATAAGAATAATCATCAGCAGCAATCCAATCATTCTCTGGATCAATCTCATCAAGGTCAATTGGCTCGTCATCCTCAACAGTACATGTTTTTGTCTATGTAGAAATTAGTCTTGGCCTTACAAGTGAATAAGATAATGAATACAATTTCAACTAACTGAAAGTATATTGAAAGTCTAACCTTGAGCTTTCTTTAGCTTCAAGCGGAGGTTGTGGTGAACAAACACCAAGTCGTTCATCCGTTGTTGTGTTAGCCGATTGCGTTTCTTGGAGTGTATGTGTTCAAAAACACTCCAAGTACGCTATGCTCACAAGCGGATGAATTGCATGGCTGGCTCAAAATGCGTCTCGCCATCCATCTAAGGTTTTTGGTTTCATGACCAAAATAATCCCACCATTGTGCTGCAAAAACACATTACATGGAGATGATATCATGTAAGAATATCTTAAAATAATCTTAACACTTAATGATCATGTCCACAAAAGAGAGAGACTGCCACAAGTTTATAGAGTCTACCTGGTAGCAAGGTATTCTTGCCTTCGATGGCGGCTATAGATGAGAGAAAACCCCTTGCTTGCTTGTATGTTGCTAACTCTCCCATAGCTGCCTGTAATTGTTCTCTGGTAGCAAACATTTTTTCCTTGAACATGAACAAGCCCTGTGATACCTCACCATCATCACGTCTAAATGAAGAGTCATAGAACAAACTTGGATTAAGATAGTATCCTGCAGCATGGAGAGGAGAATGCATCTGTTGATCCCATCTTCTATCAATTATATCCCATAATGGCATATACTTGTCCCTGTCATTTTGCATCCTACCCCTCATCACCTCCTTGGCCCTATCCATGGCCTCATACAAATAACCCATGGGGGATTTATCCCCATCCACTAGTCTTAAGACTTTTATTAGAGGCTTTGAAAACTCTACAACTTGTTCAGCTACATCCCAAAAAGTAGAAGAGTACATATAGTCTGCCACTGCTATGCCATCTACTAGATTTGCAAAGCCAGACTCCATCCACTCATTTGAAACAAACATTCGTTTCAAATTCATTTTTTGTTGGCATAGAGTCTGTAGTGGAAGGAAGTGTGTTGCAAATCTTGTCACCTCTGGTCGAACCAGCTCCCTGCCCTCTGTGAAAGTACGCATCATGCACAAAATCCTCATATGATTATAAATGAATTTTGTAACTTTGTGGGCCTTTTGCAATACCTCCTTAACCCATTCAAGTTTTCCAATGTCCTCAAGGGTTAGATCAAGGCAATGTGCTGCACATGGGGTAAAAAATAGAGGTGTATTTGTCTGTCAAGAGTCTACCAGCAACTACACAAGCAACAACATTGTCTGTAATAAATTGAATCACATTTGGTGGCCCAACTTCTTGTACCACACAATCAAACATCTCAAACAATGCAGCTGCAGATTTGATAATATCCGATGCATCCAAGGATTTCAGAAATATATTGCCAATTTCACAAGAGACAAGGAAGTTGATGAGGGTTCAATTCCTTCTGTCTGTCCATCCATTTGACATTATGGTGCAACCAGTCTTTGTCCATTCTAGTTTATGCTCTGTAACAACATTTGTAACATCCCGTACTGCATCATTGAGCATACCAACCCTCAATGTCTCGTAAGATGGGGCTTTGAACCCAAGACCTGCAGCTGCAATAGCATCCACCATACCTTGCCAATATGGTGATCTAGCAACATGAAATGGCAAGCTAGAGTAGTACCAAAAGTTTCCAATCACCTTCCTTGCTTGTTCATGGACATTCTTCCTCCATCCTGTACTCTCCAAAGTGGTTTGTGATCCTGGTGTAGTACGAGGTGCAAAGAAAGAATTAATGTTTCCTCCACCTGTGTTTGGGCCATGCGTTGTAGAAGAAGGTGTTGACCTTGATTCCCTCAAAAACTCACTTGCACCATCATCCTGAACCTGACTCCCTCTAGTATTTGTAGAATTAGAACCTATTTCAACCCCAGTTCTTGCCCTTTTTGCCTTGTTCTCAAGAATCGCATGAAGAGCTTGTTGTGCTTGGTGTGTGGCATTTGCAGGGCATGTTATACAAGGAGTGCTGTTATTTCTTAGCTCCTTTGCCAAGTGCCATTTGAAACGATAAATGCCCCCATTGATATCATTCTTACATTAGTTGCATTTAACCTTCGTTGTACCTGAAACTGAAGTACAATGTGTCCATGCAAAGTCTTTTTGACGTGGCATTATGATCAAATCTGCAATAAACTTTTTAATTCAGCCTACTTCGCCATCAAAGGCAACATAAAAGTTTGAACTTTAAACTTAAAGGCATGAATAAAGATCAAAAAGTGAGAATGCTGCCCAATGTATGAGTGTGTTTGATCAAAGACTTGCTGAATTTTTCAAAACAAAAGTGCTACTCATGATATAGGCACACACCTATGTGAGATTCAAGCAATTTTTCAAAATCAACAAAATGCAAACCTATACAATGGCGTGCATTTTTGGGTTGAGTAATTGAAAAGAAACTACAGTAACTGAAAAGAAACTACTTTATTTTTGGCATGCATTTTTGGGTTGAGTAATTGCTGTTGTGCAAAATGAAGGCAACCTGAAGCACTTTATTTATCAAAATAAGCTTTTTCAAATGTTTTGAAACCTAAGGAGGTAAAAATGTTCAATTCCTTAGCATATTATTGATCACAATAAGCTTTTTCAAATGTTTTGAATCAATGAATTATGAAAGTGTGAACTTAAATTTTGATGTCATAGAGAATCTGATATACTTGTAAAAATCTTGTTGAATTTCTCTAAATGTATTGTAGATTTTTTAAAATTTTCATTTTATATCTATATTACTTGTGCTTTCTGAGTACACTCTAAAAAACTTTCATTATTTAATATTTAAATATATTATTTAATAAATTTATTTAATTATAAAATATACTATATTTCAGAAAATATTATTTAATAAATTTATATAATTATTTAATATACTATATCTCATAAAATTGTATATATTCATATATAATTATATGTGTATAATTACATTTAATAAATTAATAATATTAAATATAATATTTAATCATACTATTCATTTTCATATATGTATAAATAGCAAGAAAAAACCAAAAAAAACGTCCAACTTTTAATCAACCTGGTCACAAACTATAGCAAATTGGAAAAAATCACAACATTGCAAAAATCACAGCACAGGTTTGATATACGCGTCTGGCAAAAGCAAAGTACCTGGTCGCGTGAAGATTGTCGGCGGCCAAAAAACGTGTCCAACCTCCAGTCACAGCAATTTCGCGTGTCATTTCAGCGGCCAAAATATGCGTCCAACCTCTAGTTGCAGCAGTTTTGCGTGTTGTCTCAGTCGCAGGCAATGAGTTAATCGACTGGCGACCCCATATTTATTAAAAAACGCACGTTTTTTAGGGTTTTTTTGGTGCTTTTAGGGTTCACGTTTTCTTTCACAAATTTTTGCCATTTTTTCACACGATTTAAACCCGATTTTCAACAATTTTTTGGGTGGTCAATGCAGCCCAAAAAATCGGGAACAGCAACGATTTTTTAAAAATTGCGATTTCTGCGATTTTTTGCAGATTTATGCTTCTATGGTTTAAAGGAGGTCGATCAGTTCTGGGTGGAGTTTCCAGTGCTTTCATTTGGCATTCTGAGCAAGCATCTAAATACCAGGTCTGAGAACTATTAATCCTTGTATTTAATGTCACTGAGGGCATTCAGTACTTTAGGTTCAGTTTTGTATAAGTCTCAATTCGAATGATAATATTGTAAATCTCCCTGTTGTTTATGTAAGCACCTTTCCTTCTCAACCTCAATGTATCTCAGTGTATGTTGAACAGAAATCTGAAGACTTTGGATTTATCAGTTATTGTTGGCCTCTAAGAGTCTGATTAGTATTACCTAGCCCTAGAAAGACATAGAAGGTTATTGAAATCAGTTTAGAAGGTGCATCATGAGTCATCACAGTTCTGATTTGAAATTCTGGGCAGATTATATTGTGTAATCAGTCAAACTCCTATACTCAGAAAAGCAGTTGCATTGTAAAAAAATCAGTCACATTGAAGTGAAGAAAGGCTCAGAATTAAATGTTAGTTGCTCTTGCATTGTTTTCTAGTATTGGTTGCTGCATTTATGATGAATGAGTTTATGTCTGACAAAGTGCCATATGTGTACAACTGAAAATTAATTGAGCAAGATTGCAATAGAATTTGTTCCATTTGGGGTGGGACATTACATAGATGTCTACAAGAAATTGCTATTCTTTCAAATAGCTACAGGATAGTAGTTCTTTTATTACACTGATAGGCATTCCCTTAGTGAGAAGCACTTGAACAAGTACATAGGTCAATGGTTGAGATCAAAAGGACTGTCATCAAAAATATCTTGATCATAGATTTTGCAATGAATACATGATTGTGACATGTGGAAAAAGTTTCCTACACTGGACATTGTCAATTTACAATAAATCCATGATTATGACATGTGAGAAAAATTTGTTAACTGTGCTTTTTGAAATCTCTTATATATTGGCATGCCTCTTTCGATGAGCTCCAGAGCCACACATTTATTACATTGAAAGCAAACTATGTGCACACTTTACACTACATAGGGCCTTCCAGTGGGTACCTACTTACTTTCCAGCCCAAACATGAGCCCTCTGACCATATTCACAAAAAAACAGAAAAGAAGAATAACGAAACACAAATTAGACAGAAACATCTGTGCACTGTATTGAAACATTGACAAATGTAAATCTTCTGTGAAAAAAAATACAAAAGAATATACAGAGTATGCTGTACTATGCAATCTTGCCATGCATGTGTAAATAATGTTTTGAATAATTGTCAATAAAAACTTGGGTCAAGAAATTTTAAATATAAAATTTGGGTCAATAAACGTTAAATATAATTTTGTCTCTTTTACTTAATAAACTGCAATAATCTTCCATTTATTTAAAACTAGGTTCAAAATCAACGAAGATCATTTTATTAAATGACTAAGGTTTCTTCTAGTTTATTGTTAGGTCGTGCGATTAGCAGAGCCTTACAATTTCCCGTTAGACTTGTAAATCAGTGTGGTATGACTGAGACATAATAATAAATCATTCTTATTGGTCCATTCTTCATCAATAATAATAACTCTGGAAGACCTACAAGGGGAAGAACTATGCCTCTACAGATTAGGCCATCTAAATCTTGTAATGGTGAAAAATGCATACCTCACACTTCTTACATTTGTTTTGGATTTATTTTGGTTTGGTTACCTTTATTCACATGGCTATCAAATTTTGATGGTGAATTCCCTTAAACCACAGCCTTGGAACTTAACTCCAAAATTAAAACTGAGGAGCTTAATATGATTGATATAACTTTGGAATATTTCCTTAATATAACTACCACATCTTTGTGCTCATTTTATGCCCAAGTGGTAATGAAAACAAATTGTTTCAGGGAGTTTTTGCATTGTGTGACTTCATTGGAGGAGGCAATCTCTGCTGATGGTGGTCAGGGTGTTTGTGTTTTTCTAAGCTTCTCCTTTATTTGGCTTGTGTTAGTTTGCAACAGGAGTAAAATGTATGCTTTTGAAGGACAATCCTGTTGATGTTATAGCAGTGTGAGATATCTTTCTCTCAAATTTAAAAATGATGGATAAATAATACCAAGGCAAGTCAGACTTGCTATATATAATAATTTTATGAAGAGTCGCCTTGTTTCTTTAAAGAGGCCAACCCAAATGAACAGTCACCTAGTTTTGTATAAATACAAGGTGATGATCATTCATTTGATCATCAAGTTCATTCATCATAATTCTCAAGACATTCGCAAGACACCAAGGGGTTTGTACTTCTATAGCAAAGTATAATATTGCTCAGTGCAGATCGATATCAAGGAGAGATTATTATCATTGTGTAATTTGCATCTAGAGAGGTGCTATCTTTATTGCTTCAGATTGGCCTAGTGTGTGGCCAAGGTGTAAAGCAGATTTCTGCTCTTTTATTCAATATATAAGTAATATATCTGTGGCTGGGTTTTTCTCCCTCGAGTAGGAGAGTTTTCCCAAGGTATTTGTTGTGTTCTATTGTTTATTATTCTGTGTTTCTGCTTATTTCATTTCTGATCCTAAAACTAACATGGTATTAGAGCCAGGTTTAAGAAAAGATCTGATCAGATTTGTTTAAGCAGTCAAGTCAACTTTTCATCTAGGGCAGATCTTGAAGTATCGCAGATCTAAGGTTCAAATTATTTCTGACCTAAGGGCAGATCTTTGAAGGTGAATTCGTGCGGAAAAAGAAGATGGTGAGCGGTGTCAAGGTAGAAGATAGGCTTGATGGAGCTTCAAACTTCAACTCTTGGAAACCCAGAGTACGCATTGCATTAGAGGAGAATGATCTTCTTGATTTCGTGGAAAGTGATATCCCCGAGCCTTCCGATGATATTGAGAAACTCAGAAAATCCAATGGAAGAAAAATGGCACAAAGGCTAGAAAGATCATGATAGACTCTGTGATGAATCACCTAGTACCAATCATCTTCAAGTTGAAGACAGCTAAATAAATGTTTGATACTCTAAAGGATTGTATGAGATCAACAACACTAGCAGAGCCCTTGCTTTGAGACAACTTCACCATGTAAAAATGGCTAAAGATAATTCAGCCATCTCATTCTTCATGAAGATTGCTGATTTGAGAGTTCAGTTGAGCACTATTGGGGATATAATTGCAGACAGAGATCTTGTTATGTTGGCACTAAATGGCCTTCCTCAATCTTGGGAACCCTTTATTCAAAGCATTAGTGGGAGATCTAAGTTGCCCAAGTTTGATCGCCTTTGAGCTGATTGTATTCAAGAAGAGTCCAAGTTGGCAGCAAGAGGAATTGGGCGAAACTATCATGATGTAGAAAATCAAGTTCTTGCTACACATACTTCTAGAGAAAGAGGTAAAAGGAAGAAAGAGGAGTAGAGACAGAGAATCAGATTTTGCCCTAGAACCGAAGAAGAAGATCTCTCTCTCATCCAATGTTTCAAGTGTGACAAGTATGGTCACTTTGCTTGAGATTGCAAATTAAGGTCTTGTTGTGACCTTTTCACACATTGCCCCATTGCAAATGGGGACCCTAGTGGTTTTTCCTCTAGTAGTTTTGCTTCTGAGTTTTGGTCTTTCTGGTGGGGTACTTAGAATTTGAAATTTTGAAGGTCATCCGAGTCAAGAAATGATTGTGAACCCGAATCAATGATAGAATGTTGCCAAAGCGCTTAGAAGGCCTTGTGGACGAAGATCGATTGTCCGTTTAGTCAATTCTGACACTTCCTAAATTTTAGGGTTTCCATCCCGAGCTCCTATTTTTTAGGGACTTTTTTTTGGCATTTTTAGCACATTTTGGGATCCCTATTTTTTAGGGATTATTTTTAGAAAGTTTCTATTTTTGGAAAATTTCTATTTTTAGAAAGTTTCTATTTCGGAAAGTATGCAGGTCATGGCTTCATAAACATCAACTTCAGAAGGTTGCAAGAGAAAAATGGGTAAAAAAATTTGAAAATCTGAAAAATTCGCCTAAGGCATGGACATGCATGAAGAAGAGAAAATGGCGAAGTGCAAATGAAGTCCGCCCAACACTTGCAAGGAAATGACAAAGTCCGCCCAAACACTTGCAAGGAATAAGTGAAGTCCACCCAAACACTTGCAAGGAATGAGTGAAGTCCGCCCAGCATATGCAAAGAAAACTTGCAAGAAGAAGATGAAGTCTGCCCCAAGGTAAACATGCAAAAGAGCTGGCAAGTCCGCTCCAAGGTGTTGGGAGGTGCAAATACAAGAGGAAGTCTGCTCCAAAGAGTTGGGAGATGGCAAAGCATTGACAAAGTCCGCCCAACAAGGTAAAAGGATGGCAAATGCAAGACAAAGTCCGCCATGTGCAAGGTGCAAAGAGCACTTGAAGTCCGCCATGCCTAGAGGAAAGATTGCAAAGACAAGTCAAAGTCCGCCCAAAGTGAAAATGGCAAAAGACACATGAAGTCCGCTCCAAGAAGGTTGGAAAGGGGTGAAATGCAAAGAGGTTCGCTCCAAGATGATTGGAGGTAGCAAAATTACAAAGGAAAATTCGCCATTTGGTGAAATTAAATGGCAATTGCTAGTGCAAGTACGCCCAAGCATAGTAAAAATGAAAAAATTGCACAAGGCAAATACGCCTAGGCCATGTATGTCATGAAAAATACCTGGAGTAAAGATTTAATTGTTTGCCTAGAAAAATCAAACGATTTAAAAATTTGCCTAAGTCCAGACAATTGAAAAAATTAATTAAAAAAATCAAATTGTATGTCTGGCAAAGACGAAATTTGCTCGGAGTAAAAAAAATCATGACAAGTTTAAAATTTGCCTTAGGCAGAGGCACAAAGAAATTTAAAATTTGAAATTGCCTTTGGATTTAAAAATAATTAAATATTATTATTTAATTATTTTAACGAACGGGTTGGAAACAACACATAAAATATTATTTTAATATTTTATTTTCCAAAACCTATTTAATGAGAAAATTCGAATTTCTCTAGGCAAATTACTGAGAAAAGAAAGAAGAAAAGAAACTTCACTTGACTAGCGACAAAATTAGAAACTTTCTTTAATGACTTATGCTGAAGATGGAAATTGCCGTTCGAAAGACAAGTGCTAGCCGAGTTCAAACTGAATTAATTGGAAACAATTAATTTTTGCTAATTGGGTCGATTCTTTCAACCTTAAATTGGCCTTGCACTTCATTTTCGTTCATTCTTTCGAAAACGAAGTTGAAGGAATTTGCTAAGGCAGAGAAGTTTGTGAGGTTTTATATTTTTCTTGCGAAGTAAAAGGTTGAAAGTGCGAATTTACTTCAGCAGCAACACAACTTTCATTGACAGGCAGACTTTACTTCCTCTATTTTCAACGAAGTTTTCTCTTTGCGAACAATTCATTTCCAGCAACAGTTATTTTCACGAATTAACTTATCGAATCTGCTGGAATATATTTATGTATAAATAATTTCTGAATTAAAATGTTTCTTTTTGCAGATTTGTGCTGGATAACGGAGAATCATCGACAAAAATGAAGTTTGCCAGCAAAGGTTCGCAGACAGAATCTAAAATTGTCTCCAAATGGAAGAATGTTGCTGACACTGATCTGGGCCACATTGACTTAGAAGAATTCCGGAAAAGGATGTACGGAAGTGACGCACACATGCCAACTCCAATTGCGCAAAAAATGATGAGAAATGGCATAGTTCATGCTGCAGGATTTCCGCCAGTCGTTGAGTGTCCAGAATTAATGGTAGAATGCGCCTTGCATTACAATGCTGAAGAAAGACAAATTGAGGCGCCCGATGGCAGAGTATTGGCATACTTAGGCGAATTGGCTATACAGGAGACTTTTGGCATTCTAGCTTACCACAGAACGTACTACTAGTTGAAAGAGGATGCACAGAAATTGTACGAAGATAGACAAACTCTTTGCATGGCCAACATGAACAAGAACTGGCTTGAAAAACCTAGATCCTCATCCAAGAGATTGCCCAAGAAATTGCTCAGGCTTTTTTTCAAGGAAGAATACGGAGACATAGTCTTGTTGCTGAACAGACTGGTAGGCAGTCCTCAAGGAGGGCCTTTTGAAAGCTGGATGTATTACTTCATTGACGAAGTATCTTCTGGGACAAAAATGATCAACTGGTCAAGGATGATCAGTGATAGTATTCATGAACAATTGGTCAACTTGGAGAAGACCAAATCTTTTCATATGGGTTCCTACATTGTGTATTCACTCGCTCGTACCTACCGGTATACCGGTCTGATCTGCAAAGGTGTAGTCGGCAACGGCGAAAGGGAGCTCAAGGTATATAACTGCTACCCTCAATTGCAATTAAGCGAGAAGTCACATTGGCGCCGGGCACATAACGCTTTTCTTATGTACATTACCCGGATACTACAAGGCGGAACCCATCAAAGGCTCTCCCATGAAGCAAAAAGCTTAATCAGTAAATACGGATCCTGGTTCATCCAGTTTCCAAGATTTACGTATATCCAAATACAGGATTCACGGAATCTCCTTACAGGTTGCCGATCTATCCCACGGACAAGATGATTTTACTGGAAGTACTTAGGCAGCTGGAAACATTCCAAAGTATCCAGAGACCGAAGCAGAAAGCAGCTGTCACATTCCCTTTGTTCATCGGAGACATGGTAGAATCTTGTCCATCATCACAGGTAGCAGAAAGTGCTAGGGTGGAGATACAGTTATATCCATTCACCTCATACAAGTCCAGAGGTGATTTTGATCCACTCAATCATATGGGAACGGTGAACGGAAGGAAGTACAGGCACAGAGTTGACCTTGAAGACTTCTGGGCAAATGCTGCTGACGAGTATGAAATAAGGAGAAGACTTTGGTCAAGGTTACCTTTGGGCATGATCAGAACGACGGAACTCTTCCGTGTGCCTGACCAACTAAATGACAATGAAATGTACATGCAGCCAGGATATGATGAAGGATTGCCGCTTCCTCCTATCAAATGGTCAGAGCTTGAGTTAAGTGATTTGACAATTCTTATGAGACCAGTGGTCAAGTACTCACAGTGGTGGGTAGATCAGCGGGTACAGACATTGAAGCAACAAGGTGTGCCATTTACCTACGATTTAATGGGCGAAGCTGAATCTTGTTCTTCAAATGTTGGCGCTTCTCAGGGAGATGAACTGATTGAGCCTATCAACCCGAAGAAAAGAAAGGGTAAAGAAGTGGCAACAAACGAGAAGCCAATCCTGAAGAAGCCTAAGCCCCTTCACTCAGCTGCATCTCGAAATATCAAGCAATTATTGCTCATGGAGGAGGAATCATGGGGACATATCAGAATTCCTTCGCCGGAACTTGAAAGAGACATGGAGCCTATGCAGCTTGAGGATGATTTTCATCATTCTCCAACTGGCACAGAGATTTGTGAGTCAGATGAGGACTTGAATGTCAGGGAAGGCGACTTCCAAGAAGGGATGATTTCAGCCCTAAGGGGGATTCATGAGGACCCGCCGGCACAAGAAATCCAAAAAGATTCAGGATATTCTGGACTGCGAAGATGATGGAGTCGAGCAGCCTACAATACCAGACTGGCTTAAGGAAAGGATTAAGGTTAAGGTACCAGTTGCAGCACCAGAAGCAGATGATATTGACGATTTCTTGGCAAGGTTGGAGCAAGTAAATACGAAAAAACCTGCCAAGAAATTCTCTACTATTCAAAGAGATGAGACTGGTAACCGCACAGTGCAAATTGCAGTCCCGACAGTTGAAAAACTGTAGGATGAAATTACTCCTGCCGATTATGCCATTACTATGATTGATATTGGTCCATCTACCAAAGGGCAAGAAGTAGAAGATCTGGACAATTCCGTTTCCACCATTAAGTCCAGATTAGAAAAGGAGACTCAGAAAAAAAGGGAATATAAGATGGAGGTTGAGCACCTGAAGGAGTATATTCGGCATTTGACAAGGCCACTCAACCAAGGCAACCGATCAAACCCTCTACTCTCAAATGCATCACAAGAGCCGGTAGAAAGTCTTGAGAAAGAACTAACTACTACTAGGGAAACACAAGAATGGATGGCAAGAAAAGAGGGAGAAGTAATGGCATTTGTGGAGAAGTTAGTACGCGCTCATGGACAAATTTCTTCCCTGCTCACAAGGATTGCAAATTTGATTGAGGCATGGGACGGATTGCAAGACTTGCAAGACAGAATCATTCCTTGCCTCCGTGATATAAGGAAAATTCCTAAGCAAAGGCTGATTGACGAGAAGATTATTGCAGCTGGGGCGGCTTACGACTTCAGCAACTGGTATTGCGCATTGGTCTCCCGTAGGGAAATGCTTGAAAAGGTTAAGGCAGAGAGTATCAAGGTCGAGGAGCAAGTAAGGAGCATCCAAAATGGCATCTTTCATATGGTTGCAGATATATTGAACAAAGACATTGTTCGAGAAAATGACTTGTGGCTGGATAATATGCAAAGGGAAGTGCAAAAGATTTTCTCCATCATGCCAATTTTGGGCGAAAATCTGACTAAAGCATTTGACCTGTTGACTATCCGTAGTACTTTCTTGCAGCACGAACCAAAATGGGTAGTTGTTTTTTGCTAATTGTGCGGACAATTTGGACCTGCTGGAATACAATGTCAGCACCTTGCCAGACATTACCATCGAGGAGATTGGCACCATTGTGTCTAGGTTCGTCGAACAAGGCATTGCATGAGTGGATAGGGATACAACCGCCAGTGGGTGACTCATCTGTTAGTTAACTGATCGATGTTTTGGGCAACCCTAATTACGGTTTTTGTGTTTAAATCCGAGCCCTTGATTTTGTTTCAATCTTGGCCATTCATTGTATCGGGGAATTCTATAAGTACCCTTTCTTTTTCATTTCAAACGATCGGAAGAAATCAGACAAATTGTTATCAGAGGATTAGAGATTAGATTTTTGAGTTAGAATTAGTTTCTTTTAGAAGTAAGAGAAGAGTTGTATGAAATTGTTGTGAAAACCATTGAGATAATAAAATTCATAATTGCATGAGTTGCTTTGAAACCTTTATTGTCAAATGGGAGCATGGTTGCATATTTGCTCTTTCTTGTAGGATTGTTATAGATTAAAATTTATTTGTTAGTGGAGCGAAAGATTGATGGTGAGGATTGAAAGTAACTTAGCTCATACTTTTTTCAAATGAATGCTTTTCATTTGATGTGCAAAGTTAGACTGAGCTCTTGATATAAATGCTTTTAAAACGTTTACTTTAAATAATATTGTTCGAATTGATGGTGTTATTTATAGTGAAAAATCTCAAGCATAAATCCCAGAAGATTGCACCTGCTTTCATGTAGTTGTCGTTTTTCGAGACGAAGCAAAGCATGGTTTCCTTTAAGTTGCATTTGATCGTTACCGTCTCCTAGTTCCTTAGAGTTAGCATAAGATTTCTCACCCCTTTCCTTTTTTTTTCATTTTTTTTTAATCCAAAATCAGAAAATCCAAAGGATACAACACTGCATTCAAACCCTTACTTTCAAAGTAAATTATTGAAGTACTATGCCCCCTTGGATTACCAGCAAATCACAACTACCACAGAGCCTATCCGCACGCCAACTTTGGAACATTGGAATTACCTTGTGACCTATCTCGCAATCTTAGCACAAAAGGTGATTTTTATCAAGAGAGGATAGAGCGTCTAAGGACACTTTATTCTGGAGTGTTTGTGTGTGTCACAAAACACGCATCAACACTACCTACAGTATCTACGTTTGCAAGCCTAGAGGCCTAGTTGTTGGGCGTGGCCCCACATGGCCCCACCAGTGGGATCTTATACCTGTCAGCGGCCACTATGAAGCCACCCGATGCCTTCCCACTGTCGGCCAGCAACATTCAATCCACCGACAACGACTATTTTCACCATTGGCACAAATTTATTCCGACACATTTTTCAAAATTCCAACCACCGTTTTTCAGTTTCCTGGTCAACAACACAAGAGTGGCGAACAGAGAATCTTCCAAGTATATTTTGATGACATCTATCAACATATTTTGGCAATTTTTTTCCATGAGCCGATTTTTTCTGACGGCTCAAGGAATATTCTCAAAATATTATGTTGATGTCATGTTGATGTCAACGGTACGGTCAACAAGTAAGGGCCCCTTCAAGCTCTCTTTGGCCCTAAAGGAGCTGTTTTTTTCTTTTGGCCATAACTTGGGTGTCCAATATTGAAATTTAGCGAACAAGGTATTGTCGGAAAGCTAATTCTGTCAACTTTCCAGTGGTATGAGTCTCATCACCATGTTTTGCTATTGGTGCATTCTACAGCCTGTTGAAGTTAGAGGTGCTCTTTTCACTCCCAAGCTCATAACTTTTGACCTGTTTCTTCGTTTTTCACGATTCCAACGACTTTGGGACAGTCTCTTAGAGCTCTTCACAGCCATCCATGCAATTCTCCCAAATATTCTTTCCAAGTACATTTTATTCAATTTTTTGTGTTTCCACACTCTGATGAACTACTTGAATGTTTTTTCTCTTGAAAACTTTTCGTTTGCATGGGATGAGACGGTTTTGGCTGTTCTACATGTATTTCTAGTATTTTGTCCTATTTAAGCACTATAGACATCTTTTGCATGTAATTTGTCTTCTATAGATACACTGAAATAAAGTGTCATTTTAGTGGTATACTTTTTGGGGTTTTCGCACATCCTGTTGTTCCTTTTGCACTCACACTATGATATAAAGTGCCATGGGGGGGTTGATGTTTGCCTTTGTTTTGTCATCACACCTTTGTCAAGTGAGTGTCCCTTCCACGATAGCAGTGAATCCTAGTCATTCTTGTCTCATGCATGTGTGTCTTTGTTTGCGCACCCTTTTATTTGCAGGTACTCTTTTGTGCACGTTCAGATGTTCTTGTTTCTCGTACATGCACTTCTTGGTTTCACATAATTTCAATGTACCTGTCTTGGCTCTCTTTCTACATTATGGGGGGATTTCTATTGTTGGTGCTAACACTTGATTTCACTTTTTGGAGTAATCTATGTATCTAGTTCTTGTTCCTATGTGCTACACAGATACAACGATCGGTTACCCAGGCATTTTGGTGAGATGGAGCATTTACCATATGGACATTCTTAGATTCCTATTTCTGAAGGCATCTTTCCATTTTCATTTGATCAGAGACTATTGGTACCTGCATTTTCAACTTGCATCTTGCATGTTGAGTAGTGTCGTTGGGGTTACTCGTGCAAATTCATGTACCATCTTTATCTTCGACTTCCAAATGTTTGCCTTTCTTTGCCATCTAATTCAGGTAGTGCCATTGGGAACACTCATGCAAATTATTGTCTTTCACTTGATCAATTTTCTTCAAACTATTGGTACCTATATTTTCGACTTGCATCTTGCATGTTGAGTAGTGTTGTTGGGGCCACTCGTGCAAATTCATGTATCATCTGTATCTTCGAATTCCAGATGTTTGCCTTTGTTTGCCATCTGATTCGAGTGGTGTTGTTAGGGGCACTCATGCAAATTATTGTCTTCTTGATCCTAACATTAATATCTTCGACTTCCAGATGTTTGCCTTTGTTTGCCATCTGATTCGAGTAGTGTCATTGGGGGTACTCATGCAAATTCTTGTTATCTTGATCCTTATCATCACTTGTTTCAGAGGAGGTTTTTCATTTCAGCGCTATATCAGTCATCTTTCGACAATTGTCTACAACTTCTTCGTGCTTCAGCAATGTTCTTCATGTTCCTCTTTTTTGGACATTGTTTTGGTTGGAAGCTTCTTAGTCCTTCACATTGTTTTGGAGGTTTTTTCAGTCCTTCATTCGCCTTTCTCTCATTTGGAGAGGGATTTTTCCCATGTGCTTTTCTCCTTTTCTCCAATTGTGAGATATTAGATTGTTTGTGCATGGGTACCTCACTAGGCCTTATTTGTCAGGACCCATCATGCATTCTCTTTTTAGGGTTTCTAGCTACTCCCTAATTTCATCTTAAGGGGGGGTGTTGGAGTAATCGTGCATTAGCTAATAATTAATTAATCTTTAATTGATTATTAGTCTAAATTATTCTCATGCACTGAAGCTAAACTTGGGAGTGTTTTTTATGTTAACTGAAGTGAGCTATTAGTAGATCATTCTATCTCATTGCATAAGATGTTGGCACTTGTCATGATCTAATCCCTTTTCTCATTTAGGGTTGCTCTTATATAGCACTCAACCCTCATTGTAATATCTCCTCTTCTCCTCTCTTGAGATTCATTTTGCAAGTTTTTCTTGTTGAGGATATTGCATATTTTCGCAACTCTCTTGTGTGAAAGGTGTCCTTGTTCGTTGTTTGATCTTGTGGCTCATGTTTTTCACGATTCTAACATGCTCCAATGACAAGTACAATGGATCAATCACTGAGAAAAATACTTCAAAGGATTGTGGAAGGTATGGCTCAGGGTTTAGAGGTTATAATGCAAGCATGGTCTGTTCTCGAGGATTCAACTACAAAGTAAATATTTGATGGGATCACTCGAGGGTGTGTTCCTTTGTATAATACAATACTTAAGGGTCAATCAATATCTTGATGAGATTATGGAGGATATGACAATGGATATGATTGCAGCAAACACTCTTTCAGAACAAAACTTGCTTGCATCATCTGAATTGAGCATGTCAGATTGGGTTGGAAATGTTCTAAACTAGTGCATTGTGTGTAGTTGGCCGTACCATAAGTAATTAATTATGTTAGTCAATCAAATAGTAAATAAATAATACTTTGTGCATAGCAAAAGGAATTAGTATATGTTGTAATCGGGAAATTAATCCCTGACAGTTGGGTAGTTGTAATGAGTCGTTGCCGACGGTTGGTGTCCTCAACCAATGTCGGCCAACTATATATTTGATGATTCACTTGTAGTCGAGGACCAGACATTCTGATGTATGATGCACTTACTGTTTATCCGGTGAATGAATACAAATGCTATGTTCTATGCAATGTTTGTGCAATTGATATGTTCCATTCTTGTTATACATTCTCGTTCACTCTACATTAATCAATCAAGTCACTTAGCGAGATTTATCTATGAACAAATCGTCACAAGGAACGACATCTCGATACAAATTACCAGTGAGAGGAAACTTCATGAATCATGTCATTTGCCTAATGACAACAGAGTTCCAAATCCTTCATAACTTGTCTAGCCCATACTATCCAAGGGCAAACGGTTAGGTAGAGTCCACCAACAAGGTACTTGTCTCCATCATCCACAAGTTGTGTGGCATCAAGGAGGCTGATTGGGAAGAAAATTTACTTGTCGTACTATGGGAGTATCATACAACCTACATGGTAACCACAGGCCATACACCATTCTAGCTAATGTACGATCAGGAAGCGATAGTGTTGGCCGAGCACATGGTACCAAGCTTGCGAATAGCCGTGGAAAATAGACTTGGCGATACAGAGAGTTTGAAGGAATGGTTGTTCTAGTTAAACAAGCTCGACGAATGACGAGCACTCCCACAATGGGCTACGAAGGAGATGCAAAAGAGAAGAAAGTAATGGCACGACAAACATCTCTGATGGCCAAATTTTCAGCTAGAGTAGTTAGAACTCAAATATAATGGTCATAACAAACTGAGGCCCGATAAATTCAAAACAAGGTGGTTGGGACCATTTAAAATTAGAGAAGTCGTTGAGAACAGAGCCATCAAATTGGAGACATTAGGCAAAAATCTGCTAAAAGACCCTATCAACAAATCGAAACTGAAAGTTTACAAGGAGAGGTAGGAAGAACCAGTTGGAATCAATATGCTCAGATACACAACAAAAGAGGATTGGCCAATAAGAGCAAATGAAACCATGGAAGAACAAGATTAGGGAGTTGGTGGAAGCTAGTATGTACCAAAAGAAGACTGGACCGCACCAGGAGGCTAGAGATTAGTCAAAGAAAGGCTTGTCACAAAGAGAGTGAAAGGGATTGCAGTGCCTCGGGTTCACAAGCATCTAACCAATGCCCTATTTGGCACGTTTGCACTTTGGAAAAGAGTAGGGGGGCACTAGAAATTTCATGCAATCTATGAAGGAGAACGACAAGGATACTTGTCATATGAATTATATGAAGCCAAAAAGATAAGGAAAGGACAAGCAGAAAAAGAAAAGAAACAAGTAGTGCAAAACAAAGAAGATTCAGATGAAAGTGGCGAGGGACGAAGATGACTAGTATGCCAAAAAGGAAGGACTGTGTTTGAAAACATTGATGATGACAAAAGACATGTTCATCGCCATTGTGTCAAACAAATACATCGATGACATAGTCAAGAATGCGAAAGAAAACAATTAGGAGTTCCCTACACTCGTGACTTTGTGCGGGCTATGGCGAGTCATACCAAACCCAGCCGAACCACCGATGGTGAATGGAGAGAACGTCACTTGGTACCAACAATATGGCAGACGATACGTTGATGGAAGTTTTAAAGGTACATGACCCACTCCACTAGATGATAAAATAAATTGATTTAAAATATTTGGAAACCTGTTGCAAGGAGGAATGTTACAAAAAGCCTCCTTTTTCGTGTAAATGGAGGTATGCTTCGAAGGTAAAAGTTTAAAAAAATGATGAAATAAGGGGGCGAAAAAGAAAAATTGAGAGTGAAGAAGAAAGAAATAAAAGGAAAAAAAAAAATGATGGGAGAAGAAAATAGAAAAATTAAAAAAAGGAAAAAAAGAGAAATAAAAAGACAATTATTAAAATAAAGGCAAAAAAATAAAAAATGAATATAAGAAAATAACAATTATGAAAAAAATAAAATTAAGTAATCAAAGTATAAAGTGCCAAGGACAATAATGATTAAAGGCAAAAAGCTCGTGCAAGAGAAAAACAAATTGGCCATACAACCTAAGGAAGAACAAAGAAATTACAGAGGAGTGCTTTGGGTTGCACGACAGCAGGGAGAGGTAAGGCGACAGGAAACAATAACCATACGAGTGCAAGGAATAAACGTACGACCAGGAGAAAAGGATGGCGTACAACATAACAAACCCCCTATACGGTGGCGGGGGATCTGGTATGGCATACGACTTGCACAAGGAAATACTCACAACGTACGATGGGGCAAGGCAAGACGCAAAACATAAGGTGTACAAAGCTCAGTGTAGAAAGATCAAACATTGTACGAGATTATAGTCGACAGTAGTACAAGAGCATAAAAATCATATGACCAAGCAAACAAATTTCTCAAGCTAGCATCGTACGACGAAGGGGGAAGCTCGCACGTGGGAACAAGGTTGAGTACAAAAAAAAGAATTTAGAGTCATACAGCCATATCAAGTCAATTTGTTTGTATGCCTATACGGTGCAAAGGCGTGCAATAAGAATTCAAATTTGTAACGGTTACAGCAATTGTCAGGATTCCAGAGGAGGTATATTTAATTAGCATCGAGTTTCTAGAGGAGGTATATTTAATTGGCATCAGGGAATTCATTGTCACATAACTCTTGTAGCCATGGACACAAGCAACAAAGGAAAGAGAGTTGCGCAGTACAAGCCAAAGATTTCCTCGAAAAAACAAAGCAAAAGGAAGATGGATGTGGAGACTAGGGTTGATGCACGCACATGGGATAGCTTAACCGGGAGTGAATGCAAATAGTGATGGCAGAGCACTCGGGATGATCATGTCCTTAAGGTGGCCCTCTGGCATGCTCAGGTAGATAAAGCAGTATTACTTTCATTTTTAAATGCTCGAGAATTAAAACCCTTCCTCAAGGTGATGGTGAACAATTACTATAGACATACACACAAGTCAATCATCGATTATAGAGGGTGCACAATGACTTTCCTTTTGGCCAACCGACTTTCAAAGGGTGTTTCGGATTCTAATAACAGGCACAACGATGAACAAACCAACTAGGAAGTTCACCCAGTAGCATAAGGAGACATCGATGAAGAGGGTTTGCAAACCTGACCTCACTCAACAGGAGAGAGATAGTATTTGGAATGCTAGAAAACAAGGGTTGAGAAAAAACTTCTTGGCCACACCGGAGTGGAAGTGCATTATGGACCTAATGAAGTGCAGACTAATGGGAGCCAACAAAGCTTTAGACGTCGCAATATGGATGATTGATTATATGATAGGGCTTAGCATCAGGAAAGTGTCCAATTGGTCGAGGTTGCTATTAGAGAGGATCAAGGAGTTTCTATCACATAAGCATAAGGCGTTCTATATGACGCAGCATGAGATTACCCTCTTATTAGACACCATACATACACAAGTCCCTGCTGACAAATGGGGGAAGTTCTAGTCGGTGGCTCATATAGACCCAACATTCCTGACTACATTTTATTGGATATCGTTGGACATTACCATCGAAGGAGAGGAGTCATCTCAGCCGAGGAGGAAGAGGAAATAGAGGGAAGCATTAGTTCAGAGGGAGGGATCAGTTGAGAGGGAGGCATCGGTTGACAGTGCAGAGGAAAGCCCATCGAGTTATCTTTCTCAACATCAACCACCACATGATCAACAAAAGAGGAGGTATCGCTAGCAGGGGATGCACTATTAGCACCAAAAATGGACATAGACGAAGCAATCCCAGTGACAATGACGACTGCCACCAGACTACCACCCTTGCAACCAGCGACCATATTGCCAGCACCATTGGTGGAATTACCAGTTGCACCATCAACGACACTGCCAGCATATCCAAGTGCATTTAGGGTTTCTCCAAGATATATTTTTGTTGCAATTTTTGTCTATTTCCTTTGCGTATTTATCTTTATTGTGTTATTTTTCATGTTGACATAACAAATGAGCATGTAGGACTAAAAACACATCCATTTGAGATGAAACAACAATGTTTGAATGTATCGGGATAGTTGACAACTAAACAAATTCATAGGTAACAATATCTAGCAGAGTTTCTCCAAGATCTAATGAGTCAAAAAAATCAAACAATTCATCTCATTCAACATAGTATGACCAAGTGTCATAACTTTCAACTAGAACATTTTAGACTGGTCATCTTGGATTTGAGGAGACAAAAGGATGAATTTTGTGACTACAAATTGGTGGGTATGTTGGTAAGGGCGTCTAGAAGCTACATATCAAAGTTTCTACACATCTTTGTATGACAAATTATGTTCAAAACTCAATCTTCTAAATTCTTCATTTTGTATGGTCAAATAGTAGAATTTTGAACCAAACTTGGGAAGTGCCTTGGGGACTATGCAAATATTTCTCCCACCAATTTCCATACCAGTATGAATTTGGTTGTATATTTTATGGCCATTTGACTGACCTTGATTTTTTTGGCATAACTTTGATCCATTTAGGATCATACCTCCCTATTTTGGGAGGCTTTTTGTTCCTCAAAAGCTTACACATTTAATGGATCTCAATGATTTGGGTTGCTTTCTTGTAATGTTCCCTTTTTGGTCCTAAGCTTCTCAGTGACCATTAGCCTATTTTCGGAGCCCCATAGGCTACTCGTGGCTGTTTCTAGGGTTTCCAAGATTCTTGGAGGTTTCTCTTCTGCTTTTCGAGAGGATATTGCAAGGGTTTGCTAGAGAGATTTTGGATCTTTCTAGGTTTTTTGAAATCCTTGGTGGGTAGTTACAATTATTTTTAGCAATGTCTATTTTTAGTAAGTCATAGCTACATCTCAAAATGTGCTTCTTTTGATTGGACACTATTTTTAGCAATATGCTATTTTTAGTAAGTGTTATTTCTGGCAATGGTCCTGACAGTAGTTCAGTGTAGGATTTCTATTTTTGGCAATGGTGGCAATTTCAGCTGATGGTGTCTTGTTATATTTGCCAGTTGATGTCTCCACCATCCTTGGAGTTTGAAAAAGGAAATATTTCCAACTTAAGTTAATTTTATAAAGTCAAAAAGGCCCCTTTGGATCCCCATGCCTAGCATGGACAGCTTAAGTTGTTTTTAAAAAAGCAAATTTGATGTATAACTTGTGGACACCTAAAAAGGTGTTTTGAGTGAAATTTTAATTAAATATTTTATTTCCTTAAGTGTGATGTCCCTTTTTGGAGGGAAAAGGTTTTCAAACTTTTGGGTCTCAAAGTGATATATAATACTCCCTCATTTTCTCTCATTTGGTTATGTTGATTGATGATAGCGAAATGCTGTTGGAGTGAGGATTGAATCCCTCAAGGGCTTTGGAGACAAAAACTTTCAAAGTTGCTCTAGTTTAGGAGTTGAGAGATACTCCCTAGCTGGACATCGGAGTGGCTTCACTGTAGGAGTCACCATTAGAGTTATTAGTGAAAGATTTTAAGTTTTTTTTCGATTATGGATTGTTTGATGTCTTCTAGCTATTTTTTGGTGCGTTTAACTCTTCTTGCAGCATTTTGGGAGCTTTTTGGAGGTGATTTTCAGATTTCTTGTTGTTGCTGGTCTCTATTTCTACTCTAGCCGTACCACCTATTTGCTCATGTGGGTTGGAGTGTTGGAGACCGTTTTGTGGGTATTGGTGCAATATTTTCCTAGGCTTATGGCACCCCTTTGCGCAAGATAGCAGATGTTTTAGTGAAGAATCCAATTTTCTAGAGCTGGTCGCCCCTCTAACTAGGCTGTACCATTTGGGGGGTGTCGATGAATTATGTGAAGTTGTTGTTTATTCACCTTTGGCTGCAAATTTTTCCTTCACATTAGCGCCTAGACTTCTCCAAGCCTTGGTTGATGATTCTATGACGTTTGGGGGTGTTGTTGGTGTTCCGGGAATGAAGTTTTGATCATCTCTTGCTTACTGGTTGAAGTTTTCAGTCTGCTGTTCAGTCATATCAGACCTGTTGCAGCAGTATATGAGACCCTTTACTGCCCTTCGGAGGCTCTATCAACGAGGTATCATTGCTATTCTTGTTGGGGAATTGTTTATATTCATGGTGACACATCATTGTGGGGAGTTGTGCTTTAAAGTTCTCGTTTCTTTCATAGTATAACAGCAACTTGTGTTATTCTGGAACATTTAATGTTAAGCTCATTGTAACACCTTTGGTAGTACCATTGGTGAGTTGCTCTTGTACTTATTTTGCTACTGACTATGCTGAATAAGCGGTTGAGCTTTCATATTTTTCATGTCATTTTTTACCCCACTAAATAAGTGGCACTATCACTGAATAAGTGATTGAACTTTCTTTACTTTATGTTATACCCGCTAAATCAGTAGAGGATCCCTCTTGATTGGTCGGCTTGCCACCAAGTGCTTTGCTTGGTTGTAATTCCCACTAAATAAGCAGATGGTTCATTTCATGCACTTGATTTACATACTCACCCCACTGAAGAAGTGGTTTGTTTAGAAGCATGTATTGTAAGCCTTACCACCGTATGCTCTCACCTTGCCCACATCAAGATCTGGGTAATTAGAAAGTAGAAGGTGTTTAATTTTAGTTAGCTTGATTTCCAGTTAATGCAAGATCCCCTTCTCACCGTATGCTCACCTTGCCCACATCGAGATCTGGGTGATCAAAAAGTGGAGGGTTGCTTATTTAGTTGTTTATCATTGCATTTTGGCTAACACTAACAAATGAAGTTTTTGAAAAAATTAAGGGTGGCTTATTACAGTGGTATCAGAGCCAAAGTTCATGTCAGCCTGTTGGAAGATCAGAGTTATGACAATGGATTTCAGCAGGGTTGAAGATCAGATCAAGAGAAGTTATGAACAAGAGGCTACCCAACTCTTTGAAGAGTATCAAAGCATGCCTGATGGGTTTAGAAACATGGTTTCTTTTGACTCTTTCTTGGGTGTTGTAATATTGAGACCTGGACAAATGGGCTTGCTGAAGTACATTAGAAGAACAAAGAAAAAAAACTCAAAAGTTACCAATGAAGAAGGGTCAGAGAAGGAAGTACTTATTTGTGGTTTGCAGCCAACAAGTAAGCATGAGGAAGGCAAAAACCAATCAACATGCATTGAAGATTGGACTCTAAGTCCCAAAGAAAATGAAACTACAAGTGAAGAGCAAGACACTTCAAGATGATTGCGAGATTGAAGAAGAGTTACCTACTGAAACTACAAAGGAAGAAGACATGGAGTTTGAGGAAGATATCACCATGGAAATTGTCAAACCTTCCATGATGGATCAGTTTCAAGGAGGTATGAGTTCGTTTGTTATTCCTCTAGGGGAGCCTAGCATTGCTTCAGCACCCTTACCTTATCTTGGCAAGGAATCAAATGGTGGCTTGGTTGACTTTGAGTTGGATGTTGTTCATACATATGATGACAGTCCAGAAAACCCAATATGTGGTGAACAAAGAGGTTTGGTTAGGACTGATTTGGTATTGCAAGATATGGAGGTGAATGACTATCATGATGCTAGTACCAGGGAGTTGAAGAGTGATTTATTCACAGAGACATCCGATCATGAGTACAGTGATTACATCTTTCTTGAACAAAGCAACCAGCCTTATAGCACTTGGGACCCTGGTGTGATGGCCCCTACATATGATGAGGATCCTACGTGGCACATATTTCCCTTTGATCTTGATGATGTTCAAATCTCAAAGCACAATGGAAGCCATGAGGATGCTGTTGAAGAAGCTAATCTTGAAGAGTTTAATGATGTTCCTGAACACAAATCTGATTGAATAATGCATGGAGTTGATTGTAAGCAAAGGCTTAGTGAACTTGTTGAGTTTGATCCTTATCCTAGTGTTGAGCAATTCCATCAAGTTGGTGATGAGGGGCATGAGACTAGGGACAGCCATGGAGTCATTGATATCAAGAATGAAAGTTGTGATTTTGACATGCAACCTAACAACAATTCACCATCCTTGCATGCTCATGAGTGGAAAGGTCAATTCTTGGTGTCCGTTGAAAATGAAGTGCAAGCTCTATCCAAATTTGACCGCACACATAGTTTGATTGAAGAACTCTATCGGAAGGCTCAGATTGAAGAGAGACAGGAAGGAGTTAGGGATGGAGTCACTCTCCCTAATCTGCAACTTATTAAAGACTCTTTAGAGACAATGAAATCAAAATCATTACACTTGATTAGAGATCGAGATTATGTTGGCAGATGGTCAGCGCTCCCCTCGAGATTCGTGACATGGACTAACCGCCTCCCATGGATCCGTTAACTCTAGTAGTTGTATCGAGCATTAACAGGTCGATCTTTTGGTGCAACGACAACTGTGGGGCCAACCATAGTTGGAAGACTCTGCTGGGCTTGCCACGGACTCTGCGGACTCGGGAGTCTGCAAGCTGGCCGAGTCGACTCGGCACGGACTCGCGAGCCAAGTCTTTGGCTTGGACTCCCGAGTCCTTGGCTCGGACTCCCGAGTCTTGTGCCTGGACTCCCGAGTCCTATGCTTGGACTCTTGCTGCAGCTGGAGGCTGCTTTCTCAATTTTAAAACATGATTTTTTTCAAAAAAAATTGCCGATTCCGTGCCAAGTTTTTTGCCGAGTCCGAGTTTTCAAACTATGGGGCCAACAATTGGTATCAGAGCCAAAGGTGTCAGGTTTGAATCCCCTCGAGTAACACAGAGGGGGAATTTGTTGGCAGATGGTCAGCGCTCCCCTCGAGATTCGTGACATGGACTAACCGCCTCTCGTGGATCCATTAACTTTGGTAGTTGTATTGAGCATTAACAAGTCGATCTTTTGGTGCAACGACAACTGTGGGGCCAACAAATTATGCCATTGAATTTGCAAAGAAGACCATTAGTGCATTCCAAGGAAAAGAAAGGTTGATGAGCTTACTCTTGAGCTTGAATCAACAAAATATATGTTAGAAAATACTTAGATGACACTAATCGGGTTAGAAGATCAGCTAGCTGATTCCAAATGTTTCAAGGAGCAAGAGAATGAACAAAGAGCTGATGAAATCAAGCAAGTAATTGATGAGCTTGATAGTCTTCAAGAGGAGTTCGATTTAGAGGGCTTCCCAAAGGAATCGGAAGTTGCATGTGCAGAGTTGGATCCACAAGATGGATTTGAGCAAGAGGAAAGGGATGACTTTCACATTCTTGATAATCCTCTCTTTGAAATGGGTGCAAAGTCAATTTATGGTAATCCACTCTTTGTGATGTAAGATGAAACATGTGGTGAAGTTTCCAAGCATGAGATAGAGTGTGGTTTGCAGCTTATTGATGATTTGAGATCAAATCATGAGGACGTGACAAAATTTGTGATTGGTTATCTTTAAAGGTTGCTTGATAATGAATGCATAAGTTGAGGGTGAAGTTTTTGTAGTGTAGGAAAATGCATACCCTTGCATTTTCACACTTTTTTGGGCCCACCTCGCTCTATTTATCTCTATTTATGTCTTAATTGGTCCTATTTTGCATTCACAAACCTAATAAACTATATTTTTTTCTGGCAAATCCCGGCAAACATCAATGGATAAATGATAATTTAATGATTCTGGTAGAGTGTCCCTAATTTTTGGGTCAGGACTAAGACGCCACCTAGGGCGTCTTTGTCCCCCAAAGGTCTTGGGAGCCCCTTTTCAGTGGAACCTTAAATGGTCCCCATTTTGGAGTCTGTGCCCCAAGTTTTCTTGGGACTAAGACGCCACCTAGGGTATCTTAGTCTGCCTTAAGCTTTTTTCAAGAGTTAATTTCAAATTTTGGCAGGATTTGGCCTCCTTTAATTAATGAATTCATATATCGGCTCGTTGTGGTGTAATTTCGGGATATTAAGCATGAATAGGTATAAATACAAAGTTTCTTCATTCATTTCAATCCAAGTCTTTTGTGAGAGCATTCCTAATAGCATAATTGAGTTCACAAGAGCATTCAGAAGCAATTCATCAAGCATTTGGATCCATCATCAAGATTCAAGCATCATATCAAGGAGATTGTTGTATCATGTTTGTTTTTGAGCAAACATTTGTGATGTAGGGTTTTGATTCAAGCAAGCAATCCAAGTCCATATCTATCAAGCACTCATTGGATTCAAGATCTATATCCAAGCTAGCCATTTCACACAAGTTTGCAAACTTCATAGCAAGGGTTTGGTGAGTTGTAACATTGCATGTTGTTCATTCATCATTTCTCTCCATTTCATTTCATTTCAAAGTTTAATTACCAACATGGGGTTTGACCAAGGCAAACCCCCATTTACTAACAATCAACAAGTTTTTCTCCTCTTGTGTGTTTGTGTTTGCAGATTTAGGTTGAAGACTTGAAGATCATTTGAAGTGCAAAGTTGCAAAGTTGCATCACAAAATTGTCATCTTCACAAAAACTCACCTACAGGCCAGATTTGAAAGATTCAAAACCTAAGATCTAAGAAGAAGGAAGTGCAAACTGTGGACCTCAGAACCACATTCGGAGAGTTTAGAAATTCCAGATGGGACTAAGTCGCCACCTATGGCATCTTAGTCCTCCCAAGGTTATTTTGCAGAGATTCTTTCAGATCCGGTTCCGACATCCGAAGATTTCGCATTTGCCCCGAGAAACAACGACGGGACTAAGTCAACACTAAGGGCGTCTTTGTCCTCCATAGCACTTTTTGACAGCTTCTTTCAATTTCCAAAATCTTCATTACATTTCCAGAACTTCCAGGTACACATACCCTAACTTTTTGTTGTATTATTTCATCATTTGCATCATTCATTTAGCTTGCATTACTAGGTTTTGTGAGTTGAATGCTTATTTGTCTTTTCCAATCTTTTGCTTGGTGGTGAACCCCTCAAAGCTTAAAAGAACCCTTCCTAGGTCTTCTTTGTTGAGAATTGACTCACCTTTGAGGTTGATAGTTGTTGTACCCAAAATAAAAAAATTGGTAGTCTACTTAAATTGAGCTAAACAATGTAAAAATGCCATCAAAAGTATGTTTTAGGTCAAACCAAACAGAAGGTCTTTGTGGGTTTTTGTCAAGGAACCTATGGTCAAAATTTTGAAAAACTAAAAAATTAGGGTTTCATACCCCTATTTTTAAGGAAACCCTAAAAAATAGGACTTTCCCATAAATGATTGAAAATGATTTTGATAGGATTATTCGACTTCACGATCACACTGATCAAGTCAGAAACATCAAAAGATATGTTTTACTCTGGTGGGTCTATTTCTATTTTTCAGGAACGAAGTTAGGAGCTCCGCAGCCATTAATGGCAGATTGGCCAGTACCAGGTGCTAAAAGCTAAACCTCAAGAACTCCAATGAAGAAGCTATGGCGGAAAAGGATGAAAATGATGTTGTTCAATGAAGGAGATTCTCAAAACGGAAAAGGCCAAAATTTGGCTAACTTTGGAAGATGGACGTTTTGCTACCAAGGCAAAACACAATCTACAGTTAAAAAAGGCGACCCTCTTGAAGAAAGGCGCCCTTGGATATCAAAGGGAAAATTCAGTCACCTAACACCTTCAGATCAGTCGTCTCCTTCACATTCGTGTTGGCTCGACAATGCAACTATCAGCAAGATCATTTGATTCAGGCATCATTGGCCAATCGTTAGCGAAGTATGGAGAATCTATAAACAATGAAGATGCCAAATCAGAGAGCTTCAAGCTAAACGTGCCCCTGCTAGCCAGGGGCGCCCCTCAATTCAAGGTATCAAATGAATACATCAGCATTTGCTTCATACATGACATCTTTTCAGCTTCCTCTAGCTACGCGTAGAAACCCCTGTTTCCGCTATCTCTGAAATCTGACTGTTTTTATTGTTTTTGAAGGTTTTTTTGGTTTTTTGACTGTTTTTGAGTTTTTTGCATAAATAATGAAGATGGCGATTTTGAAAGAAATTGCAAATAAATTCTATAAAAATAAATCAACACTGAAAACGGTAGATTCTATTGCTAACAATGATGCCCGTCTATCTATTACTCCTCTGAGGTGATTACAATAAAGATCCAGATACATGCAAATAGAAAAGCAATGATTGTTTATTGAAAACCTGGAAATTGCAGTGAGCTGGTAAAGAGATTGAGATGGTACGGCTGCAAGTAAACTCCTTTCTCCCTCCTTCTGATGGTCCAGAACAAACCCAGATATATAGGCGCCCCTGTCAGTGGTGAAAGACTGAAGAGGAGTAAGGCGTTTTGCTTAATCTTGAAGGTACGCCCTTTCCAATGATGGTACGGCCTGGTACAAACAGTACGGCTGCAGCAGCAGCAATAAATGCAAAGTACGGCTTTCCTTAAGATCTTTGGCTTCAATTAGAATGTGTGCCTGAGTTGCAAGATGCTTTCTGGATGAAAAAAACTCTCTGAAATCCTGATGATAAATTAACTCTGAAGCTCTGTAATTTCTTCTGGATGAAGAAATCTCTTATCTGGCAATAAATCAGGTGATATCTCACACCCTCTGAACTGCTTTCACTGGAGATGGCTCGTTCCCCAATGCATTCGAGACTGAAACCCTAAGTTTCTGTGCTCTGCTCAAGACTTGATCAATTCTCAATCATCAATAACATAATGGCTCGATTTCCAATGCAAATGGCTTATACACATGAAAAGTGCGAATTCCTCAATAATAGGGAAACATTAAAATATTTCGAACTTTTCATTTTAATCTTTCAAAAGTCTCAGCCAAATTTTTAATTATAAATTTAATCGTCAAAATGGCCCCCTTTCTGATGATGGGCGACCCCTTCACTGAAATCACTTAAGTTATAATAAAATATTATAACTTTATATTATAATGCTCCACAATTAATATTTAATTAAATCAATTAAATATTAATATCTCTCTCGATATATACCCGATGCACAAACCGTCTGGAGCTGATGAACACTGAAGTGATTCAGAACGCTATCAATCCATATTGCTAAAAATAGCAGGGGTCCCACGCTGAGTGCTGAATAACTGCTAAAAATAGCAACTCGGGCTAGAAGTGTCCGAATGAGCCCGAACGAAAGCCAACTGAACACAAACTGCCAACTGAGACTGAGCCAAGTTCCAACATGACCCTCTATCCAATCTATCAGCCTACGAGGGTCACATAATAGGCTAATCCTGTGCTCTGAGAGATGTCAACTAGAAGGGGACATGACACTATGTGATCGACCGATAGGGTTCACAGGCAACCAAACAATCACACATTGAGATCAAGCAGAAAAAAGCCAGAATTGGAGACTGAAAAGACAAGCCAAAAATTGGCTAAGGACAGAGGAAAAGCGCCCCTCTTGGAGAAAGGCGCCCTTCCTTTTGGAGGATTAAATGCAGTATGATTGCTTACTGCTCTCCAGAACAACCTTCTCAGCTATGATCAATCTCGACAACGAGACTGTCAACGAAAGGATCTGGCAACTGAATCATCTAATGACAAAGATCAAGGCAGGTAGTTTTCAGAGTAGATAAAATCAATCAAAAAGGTCAAAGGCACCCCTACTAGCCAGGGGCGCCCTTGGGTTTGAACGACCTGAAATAACTGTTAGCAATTGAGAAGTCAGTCATCCTGACCAGGCCTGAGCTGGCTACCCGATGCATCATCAAGCAGAGTCATCTGACTCATCCATCAATAGGAACGTCAAATCAAAGCACAGAGGGTCTAAAAAGGCCAAAACGGAGAAAAGTCAATGAAAATTGACTAAGGCACAACCAAAAGCGCCCCTCTTGAAGAAAGGCGCCCCTCATTCTGGAATCTCAAACTCAATTTTTTGAGTTAATCTCTCCCAGGCATATCTCGTCAAGTTGATCCCATCTCAACAACGGATCCATCAACAACTGTCAAAGATCAACTGAGCAACCAGGATCGAAGGTCAAACGGAGGCACTTCAGCCTACAAAAAATGATCAAAACTCCAAAAGGGACGCCTAAGAAAGTCAAATGCAAATGTTGACCTGAGTTAACAAATTTTGGAGGCAAAAAGAAGACAAACACTCCACAATCAGTGGAAATCACCTTTTTGAACTCCAAATCAGGCTCAATCGTGAGTTGGATGCTCAATTGATGCTTGCAACTCCAAATTGACATATCAAAGCATCTAGGCATCCATTATTCATTATTTCTTTGTAGGTTGAGGAGCTCAAGAACGGATTTTTTTCTTCTCCAACATTTTTTAAGATCTGACAGAGGGGTTTTCACCGTTCTTCATATTTTTGAAGATCTGTTGCACAAAGGGACTATTTATCAGAGTTTGCATCAAAAGGCATAATTCTTCCAGATTGACAGTCGATAACTTCCAATCCACCTTTTGTCTACTTCCTCTATTTCTGTCTAAAATTCTTGCATGTCTGAGAAAACGCCAGATAATCACAGATCTGGCCAACTAGGTATGATCAGAAAAGCTTTTTCAACAAAACCCACATGTTGGATTTTTCTAGAAAAAGTAAGCCCTGTTGCCCCTATTTTTTGGGGTTTCCGGAAAAAGTGATAATTTTGAAAATCAAAACAAACTAGGTTTGTTTAGCTCTGAAGCACGAACAAAACCCATGTGTTGGATTTTTTCGAGAAAAATCACTTTTTGGTGTATCGCTGCCTCTGCCATCGAAGGGCTCTTGCATGTTATGGAAAAACTCACTTTTCCGAATTTATGACGATTTGGGTTTGTTTAGAGAATTATTCTCAACAAAACCCATGTTTCAGAATTTTTCGTAAAAATTACCCCCGGCGAGGCTATTTTTAGCATTTCCAGAAAAAGTTGTCCGAGCAGCATCGTGTGCACAGTCAATCTTCAATGTTTTCAGAACGCGGTTCTCCCAAGACGAATACAAGACCAAAATGGTCCTACTCCATGATTTTCTGAAAACGACTGGCACCGATCTGCATCGGACATAGCCAAAGGTCAATCTGGACAGATTGACAAGCATAGACACAAGTCCACAAGTTCCATAATGGTTTCACCTCGTATATCTGATTGCCTTCCAAGGCTAGTTTAGAGGATTGTAACCTTTGGAATTTTACACATGCGGCACGTTCATGTGCATTTCTCACGATTGGAATGATCGTGGTCAAATTTCACAGTTTCATCATCAAGCTTCGCGATTTCATCATACAAACACTCTTCCATTGAGAAAGATCAAGGAAAACGTCAAAGTTGCAAAAGAACGTGGAAGGTAGTCATTCCCAACATCGAGCCGCCATCGGTTAATATTACACTACCTTCCACATCAAAGTGGAAACACAGACAAGAAAGAAAATGAGTAACCCTCCTAAGGGAAACAGAATGAAGGAGATACATACATCAAGTTGCTAACAAACGGTAAGCTAACGATTGACAAGCATGTAACGGTCTTCGTATGAAGAAGTCAACGAATGAACAAAAGCACCGTTGACCAATGGTGATGAGGTGTCAAACACCTCAAGAAGGACGTCCTACCCTCCAAAGTAGCAATAAATATGACTGAAGTCAACTTGATGCCCCTTTCCAAGTTGACTCCAAATCTCCATAGATCATGCATGTCAGATCCCACTGATCTAGGATGTCTAATTGACTGACTCCCACGATTTGTGGATCTCAGATCTCCTTTAAAGGTGGATGTCTATTTTGGAGACACATTTGTAAGTTAAGTTCACTTTTAGTTAGGTGTCAGTCAACTGAGGTAGACTCCCAGTTTGACTTTTGTTTAGTTTCAGTTAACTGAAGTAGATTTCCAGTTAACTGCTTGCTCACCTAATTTTAGACATAGGAATAAATCTTGCTGATTGGCAAGAACTGTTTGTTAACTCAAGGAGATTTTAGGGTTGCCTACTCCTTTGAGTTTCTATAAATAAGAGCCTTAGGCTGATTATTTGTTTAACCTTTATTTGCTAAGCAAAATTGTTGCGCCATTGTTGCAAGAGTTAGGTTGTTTATATCTGTTCACTCTTGGATAAGAGTTCGTTGGTTGATCGTAATTGTGCATGATTTCGTGCCTTTGCTGTCCCAACCTTTGTAATTCTTTGGAGAAGCTTGAAGAAATAAATCAGATCCTGCATGCTTGCTTGATCTAAATACTTGAGTCTATTCAAAGTCTTGTTCTAAATAGTGCATTGTTTCAATCTCCTCCTTGGATAGGTGTCGTCACCTCCTTGGATATTTTGTCATTGATCATTATCGTACGATGTTGTCTAATGATTTGTCTTTCAGCCTACACTTTGGACAGGTGTCGTCACCTCCTCGGAAATCCTTTTAGTCAGGTCATCATACCTTGTTTCCAGTGAGTTGTTTCCTAGCCTACACCTCGGACAGGGGTTCCTTCTCCTTGGCAAGTCTCTGGTCTAGTTTACCGTAAAAGAGTGTTTACTTGTATCGAGCCTTATCTTGGTATATATCCGAGAGTTCAGAGCCTCGGCCATAGCCATATTCCACTGAGATGGAGGGTTCAAGTAATCCAACCCATCCATTTCGCTCCTACGCCCTCATGCTCTGTTTATCTTGAGGAGGTAGGATAGTCTAGAAGCTAGTTAGTCGTAGTTAAAATCTGTGGAAACTAGAGAAAAAGCTTAGCTACGGCGCATTGTGTTTATGCACCCTTGTGTCCTGTCGCTGAGTAAAAAAGATAGGAACCTTAGTACACCATTTTTTACTTAGAAAATCAGCAAAGAGAGATCTTGCTCTCTATAATCCGAAGAGCATGTACTAACACACTTGCAATAGCTATCCATTTCCAATAAGCACTCCAGAGGTGCTAATTGAAACGCCAACAATAGTCAGTCCAATTAGGATTCCTTAGTTCCTAGGACCTTATTAAATGACCTAAGGAGAATAAGTGAGCACCCACTCACCCCTATTTTCTTTACGGTTCAGTTTCCACATGGGAAGTGTTGGATCATGGTGACTTCAACATCTTTGGCATCAAGGTGTTATCAAAACATGGTTTGATAGCTGCTGGAAATTTCATTACAGCAGCAAGGAAAGGAGATTTCAAGCTTGTTACTCATGAAGCTTGGGAGAAAGAAGGACCAAAATAGGGTGTCTACATGTTTGACAATCCATCCCTTGGATTGAGTGATGCTTTATCTTATACTATTCCTTTTCGGGGGTTGGGTTTGAAGGCAACAATTTCTCCATGCTCCATAGTTGTTGATGCTTTCATGGATGGGTTGCATGGGATTACAAAAGAAATCGCAAACTTCCATGGTGAGAAAGATGTTATGAATGGTGCATGGGGTTGTGATGTGTACCTTTCCAGGTGTGTTGGAGATCATTCTTGGTTGAGTATCCATGCTTGGGATCCTCCAAAAGGATTGACGGAGCTTATTGGGTATGGTGAGAAAGATCCTTGGAGGGATATTGTAATGACCCCTTCTCAAACCTGATATTTCCAGTGACCGTTGGCCTTTTTCAGGAAACCCGAAGGCTAGTCGGAAGGTAAAATTAGGGTTTCCTATTTCTGGGGATGTCTTTGCTCGGAGTTGGTGGATCTGACGGCGGATTCTTTCTGGGTTTTCAGAGAGCTTCGCAGTGGTATGATCATTTCGGCATTCAGAGCATTTTCTGGAATTTACTATTTTTAGTAAATTCTATTTTTGGCAGTATACAGGTTGGTCTCAGGTAGTTGACTTTCCCCTTCAGTTGTCTCAAGTGGCATATTCAGTTTCGGGCTTCAGAATGGAGTTTTGGAGAGTTGAGCTCATTTCACTTAAAAATAACATTATAATTTAAATGTTATTTTATCACCTTGGCCTAGTCAAATAACTTAATGTTATTTTAAAAGGTGGACTTGAAGGGTGGCGCCATCATTGAGGTTATATTAAAATTATATTGAATTTATCAAGTCAAAACTAAGCCTTAAGGAGGACGCATTTATTTAAGTGAGAAATTTAATGAAGTCAAAATTAAAGATGCTTGGAAAAGGACGCCATTTCTTGGGATTAGGGTTTTGACTTTGGAAAAGAAGTTAGGGTTTCAAGGAAGGTCCACAGAAGCTTATAAAAGACAGCCTTGGGTTCTCATTTGATCATCTTTTGTCTATGCTATTGTTATGCTGCCAAAATGGTTGCTGGATTGCTTCGAGGAATGAATGCCTCCTAGCCTTGGCTCGACTTCGTGCTTGAGAGATAGCACCTAGTGGAGAGGATTGCTTATTTTGAGTGAGTTGTAGTGAGGTTTGCATTGTAGTGTTGTTTTGCCATTAGAAGTTCAGTTTATTGCATTTTATGTCATTTTCTGGAGTTGCTGATAACAAGGCTGAATCTGTAGTTTCACTCGTAAATCAGAAAACAAAAATAATCTCATTCTGGGTATTGTGTCATTGCATTTTATTGGTAAGGGCGCCCTTTCATGAATATTTGCAGATTTTAATACGAAGCTTATGATTTTATAATGCAAATCCGTCATTCCTTGAAAGCCGTACTTTCTGGAGTGCATTAGGATTCGTGTCAGTAATTAATAACCATTTTTAGATGCCATTTCTTATTACTAAGTTAGGCGCCATCATTTTGAGGGTCTATTGCATCAGATTTGAGATCATTTGGGTGAGAAATGAGAGAGTTATGAGCATATGAGTAAATTCATAGGTTGCTGGTTTTTCAATTTAAAGTGCAGATTTGTGATAAACCAGAATTAGAATCTTGATCATTGAAGAGTTGTATTGTTTTGGCACTCTATCCAAGCTAAGGAGAGTTCTTTATGATGTATTGTTAATCTTTCGAATTCCTAAGCTATTGGCAGGCGGATGATCCTCATTTTGTAAACTGACAGTAGTACTGGCAGTCATTTTCAAATCTGATTTGTAATGCTCTCTTTCATTATGAAGTTGTTTTGTAATAGATACATCTCCGCCCTATGGTAGCTACTTTCCCACTCTGGGTTAGCAAGCACATTCTGGGTGTTGAGTACTTTCAGCTTTTCAGTATTTCTTTCAAGCATTGTACTCTGTAACACTCCGCCATATGGTCGCCCCTCACTCCATACTGGATTGGGTAGCACATACTTGGTGTCGAGTTCCCTTTCAGCACTTAGTGTAGAAGATCCTCTGACCATATGCTCGCCATCATCGGCGCCATTCTTGGTTAGAGTTCCTGCATAAGCAATTTGATTTAGATCCTCTGACCAATGCTCACACCTTGCCCACATCGGGATCCTGGTGTACATTCTGGTTAGAGTTGCTTCAGCACGTTTTGGGTTTAGCTGCTAACCTTAACGGGTGCATTTGTTTCTAATTTGTAATTTGAAAAACGAAAAAATTGGCTCGGAATATTTCAGTGGTATCAGAGCCAAGATCTTGCCATCCTGTGAACAATCCGTCTATGAGTGACAGAGAAAAGAGGTACTTTGCAAGAGAAGACAAGAAGGTTGGAAAACAGTTCCAGCTTTATCAACCTCCAGAAGGTCAGACAGCTTCAGGAATCTTGAGGGCTCATTGGGAGTCTTCTCAGGAAACAGACATGGCAGAAGGTGAGAGGTCAGTTGGGGGTAACGAGAGGATTACCAACAACAGAGATGACAGTGGGAAAGGGAGAGATGGGAGAGAAAGATCCATGAGTCCAGGAAAGAGATTTGAAAGAAAGATGGATGCCTTGATGGACATGGTATCTCTCATGATGGGGAAAGTGGGCCAGAACACCACTCCACAGAACAACTCAGGGCAGAGAGGGGAGCATAGTGCTTCCAACCAGCATGATGAGCATGCAGCTCGGACAGTGTCAAACAACACTTACATTTCCTCCAGGCCATTCAAACCCACCTTTTTGGCACCTATAAACAATCAGCCAGATCCTGAAGAGAATGCTTCATTCGTGGAGCAGTTGAGACTGGGTCGTGCAGAGTATGATTCTCTACCTGCCGACATCAGGATGGATATGTCCTATAACGATTTCATGGATCATAAAAGGAAAAACAAAGGACAAGGGAGACACTATGATCAAAGAAGACCATCAAACCAAGGAGACTTGTACCAAGCTGTCAACAAGGTGACACTTCCACACTTTGACGGGAGTGATTCCAGTTCAGCCCGAGCTTGGATTCAGAAGCTGGATAACTATCTAGCTCTCAGACCTATGGCAGAAGAAGAAGCGATCAAGTTCGCTACGCTACACCTTGATGGGGTGGCGCACGAGTGGTGGTACCATGGCTTAATTACTCTGGGTCATCGGTCTATCACAACTTATGAGGAGTTCACTACTAGGCTCATCGAGAGATTTGAAAAGAAGGATCCTGAAATTCATTTCAGAGAGCTTGCACAATTGAGACAGTATGGCACAGTTGATGCCTACATTGCTGAGTTTCAGAGACTCTCAGTCATGGTGACTGGAATCACGGAGAGAAGACTGGTGATCCTCTTCAGTGAAGGTTTGACAGAACCGCTCAAGGGTTGGATTAAAGCCTTTGATCCACCAACCCTGCAAGAGGCCATGAAGAAGGCAAGAAACATGGAGTGGGCTGCTCCTAAGGCGAAGTTTCAATCTAACTCCCCCTTTCAGAAAAGGGATAAAGGGAAAAGACCTCAGCATAGACCTCCTTTGCGACCTCAGCATAAGGAGTTCAAACATCATAATCCTCATGTCACCAGATTGGATCCTGAAACCCTGAATGAGCTCAGAAGAAAAGGGTTGTGTTTCCGGTGCAGGGAAAAATGGTCTCAGGATCATGTTTGCCCTAAGGGAGTTAAATTCAATCAGATTGAGTACTATTCTGCTGGTGAAAGTAGTTCTGATTTTTCCGACCAGCAATCTGATTTTGAGGAGAGTGAAGTAGAAGGAGCTCCAGAAGAGTCCGGAGATGAGAAGGAAAGTGGAGGAGTCTTGGCTCAGCTTTCGAGTTTCCAAAGAAACGAATCATTCAAGGTTCGAGGGATGGTCAAAGGGCAGCGAATCGTTGCCTTGATCGACACTGGAGCAACACATAACTTCATTGATGAAGTTGTGGTAGCAAAGAAGGGGCTGCAAACTGAGGAGTTTGAAGGGTTCAAGGTCATGGTTGCCGATGGTTTCCATATTACATGCACAAAGAAAATCTCGAACATGACCATGCAATTGGGAAATTATGAAGTCAAGGATGACTTCTATGTAGTCCACATTGGAGATACTGATGCCGTCCTAGGCATTCAATGGCTGCGTTCTCTTGGGGAGATCTCCTTGAATTTGCAGACTATGGAGCTGAAGTTTCAGTCTGATGGGAAGAAGATAGTGCTCAGAGGAATGTCTAATGGGGGCCCTCGGGTTGTGTCATTCAAAAGAATGGCAAGGCTGATACGTCACGATCAAGCTGAGTGGGTTGCCGAATGCATGATCCTTCCTGATAGTCCTGTAGAGACTAAACGTGACCAACCTCCTGATATTCAGTCCCTACTCACGAAGAAGAGCAAAGTCTTTGCAGATTTGCCTTCTGGACCACCACTGAACGGGGTTCAGAACATATCATTGAGCTCAAGGAAGGAGCTAAACCGGTGATTACAACTCCATACCGGTACCCGAAGAGGCAAAAGGATGAAATCGAGAAGAATATTCAAGAACTCTTGGAGATGGGTTTCATTCGCCCAAGCAAGAGCCCCTTTGCATCTGCAGTGGTCCTGGTGAAGAAGAAGGATGGTACCATGCGCATGTGCGTGGACTATCGTGCTCTGAATCAGAGCACCATCAAAAACCGATACCCCATCCCTAGAATAGATGAGCTCATTGATGAGTTACATGGGGCCAAGTTCTTCTCAAAGATCGACTTGAGATCGGGTTACCATCAGATTCGAATGAGGGGATCTGATGTGGAGAAGACAGCTTTCAGATGTCACTATGGCCATTTCGAATTCTTAGTCATGCCATTTGGGTTGACTAACGCTCCGGCTACCTTTCAGTCTTGCATGAACCGTGTTTTTCAGAATCAGTTAAGGAGGTTTGTGTTGATATTTTTTGATGACATTCTGATTTACAGTAAGACTTGGGAAGATCATCTCAAGCACTTGGAGGAAGTGCTTAGTATCTTGGAATCTGAGAGTTTGTTCGCAAAAGCTTCCAAATGTGAATTTGGAATGGAGGAGTTGTTATACCTTGGCCACATAATCAGTGCTGAGGGAGTAAAGGTGGATCCGAAAAGATCAAAGCAGTAGTTGATTGGCCACCACCTGAGAATTTAACTCAGTTGAAAGGATTTCTGGGTCTTTGTGGTTTCTATCGGAGATTCGTAAAGGGGTATTCACAGAATGCTGCTCCTCTTACTGATCTCACCAAGAAGGGAGCCTTTGTTTGGTCAGAAAAGGCTCAAATTGTTTTTGACAAGTTCAAAAAGATCATGAGCTCGTGTCCAGTCTTAGCTATTCCGGATTTCTCCAAGCCATTCGAGCTGCAGTGTGATGCATCAGGTGAAGGAGTTGGGGCTGTCCTGATGCAAGGCAAACACCCTTTAGTGTTTGAGAGCAGAAAATTAAGGGGTGTCGAAAGGACATATTCAATTTATGACAAAGAAATGCTTGGCATTATGCATGCATTAGCCAAGTTTAGGCAGTACTTGGTGGGGAACAAATTCGTGGTTAAGACTGACCACAATAGCCTCAAGCATTTCATGCACCAGAAGGACCTAAATGAGAGGCAACAGAAATGGGTGAGTAAGCTTCAAGCTTACGACTTTGACATTGAATATGTCAAAGGGAAAAATAATATCGTGGCTGATGCTCTATCTAGAAGACCTCATCTTAGCTCATTGTGTGAGCTTACTGCAGATTGGAGAGACATGTTGCTTGCTGATTATGCCAAAAATCAGTTTGCAACCAGCATTCTTGAGGGTACTTTTCAGGATGAAAGGTACAAGGTGATTGAGGGATTGATCCATTATAAGGGAAGAATCTTCATGGTGGCTGATTCTAAGTTGAAGAAGAAGATCCTTTTGACTTTTCATGATATTCCAGTTGCTGGTCACCAAGGTTTTTTCAAGACATATAGGCAGATCCGAGAAAGATTTTCTTGGAAAGGGTTGAAAGGTGAAGTACAACGCTACATTCAGGAGTGTCCGGTTTGTCAAGTGAATAAGAATGAGCATACATTACCGGCCGGTTTGCTGCAACCACTCCCTATTCCCAATCAAAAATGGGAAAGTATCTCGATGGATTTCATCACCGGGTTGCCCAAGGCCCAAGGGAAGGATTGTATTTATGTAGTGGTGGATAGGCTAACCAAATTTGCTCATTTCTTCGCCATTACTAGCACTTTCTTTGCAGCACAAGTGGCAGATCTGTTTTTTCGAGAAGTGTTTAGGCTGCATGGGTTGCCAAAGAACATTGTAAGTGATAGGGACAGCAAGTTCCTAAGTACCTTTTGGCAAGAAATCTTCAGAATGAGTGGTACTGTGCTCACTCCAAGCACTAGTTACCATCCCCAAACAGATGGTCAAACTGAAATAGTGAACAAGTGGTTGGAGGGCTACTTGAGAAACTATGTGTCAGAACAACAAAGAGCTTGGGTCAAGTGGCTGCATATAGGCGAGTATTGCTACAATTCGTCCTTCCATATGTCGATTAAGATGTCTCCTTTCTTGGCACTTTATGGGTATGAAGCACCTAGTTTTGCAGATTTGGTGTTTGGTGACAGCAAAGCACCCCTAGCCAAGGATTTGTTGCAGCATAGTCAAGACATAATGAAATCCTTGAAGGATAATTTGCAGATTGCACAAAATCAGCAGAAGTTGTATGCTGATCAGAAGCGTGTTGAGCGTTCTTTCGAGGTTGGGGATATGGTCTATCTTCGATTACAACCTTATAGACAGTCTACTCTCAAGAAGAGTGGAGCTGAGAAGCTCAAACCTCGCTTCTATGGGCCATTCAGGGTCATCAAAAAAGTTGGGGCAGTAGCTTATGAATTAGAGCTACCTTCTGATAGCAGAGTGCATAACGTCTTCCACGTGTCTCGCCTCAAGAAGGCACTTGGACATAATGTGGTTGCTTCATCACAGTTGCCACCTTTGGATGAAGAGGGACAGTTGGTTCTAATTCCAGAGGAGATACTTGAATTCAGAGAACGTTCTTTGAGGAAAAGAACCATCAGAGAATACCTGGTGAAGTGGAAGAACCTGCCTATGGAGGATGCGACTTGGGAAAGTGATGAGATTTTGCAGCATCCTGGCTTGCGATTGCTTGAGGACAAGCAATCTTGGGGAGGGCGGACTGTAATGACCCCTTCTCAAACCTGATATTTCCAGTGACCGTTGGCCTTTTTCAGGAAACCCGAAGGCTAGTCGGAAGGTAAAATTAGGGTTTCCTATTTCTGGGGATGTCTTTGCTCAGAGTTGGTGGATCTGACGGCGGATTCTTTCTGGGTTTTCAGAGAGCTTCGCAGTGGTATGATCATTTCGGCATTCAGAGCATTTTCTGGAATTTACTATTTTTAGTAAATTCTATTTTTGGCAGTATACAGGTTGGTCTCAGGTAGTTGACTTTCCCCTTCAGTTGTCTCAAGTGGCGTATTCAGTTTCGGGCTTCAGAATGCAGTTTTGGAGAGTTGAGCTCATTTCACTTAAAAATAACATTATAATTTAAATGTTATTTTATCACCTTGGCCTAGTCAAATAACTTAATGTTATTTTAAAAGGTGGACTTGAAGGGTGGCGCCATCATTGAGGTTATATTAAAATTATATTGAATTTATCAAGTCAAAACTAAGCCTTAAGGAGGACGCATTTATTTAAGTGAGAAATTTAATGAAGTCAAAATTAAAGATGCTTGGAAAAGGACGCCATTTCTTGGGATTAGGGTTTTGACTTTGGAAAAGAAGTTAGGGTTTCAAGGAAGGTCCACAGAAGCTTATAAAAGACAGCCTTGGGTTCTCATTTGATCATCTTTTGTCTATGCTATTGTTATGCTGCCAAAATGGTTGCTGGATTGCTTCGAGGAATGAATGCCTCCTAGCCTTGGCTCGACTTCGTGCTTGAGAGATAGCACCTAGTGGAGAGGATTGCTTATTTTGAGTGAGTTGTAGTGAGGTTTGCATTGTAGTGTTGTTTTGCCATTAGAAGTTCAGTTTATTGCATTTTATGTCATTTTCTGGAGTTGCTGATAACAAGGCTGAATCTGTAGTTTCACTCGTAAATCAGAAAACAAAAATAATCTCATTCTGGGTATTGTGTCATTGCATTTTATTGGTAAGGGCGCCCTTTCATGAATATTTGCAGATTTTAATACGAAGCTTATGATTTTATAATGCAAATCCGTCATTCCTTGAAAGCCGTACTTTCTGGAGTGCATTAGGATTCGTGTCAGTAATTAATAACCATTTTTAGATGCCATTTCTTATTACTAAGTTAGGCGCCATCATTTTGAGGGTCTATTGCATCAGATTTGAGATCATTTGGGTGAGAAATGAGAGAGTTATGAGCATATGAGTAAATTCATAGGTTGCTGGTTTTTCAATTTAAAGTGCAGATTTGTGATAAACCAGAATTAGAATCTTGATCATTGAAGAGTTGTATTGTTTTGGCACTCTATCCAAGCTAAGGAGAGTTCTTTATGATGTATTGTTAATCTTTCGAATTCCTAAGCTATTGGCAGGCGGATGATCCTCATTTTGTAAACTGACAGTAGTACTGGCAGTCATTTTCAAATCTGATTTGTAATGCTCTCTTTCATTATGAAGTTGTTTTGTAATAGATACATCTCCGCCCTATGGTAGCTACTTTCCCACTCTGGGTTAGCAAGCACATTCTGGGTGTTGAGTACTTTCAGCTTTTCAGTATTTCTTTCAAGCATTGTACTCTGTAACACTCCGCCATATGGTCGCCCCTCACTCCATACTGGATTGGGTAGCACATACTTGGTGTCGAGTTCCCTTTCAGCACTTAGTGTAGAAGATCCTCTGACCATATGCTCGCCATCATCGGCGCCATTCTTGGTTAGAGTTCCTGCATAAGCAATTTGATTTAGATCCTCTGACCAATGCTCACACCTTGCCCACATCGGGATCCTGGTGTACATTCTGGTTAGAGTTGCTTCAGCACGTTTTGGGTTTAGCTGCTAACCTTAACGGGTGCATTTGTTTCTAATTTGTAATTTGAAAAACGAAAAAATTGGCTCGGAATATTTCAGATATGGATCAAAATTTCAGAATTTATAGTGTTGTTTCCTTCCTTACCAACCATTCGGTGGTTCCAATTGTTCATCAACAAATGGATTGGAGAGAGATTTTAAGGGTCGGAGAAATGAACGGATGATTTTCTTAGGAGTGTTTCTTGGCAATGAGTGGGTCAAATTTTCAGCCTTGAGCTTGTCATTTGGTTGCAAGATAGCCACCTCACATTTTGGGTCGCTCTCATGGCACATTATTTTTTGTCAAGAAAGTAGAGGGTTTCAGTTGGAGATTTTTGAAGTGTTTTCCAGCCACTTACGAGTTTTTTGGGTGCAACACAATGCTCATCTCACATGCTTATACTTGGGAATTCCTTTGGCACTGCTGTTATCCCTTGTGTAGAGCGCATAAATTCGATTGTCCCTTGCTAATTCCATCTTTGAACAGCAGTGATTATTTTTTCTTCAAACCTTCCAAACCCTAAGAGTGCATCTCATGAAGGTTTGTGATGCAAATTCCTATAGTTTACTCACAGTGTTGGTTCGGGACAGCAAACCTCCACATGCTTTGGTTCATCATTTTGAGACTCTTGGAATTGGAACAGTCAGAGTTTTCAAAAGTCTTCATGGTTGTGAGTGGTATTATGATGATGAGTTGGTTGAGCTCTTGCTAAGGAATGCTTCCCTTTTAGCAAGAAGATTTGAGAAAGTCGCATTTTGCAGTTGTGGCTCTACTTGACACCATGAGGAGATATGTTAAGTATGGTTTTGGGCTGAGCAGACCTTTCTTTCTATTGCCCAAGATCGTGCCAAGCGGTGGGATTGTAGAAATGGACTTCTCGGAGATGCTTTGGTAGGAGATGTTTCATGGTATAGATTTTTGGTCACTCGGGTATTCCAAATTGAGTCTCGGGAATGGTAACATTTCGGAATTATAGGAGAGGATAGTGCAAATTTGGCATGATGGATTTACAGTTGTGATCAGAGTGGTACAGCGCTGACATAGTGGTTCCTTTCTGAGATGGACATGGGACCCTAGGATTTTACTTCGTTTTATGTGGATTGGTCTATTGTTTTTGGAGTTGTGGTGGCATTGCTTGAGGACAAGCAATCTTTGGGAAGGGAGGATTGTAATGTCCCCTTTTTTATCCTAAGCTTTCCAATGATTGTTAGCCTATTTCCGAAGTCCCGTAGGCTACTTGAGAGCGTTTCTAGGGTTTCCAAAATTCTTGGAGGTTTCTCGTCTACTTTTCAGGAGGATATTGCAAGGGTTTGCCAGAGAGTTTTTTGGGTCTTTCTAGGTTTTCTAAGATCCTTGGTGGGCAATCACTGCTATTTTTAGCAATGTCTATTTTTAGTACTTACTATTTTTAGTAAGTCATAGCTGAATCTCAGAATGTGCTTATTTCGATTGAACACACTTACTGCTTTTAGCAATATGCTATTTTTAGTAAGTGTTATTTCTGGCAATGGTCCCAACAACAATTAAGTGCAAGATTTCTATTTTTGGCAATAGTGGCAATTTCAGTTGATGGTGTCTTTTATATTTGGTAGTTGACATCTCCGCCATCCTTGGAGTTTGAAAAAGGAAATATTTGCAACTTAAGTTAATTTTATAAAGTCAAAAGGCCCCTTTGGACCCCCATGCCTAGCATGGACAACTTAAGTTGTTTTTAAAAAAGCAAATTTAAAGCATAACTTAAGTGGATGCCTAGAAAGGTGTTTTGAGAGAAATTTTAATTAAATATTTTATTTCCTCAAGTGTGATGTCCCCTTTTGGAGGGAAAAGGTTTTCAAACTTTTGGGTCTCAAAGTGTTATATATACTCCCTCATTTTCTCTCATTTGGTTATGTTGATTGATGATAACGAAACGTTGTCAGAGTGAGGATTGAATCCCTCAAAGGCTTTGGAAACGGAAACCTTCAAAGTTGCTCTAGTTTCGGAGTTGAGAGATACTCCTACCTGGACATCAGAGTGGCTTCATTGCAGGAGTCACACCATTGGAGTTATTGGTGAAAGATTTTCAGTTTGTTTTCAATTAAGATTTGTTTGATGTCTTCTAGCTATTTTTTGGTGTGTTAACTCTTCTCAGCGTTTTGGGAGCTTTTTGGAAGTGATTTTCAGATTTCTTGTTGTTGCTGGTCTCTATTTTCTACCCTATTTGTACCACCTATTTGCTCACATGGGTTGGAGTGTTCGAGACCTTTTTGTGGGTATTGGTGTAATATTTTCCTAGGCTTTGGGCACCCCTTTGCACAAGATAGCAGATTTTTAAGTGAAGTATCCAATTTTCTAGAGTTGTTCGCCCCTCTAGCTGGGTTGTACCATTTGGGAGGTGTTGATGCATTGTGTGAGGTTGTTGTTCATTCACCTTTGGCTGCATATTTTGCCTTCACATTGGCATCTAGACTTCTCTAGGGCTTGGTTGATGATTCTATGACACTTGGGGGTGTTGTTGGTGTTCTAGGAATGAAGTTTTGATCATCTCTTGCTTGCTGGTTAAAGTTTTCAGTCTGCTGTTCAGTCATATCAAACCTGTTGCAGCAGTATATCAGACCCTTTACTGCCTTTCGGAGGCCCTATCAGTGAGGAATCATTGATATTCTTGTTGGGGAATTGTTTATATTCATGCTGACACATCATTGTGGGGAGTTGTGCTTTAAAGTTCTCATTTCTTTCATAGTATAACAGCAGCTTGTGTTATTCTGGAACATTTAATGTTGAGCTCATTGTAACACCTTTGGTAGTACCGTTGGTGAGTTGCTCTTGAACTTATTTTGCTACTTACTGCACTGAATAAGCGGTTGAGCTTTCATATTTTTCATGTCATTTCTTACCCCACTAAATAAGTGGCACTCTCACTGAATAAGTGATTGAGCTTTCTTTACTTTATGTTATACCCGCTGAATAAGCGAAGAATCCCTCTTGATTGGTTGGCTTGCCACCAAATGCTTTGCGTGGTTGTAATTCCCATTGAATAAGCAGATGGTTCATTTCATGCACTTGATTTACATACTCACCCCACTAAAGGAATGGTTTCTTTAGAAGCATGCATTGTAAGCCTTACCACTGTATGCTCTCACCTTGCCCACATCAGGATCTAGGTGATCAGAAAGTAAAAGGTGTTTAATTTCAATTAGCTTGATTTCCAGTTAATGCAAGATCCCCTTCTCACCATATGCGCTCACCTTGCCCACATCAGGTCTAGGTGATTAGAAAGTGGCGGGTTGCTTTTTCAGATGTTTATCATTGTATTTTGGCTAACGCTAACGGGTGAAGTTTTTGAAAAAATTAAGGGTGGGTTATTACATTTCTTGAGTCATGTTGTCTTTTCACTTCTCACCAAGTTAGCCTCATGGAAGTGATTCTTTTCTTTCCCACCTTGGCAATGCTCTTACACTCTAGACCATGGTTTTCAAATTCAACGAATTGCCAAATACTCGCAAATTAATTTTTTCACAGCAATTAACTTGCAAGTTAACTCACAACATAAGTAGGGCACTGTAAAATCCTATACTAGATTTGAACGATAATTTGCGAGACTCAATTTGACATATCTCATTTGTCAAATAAAGATGCATTAACAAGTCTAAGCATTACATGGGCGGATGGGCGGGCGACTTGCCACGCTGGCGGTGGCAAGTCTGTCTTAAGGGGAATGGTAGTGGGGGCGATGGGTTGGATTGGCAAGATGACAGCCATGTCATCTATTGTTTTGGGCCTCCTCGATTCCCAATAACAAGTACAATAATCATGAGTTGGTTTTTATTATTTGAAGGCATTGGTAATAGGGAGATTTGCATGGGCGTTTGCGGTCACATCTGGACAGTCCGGCATCATTTTCCCTCATGCCCACTCATCTGAATGACGACAATTCAGGAGCTTCTAGCGGTTTCGAGGTGGCACATTGTACAATGTAATAACGCTAGTGGCATCCTCCCTTCTATTTTAGAAGTTGGCAAGGTCAAAGTAACCATTCAGTTTCCATTTCCTTCCGTGGGCATAAAGCTTAGTGCAAGTTGCAATGGCAGAGCGCTCCAAATTTATTGTGGAGATGTTAGTTGAGTCAGTTGTCTGCTTCAGGGCGGATACCCCTATTTCCCTTGACACGAAGGACAAGCAAAATGCTTTTCAACGAGTCACCAACCAACACCTCAAGCGCATTTTTCTTAATATCGATCCCCTTACCGTGGTGGCTATGAAGATGATCTTAGGTAAAGGGCACTTGGAGGACAAGGAAAATTTCAGGACTAACACACAAATAGTGTCGCATTTTCTAGCTTCGGTCTTGGATGACCGGACACCCAAGGCGGAGGTGAAGGTACTCGTGGGCAATTTGTTCAAGAAGAGTCTGCTGGGTGGTTTGGAGGAGACCCTGAAAGCTGCCTTTCTAGGGAGAGGATTTCCACGGCCTCACGATTTGGACATGGTGAAAGCCTAGGGCGAGGTGGTAAATCTCTTCCCGTTCCTTCTAGACTTAAAGGGGATGTCGCTAGTAAAACACAGGGTCAAATTTCTAAAGAAGATTTTTCGAATGGAGGAGGTGAGCAACTTCAATTGGGTCAGGGAATTTGACCAATTTGCCAAAGCGAACGGCTTCATGTGAGGTCTGGGTGTCTTCTGTTCCTGGTGTCAAAGTGCAAGGTATGGGTCTGGTATGTGTTGGTGATTAAAATTTTTACAATTATTGGTTGTAAACGTACTCTCGACTTAAAGCCATTTTTGAAAAAATAGTAAGCATTTTGTATGTAAGGGCGGCAAGTTAGGGTTTAGTTTCATGTTTGTGGTATGTAATCGTCAGGCAAAAAGAAAGGTTTGTTTTGTATTGTCTGTAGTTTCAATCTCGGGCTAGGTTGCGTGGGTGGGCAGAGGCTGCCCTGGTGTTTTGGATGGCTCTAGTTTGGCCCCCATAGTCGGTGGTCATCTACAATGCAGACACTTGTATCTCCTTTTTTGGCAATACAATATAATCAATCTTACGAAACCGAAAAAAAAAAGTCTGAGCATTACAAGAATTAATTGGACATTTCATCAACTAAATGAAATTGTCGTCATACAACCTCTCCAAACTAATTCAAATTGCCAATACTATCATCATTACAACACAAGCTTCACATAAATGACATTGCAATCTGTTGACTGTTTACTCACTGGGTAGTGTTCAACGTACTAAGGGAGTAAACGAGAATAATTCACAAACATAATGCATGTACTAGAATATGAATCACAGAACAATCATAAGAGTAATTGCACAGCACAATGGATTGATTTCATTCATGAAGTATATCAACAGTACATAGCAATTGTCCCTCCTCAACTACAAATGACAAGATACATATATAGATGGCCGAGGTTGGTTGAGATACCAACCATCGGAAACTCTTCCTAACTACCCGCCCGACAACTAATCCAACTTTTACTTTAAACTGTGCATGTATTATTTAAACTATTATTATCTATTCCTAGTATAGCCAACTACAACATTTATTTAATTAATTAGTACGATCGATTACAATACAATTATTTATTAACATGGTTGTCTACACTGACAGGTTTATATCAGATTTAGATAAGTCTGAAATACAGTGACATTCATTTGATATGTTCATAGCCCTTTGATACAAACTTGAAATAATAGTATGGGAAGATATAAGATGATGTAGTGCCCAAGTTTACACCCAGCAATAACAAATTCAACCCTATAGGTATGCAGACCTGAGAACAACTAACCAACTATCACAATGCAAAGTAATCCCAACCTGGAAGTTACGCTAAAACTGGAGATATCAAACAGCAGCTCAAACTTGTGAAAAGCTTCCTATCTGAACACCAAAGCCAAACGTCCCTGCTTGTAGCTTCACACAAGGGCCTGGATGAAATGTGCTAGCCAATTTTTTCAATTTTTTTAACACATTAATTACACCCGTTAACATTAGTGAAACCATAAACCAACTAAATGGAACCCTTTCTCTTTCTGATCAACCCAGATCCCAGTATAGGCAACATGAGATCATACTCGAAAGGGGATCGTTAGCATAAAATCATAACTGCAGGAAAGTACAATGAGAGGAAATAACAATCAACTCAACCACTTATTCAGCAGGAGGACTGGAATTGAAATTACAATGCTGAAAGTAAATATGCAACTCGACCACTTATTTAGCGGGAGTGTATTGACGACTCAACCGATCAATAATATGAGAAATGCAACTCAACCACTTTTCAACGAGAGTGAATTACAAAGTACTGAAAGTAAATGTTTGGGCGGCTAGCCAACCCCTTCCGCTTTTCAGCAAGCGGTACAGGAAAGTAAATACTGAAGAGTACATAGACGGCGAGGCCAGTCTCTTCCACTAAAGTGGGGATACAAAAATGTAAAGTGCAAAAAGTAAAGAGTTGATCAATACTACTGATTCAACATTACAATATGATGAACAATCTGCAAATACAATGAGATATAGATAACCAATGAACTCTAGAAAGTTAGGAAATGAACTTCAAACAAGTACAAGCTATCTAGCATATGAAATTTAGTTAAAAGGACTAAAATATCAAGTCTGATATAAAAATTGCAGCAATAAGAAATTCATACCAACAAGCCCTAGAATCACCAAAACGCTCATAACTTTGTCAAAACACCTCTGAATGACATCAAATCAAGTGCAAATGAAGCATAAGAGAAGGGCGACCAAGATAAAACTGAGAGACTGCAACAAACTGGAGTTATTTATTTTTCTAAAACTTTTCGGCACTTCCCAGGCAAAAGTATGACTTAGGAGAAGTTGACCAGCAAGATAAAAACCAAGAGCCCACCAAGAATTCTGAAACTTTGCAAGAAGGGGTGCCCAAGGTAGACTAAAGCATAGGGTCAATACCTAGAATCAACAAAAAATCGAGTGCAGAGCAAGTAAAAATGTGCTTCAGCCAAACACCGAACCAGCAACTCCAAAATATGAAATATCACTCAAAAACCAACTTGAAGTTCAATCTGCAACCTCTAGATTGAAGAAGCAGTCTCAATAGCTAGGTACTATCTCTCAAGTACAAAATTGATAAGCTAGGAGGTATGCATTCCTCGAAGCAATAAGTCTGAAACCATTTCACCAACATTTCGTTAAGATAAACAATAGATAACTCCAAATGAAGGCCAAGTCTCATATTTATAACTTCTTCCCAAATTCGAATTCCTTTTCCCTCCAATTAGGGTGCCCAAGGTGAAATCCACATTTACCTTCAATAAACTGTAATTTGTATTTCATTACCTCCTTCACTTAGGTGTCCAAAAGCATATGAGGAAAATACTTTATAATTATCCAAATATCTTCTCCAAAGCGTCCCTTTTTCATGAAGGCAATATTCTTTATCAAATGCAAATAAAGTATAATATTGGTGTCCCATAAGTTAAGTGAAAATAAACATTATAAATCACTTAAATAATTTCCTTTATGAAGATGTCCATTATTGCAAAGGAATTATTTTCACTTAAAACATTATCTCCTCAAATATTTAACTTACCAAATTAAATACTTCAAAAGTTGGAGACCAAATACAATATACTGCCCTGCCAGATATAGCCATAGTATCAAACTGTTGAACACCTGCCAAAAATAGCCTTTGCACTGAACTGGTGAACTGCTGCTAAAAATAGCACTGCCAAAAATAGCACCAAGGGTGTTGGAGACCAAACTGGTCAAACCGACCTGCCAAATATAGTCACATAACTGAATTGCAGAAACCATGCTAAAAATAGCATACTGCTAAAAATAGTAAGTTGTTCCAAAGTCATTTTAACCACAATCTGAGCAGTCGTCGTACTTACTAAAATAGTAAATCCAAAAAAGTTCTCTGATTCAATTGCATGTCACACCACTGCGTAGCTCTTTGAAAACCCAGAAGGAATCCAGAATCAGAATTGTAAAACTCCAACATGCAAACCTCCAAAACAACCAAGGAACAACCAAAATTGCAAGTCAACATCTCGTCATGCATGTTACCACATCTCGAAGCTCTCCAAAAACACAAAAAGCTCCATCAGACATGCATCAGAAAATCTCGCATGCAAGCCTTCAAAACCTCCTCTAAAATGAAAACCCTAATTTTGCCACTGACTAGCCTACAGGCATCCGAGAATAGGCTATCAATCATTGGAAAGTGTAGTGCTAAAAATGGGGACATTACACTGGAGTAGCAACAAAACACTTAATGGCAGATTGAGGGACTGACTGATAGTCATGTTCAGCTCCTCTACACTCCTTGCAACCACCCACAACTCCAAACATGCCTAGAAACTCCAACACTGATTAGAAATGAGGTTTCACCTAAGAAAGAGTAAGATGCCCAGGTCTAAATGCAATTATTAGCCACCAACAACCCATGTCCTACCTTTGGTCTAAACGCCTCTCATTCAAGCTCGATAAGTTCACACTTATTGCCAACAAGTAACCACGTCCAAGGATTTCAGAGTTAATATGAAGGTCTGGAAACTACACCCAACTCCATAATAGCAGAAACAACCTCCAAGAGTATGCAAACAATGGTGGCTTCAGAATATGCAACTCTACCAATGCAATGTCCTCTCATTCCATAATATTAATATGCATATTAAGCGCAGAAGTGATGTCACCCAAATTCCAATATGAAGATATACCCCATCAAGAACCCTATTCAAACCCTTGCAAATATTTACCAACAATGTAGAAATTGACACCTACTGATCAGAAATTGATGCTTCCAATTTGTCACTAAACATGAGACAAATCAATCCTTAGATGATTGCTTATGCAATAGAAACTCAATACCCAACTGAATATGAAAGATAAATCGAAACCTTTTAATCTCTATCAGATAATTTGTCTTGCCTGGCAAGACTCACAAATTATCAAAATCGAACAATTTAATCGTTGAAGTGCAATTGCGAACCCTATATGAGTCCACTAACACTAACTAGGGGGGAATCTTTCACCACTGAAACTAGAACTTGTAGGAACACCCACCTAGGGTTTCGAACTCCGAAGAGCTCCACCAAAATACAAACCCAAATAAAATAATAATCCAAAATAATGAGAGAATGAGCTCTCATGTCCTTTTATAACACCTTTTTGCCTTTTTAGGGTTTTCCCGCCAAATTCACTTAATACATTATTATAAAGTGACTATTAATTTATCATTAAAATATTTCCCAATGTCACTTTATAACCTTTTTAATATAATTATTTAATATTACCTTTATAATTTGCACTTTTTTTCCAGGCAACATTAAATAATTATAGTCATTAGGCGGGCTGGAAAATAGGGACATTACAGGCACTGAAGAAAAACACACACACACACTTACACTGAGAGGGGGGGTGAATCAGTATAATACCAACCTTTTTCATTTATAAGTTTGGCAATCACAAAGCAATAACCAAGATATCCACACGTGCAAGATCTAAAAATAGAGAACACAAGATGCACACACGATTTTTCTTTGAAACACTTGTGGGAGAAACCCACGGCAAAATATTGCTTTTATAGGAAACTTCTTACAACTTCGTAGGCACCAACCCACAGGAGACACCAATCCCCTCCACTGAGCACTAAATCAGCAAGAGACACCAATCTCTTTGAGCAAGAGGCTCCAACCTCCGGATCATGCTGATTAGAAGGCACCAACCTTCGAAATACAGAATAATGATAATGTTGTTGGATCTGCCCTAGATCCCTTCAAAAATCTGCACACTTCTGCACACAAATCTGCCTTGAATCTCTACTCTAAAACCTCCACTCAGATCTGCAATATGATCTTCAAAATATGCTCACAAATCTGATCACAAAAATGCACTACTTCCACAAATATTTCTGCTCATACGTCTGCAATAATATACTTTAGAATCTGCTCATATTCTTTGATAATTTCTACTCATAAGGTCTGCAATAATTCACCAATAATATCTGCTCATAGGTCTGCAATAATCTTCATTAATATCTGCTCATTTATGCTCCATAGATCTGCTCTAAGGTCTGCTGATAAACTGCTTGAATGGGAATGATATTCAGTAAATAGCTTGATGATTTGAACCCTAAACGAACTCAAGTGCACCCCTTAATCCAATGGATGCAACCCCTCATACAGGTCAGCCAAGATAGTATTTTATTTATTTTTTATTTTTTATTTCACTTCACCAAGGTGGGCGCTCATCTCCATGAGGTCGGCCCAAGTAAAATGTTTTTATTTTTATTTTAAATTCATTGTAGCTCCCATGAATGGGTTGGCTCCAAGAGGGGGGTCAGTCATAATAATAAAAAATTATTTTGCAATTTTACAAATATTTTGAGAAGGGCGCCAAGAGTCAAAGCAAATTTATTTATTTTATTTTACTTCCGATTTGCTTCAGCAGACCTTTGACATCAATTACAATTTTTTTTCCCAACAGGCACAGCCCTAAAACACAACTCTAGACAGAAAAGTGTGCCGTGAAAATGCTTGTATACTTTAAAATGTGCCCTAAAACACAATTGTAGACTGTAAACTGAAAAATGTGCCCTATGAATGCCAATATACTTAGAAGCATGCCCTAATATGCAACTAGAGACTTAAAAACGTGACTGTAAATTGAAAAACATGCCCTAAAACACCAATAAAACTGCAGATTGAAAAACTCCCATTTTTTTTTAAGTTGTTGGGATTTGCCAAGTTAGCAAATTTTTGATCTGCAGAGTCCAAGTCAAATCCAGTATGCAAAATATGATCTAGATAATATAGGGTCTTTCCATTATCACTTTGAATCTCTTTGAATCACTCGGAAAATGATGGTGGCTTTTCTAGTTCTAACTTTGAATCACTCTTAGCTGTAAAGTTCTTCCAACCTGCATTCTTTCATTGTGGAGAACTTCCCCAGTGGCTTGTCTTTTTTTCTTGGTTAACTTTAACACAGTCACTCAATGGTTGATTTTCCCACAACATTTGCAGATGATGGAAAGCTTTTGAAGAATGATTTTCATGCCTTTTCCTCAACCCTATTTATTCACTCCCTCACATGGACCAATGGACATGTCTGACATTCCTTTGCTGCCCTTAATGACCCATGCATCAGGCTGGTAAGTGGAGGTTGTATTGCCTCCTCCTTCACTGGTAGGCTATCCCAAAGATTCATAAGGGCCAGTAAAAATCAAAACTTGGATTGAAGTTGAATTCGAGAAAATGACGGAGACAAAGTTTATCAGAAGAAGCAGGGACAAAACCACACTTTGCAGGCTGAACCCACACCTTCAGAAACAAACCCACACATGACAGATTCATGTTTGCAGGGTCAAAGTCACACCTGCATTAAAGTAGATGAGCAAGCCACTAACAAGCTGATTTTTCCCCTCACAGGGTTTCCAGGGTAAAGAGTTATTTGTGTCAAATCTGCTATTTCCAGCATGTTACTTTCTGATTTTTCAACAAAATTCAAGCCTTTTTAACACTGTCATTTATTGGAGCAAGTAGAACAGTAGATTTTAATATTTGTGATTCAAACTTCTATGTTCATTTGAGGGTTTACAGATCACCCCCTCATTGTAGTTGCTTCCCACTCTGTCTTGGCCATTGGTAATTTTCTGTTACCTCTATCTCGTATATCATGATTGAGCGGAAGTTTGTATCCCTTCGCATTCCTTCCAAGAAAACAATCCTTGCTTTAGCTTGTTTGGATTCATTGAGTTTTCTTTTGCTTTTTTGCTCACCAGCTTCCTCTTGATTAGCCTCGATATATTCCCTTGCTATATTGTACTTTGTGTCCTGCCCCTTGCAAAGAAATTTCTTGTTGCCTCAACCATACCCTTTTTATTGAAGAGTTGAAACTGCCTTTGGATGGCTTCATAATCAATTCAAGGCACTCCCATAACTGTCTCATTTGCAAGGCATGTCTAGACATCTTCAAGTTCCAAATAAGATTTTATTTTCCTAGCTCCCATAAGCTGAGAAATAACCACCTTGATACCAATATGATCTATATTTCATAAGTTATGGTTGTTGCAACCATAGTTACCAGACTCACAGTTACTCTGTAAGGCTCCCAAGTCCCCAGTCATGTCACAACATAGATCTGCTGACTTCCTGATGAACTCGCCAGTCTGTGCAAGCCTTGCAATTTAAACTAGTGAGATTCATAGGGAAAGAAAAAACCCTAAAATAAATAAAAAGACAGTAAACCCAAAAAATCTAAGACCAAAACATTAAATCTTGTTTCCTTCAGTTTAAATCTGATTTTGTACTCATTTGTTTGATGTATACTTGTGTTTGTGAATAAAGTAGCATACAATTGATTAATTTAATAATTTTCAATGTTTTTAAAATTGATTTAGAGAAGACTCCATAGAAAAACATGTGCTTCCTTGAGAAAACTCTATTTATCATGGTTTTACAAAATTGCTGAGTCTATGATGTGGTTTTGCGCCAAGTCTGAGTCCAAGATCAGCCTGCCAAATCCAAGCTTAGTAACTTTGATTCCAAGACAAAACAGATTCTATGCAAAACTAAATGAGTTAATGCCTATGCATGGAAATCATTTCTATGGTTTTACTAAGCATCATTGTTACAGTTAATCCCTCCTATTCAATATTTAACAGAAAAACCTTACAAAGAAAAAATAATTCAGTATCCTACAATAGAAGATGAATTAAACTGAAGTAAAACCAATGAGGGAAAACCTTGAACATTTAAGTTTTTAATTTAATCAAACTAAAGATCACTAAGCTAATCTCAGAGGAGTTATTGCTTCTTGTAGCATGGAGTCTTCTACGTTTCACTCTCTTGGCTCTTGGAGCATTGCAACTACTCCTCACTTGCCTGCTACCCTTGTTGCATTATTCTTCTATGCTAATCAAAGTGTCCCTTGTAATGTCCCCATTTTAAGTAATATTGATACGTGAACAATTAGCCAATTTCCAAGTTCTGCCAAAAGCTAATTGGTGTGCTAGGGAGAAATCCAAACTTCTTGGAGTGCTCAAGGTTGGTTAAACAATGACTTTGATTCTTGGCAGTGAGCTCAGTTGGCCTTGGTGAGCCTTGTGACACTTTCAGAATTGATTTCCAACCTTTTGGGATCTCTCCAAACTTCTTGGAGGAGTAGACTATTTTCAATAAGTCACCCAATTGTATTTAATCATCATCCCAAGTCTTCAATATCATGTTGATATGACCACAATTTGATTTCTATGTCATTTCAGTGCTTTCCACAACTTGAGTTGATTATTGAGTTATTAATTAATTATTCACTTAAGTTGTCTTATGTTGAAAAATAATTAGGGAACAACTTAGTGTAATAGCTCGTTGGAAAGGTGTTAAGATGTGGTTTTAATTGGATGCCTAGGGAGGACTTTGCACATGAAAAATATATTAATTCTCCTAAAAGGTCTTTGTGAGGGGAAAATAAATTATTATATTTTAAAATTGGTTATTTCCCTCTAGAAAAATTATAAAAGGAGGTTGAGGGCTCATTTGAGATTTTAGACTTGTGAATGCTATTGTTATGCTGCTGAAATGAACCTAAGTTTTTCCAAAGCTTCTTCAGAACAAAAATCCTCTTGGAGTTGCTAGTTTCGAGTATGAAAACCCCCCTAGTTAGCTAGTGTGGTTTCATTCAGAAATCACCATTGTGCTATAGATTGGAGCTTCAGTTTTGGTTGCAGATATGGATGAATTTGATGTTTTTTTAGTTGCAGATTTTTTACGTAATTGCTTTCAAGTTAAAGAGTTTTTTATAATGTGTGTTTGAGGCAATTTTGGGAGGTGACTTGCTGGCCATACTCTTCTTCCCAGGCAGATCATACCTCTTCTCCTGGTCATACCACCTAGGTAAGACTTCATTGCTGGTAATGAACTCATTTATTTGTCATTTGAGGTGATAATGATAATGCAAATGTAGGCCGTACAGTTCAAGTGTTGCAAATGGGATCGTTGAATGGGCCATACCATTCATTGGAGGTGCCTGGAGGGTGGCGTCAGAATCCTAGGCTGAAGCGCCTAGCCTTTGCCGCTTTTATCACCTAAAATGGAGGCATCTAGGGACTGTAAGCAAGCACCAATCATCATACCACTTAACTTTTTGATTTGTGATGAGTTTTGTTGTCATTTAAAGGTGCTTTGTCTGCTATTCCAGTTTCATGGCAAACCTACACATAGTCTGATCTCAGTTATCAGCCTACTATACTCTCCTTCCGAAGTGCTTGGGTGAAGTTTGGGTGTGTTATGATGTATATTTTCAGCTTATGACCATTCAATGGTGTGACTAGCACATGCTGGTGAGTTTTCTGGGTGTTTATCTCGTTGTTCAGACCTGTTGCAGTATGCTTCCAGTGCATTATCAGACCTGTACCAGCATAATATTCATCCTTCATCAAGGTATTTTTCTGTTGTTCCAAGCTAGGTGGGTTTGTTTATGTTTTTTGACTCTCTTTGGGGTGTTACAGCAGTTCCACTTTATCATCAGCAGTACCTTTCTTTATCAACAACTTTATGACAGCAAAGACACTTCTTTTTGGTGTCGTTGCATGAGAACTAACATTATAAACACCAGATAGTACACCACCAGTGTATTTTAATAATATATGTTCATTGAATTATGTACTTTCCTCACTGAACAAGTGGTAGTCTTTCATTGATTACCACCAAATAAGAGGATGTTTTGAATTGTTACTCACCCCACTGAACAAGTGGTTATTTTGTAATAAGGTTTCTCACTGAATAAGTGGAAATTTTGTATTTTCTTACCACTGAATAAGTAGAAGAGGCTTGTTTTCATTTACAATATTTCATATGCACTCCACTGAATAAGTGGTATTGGCTGGCTTGCTGCCTAATGCTTTACTTTCAGCTGCTGCAATTTAACTTGATATGTAGACCCTATTACTGTATGCTCTCACCTTGCCCATATTGAAAACTGGGTGATCAGAAAGTATAGAGGATATTGCAATTTAATCTCACTTTCAATTAATGTGATTTCAAACAAAAAAAATCTAGGGTGGTTATTGCATCCCTTCTGTACTTCTCTTACAAAAAAAAGAGAGAACTCCCAAAGAATGAAAATGGAGAGATGAATCTATTTAATGCATTTCATCAATTCTCAGGCCCTAAAAAAATTTCCAGGTTTTACAGATCTCCTTAAATCTAAAATGTTTGGACTCTTCTAGCCCCATTTTGACACATTATATGCCACACAAGACCAAAAGAACATATCCAGGGCTGTGATTTTTTTATTTTCTTTTAAATGTTTTTTTTAAAGATGCCATATGGATGAATTTTGGGCTAAGTATTGTGGGTAAGGTGTTTTACTTGTATTCAAATTTCAGCTCATTTTGATACTGTATGAACAAGTTATGGCCAAAATATTCCAGACTGATTTTCCTGCATTTGAGTGGTCAAACAATAAATCTGAGACATTCAAAACAACAAATTTCTGGACAGAAAAAATAATAATGCAAATTAAAAATTGGGTCAAAAACCCCGTTATCATCTTTTGATAAATCCAATTTACGAACTCTTCTGCCATACAGCATTTTTCAGAGAATTTCAAGGGAAAAAAAAATGCGGGTCTATGCGAAACTTTGTTAACAAGTTTTCAAAAAGTCTACTCTTAAAGCAACAATATTCTGGGTACTTAAAAAGAAATAACAACAAAACAACAAAACAAAGGACTTCTGCTGTAAAAAGAGCACATTTTGAGCATTTTCACGTTATTTAAAAAATTATATATATGAAAGTCTGTTGTGAAAAAAGTATATTTTATGTGTTACAAAAAAAGGTAAGAGATGGGTTTTAAAAAGAGTGGCCAGTCATCATGTTTAAAAAGAGTCCGATCCACAACTCTACTTCAAAACAAAAAGAAGCGGGAGGGAGCAAGAATTTCTATCTGCAGTACCGGAGCATAAGGCAGGAGGAACAACCAGCATATGTAAACTCCTTCCATAGTCCACAAAGCTGCTTGTAGTGCCTTCTTGTTTCTTATATCCACCTCAGAGAGCTTATTATCTTCCATCTGGGCTTTGCATATATTGCTGCTGCAGCTTCTTACTCTTCTTCTGTGTTTTCTCCACAGAGCCCATTTTGACCTAACTACATAATTTGCATTGACTATGGAACTGGTTGTTTTGAAGTGAATTGAAGAAGTTTTAATAGCTTGTCTGGGAATGTAGTTTCTTACAGTTGTGATTGCAATGGGAAATGATGAGCAGTTAAGTGTGAGTGCTGGAAGGGTGGCCATATCATATCATGGCATATCCTCCTGCTCGTAAAATATTTCAGTCTGGTTGTAAGGACAGAGTTCTATATGAGCGAAATAGGTGAATGTGGCAAAATGTGTTCCACTGAAGTTTCAACTTTCACAAAAGCCAATACAGAAATTAATATGATATAATAGAAGTGTTTTTAATTTTCACAAAAGCTTGGGATTGGCAATTTAGTATACAAGTATTTTAAATCTTAATTAATAATTTTTTTAAGTTTATTTAATATAGAGATTGGTAGTGGTAAAAAGGTTTTGGATTCCAAATTTTTTATATTAAAATTGACATTGTGTTTAAGTTATATATTTAAAAGAAAATATTTTATATTAGATGTTTGAAGTTTTTTTTTTAATATTTTTTTAAGGTTGTTTAAAGTAATTTCACTTCTATGTGATTTCTTATATTTGAATATAATTTTGTTACTTTGGATTATCTAAAAAAGTTTATGGTTTTTTTTTTTTATTTATGTTCTAAAAAATATCTAAATAATTTGGATGCTTGTGCTACAAGGGATTGGAGCTTACATAGTAATGATTGGGGAAATCATAGAGTTTGGTAGCATAATTTATATGGAGAATATTTGCCTAATCTTGGAGGTGGCACATGAGTTATATGCCTCTCATGCGTGCCTTCCAAAGAATTCCTCCTCTAAACAATATGGGTAGTTCAAAGGGAATGGAGACTTTGTTAGTGAACCTTTATATGAAGCGCCCTTGCCCAAATTGGCGAAGGGTTCAACTACAATAGATAAATGTGAAATTTTTGGTGGCTCTGATACCATGTTATGATTAAAGTGTCATCAACCTTGTAAACCCTATGTCATTTATTGTCCCAACATCCTTGGCAAGACATCTATATGCACCTAAAGTGTTCTTGGTTTAAAAAAATCCACTTATGCTTTATAAATACATTCATAAGGGATGAAGGGGTTCACTATAATGAAATAAATTGCACAAGAGAGGAATATAATATGAAATATTATGAAAAATCTTGATAATAAGTGAGAATAAGTAGCCTCTTCAAGGGATAAATCCTCAAAATATCTTCATTGAGAACTGTTGGTAAACAAATTTGTCAATTTAGATTTCTATGTGACTCACCCAATGAGAAATGACAAATGTTCCAATAGTTGGATAAGTTGTTACTAGATTGACAACTTTCCTCTACATTTGAGAGGGACAACTCCCTCGTAAGATAGGGGTTTTGGGAGTTTTTGTGTAATTTTAACATGAAAGTAAATAAAGGAAAAGGGAAAAAATAAAGAAAGTGAATAATGAAAACCCTAGTGGTAGACACACGAATGCCAACTAAGACTTCACATCTTACAACCTATGAGAAGGTTTTACCACAATGCATGTTTTGATGTGCAATGAAAATGAAAGAAGGATAACAAATCTTGACATACAAAGTGATAAGCTACTTCAACACATTAAAACCAAGATACCAAGATATGAGTGCATTTCACTAAATCAATTGCATAGATTCCTAGTGGTTTGCACAAACACATAGAAAGATTATTGGTTTAACATACAATATATCGATAATAATAACACATGAATGCATTTAGAACATCCAAACCAAATTCATTCTTCATTATCTTATGAAATTATACAATTGCAAAACATTTCTTTACAAAAATTCAAACCAAAAGTCCTCATAAAGTTTCTCCAAAAAGTTGTTCTCAAAAGTTTCCCCTCAATAAGAGTCCTTTTACAATAAGAAAATCCTTGTATTTATAGGATTATTTCTTTTAACTACCTGATAACTACTTCCTAACTACCTTTTGATACATAATAATTTAAAAATAATATTTATGTTGGTTAGATTTTTCTCAACTTTTCTGAAAACAAAGCTTATTTTCTAACTTTAGTGGCATAACTCACTTTTACAAAAAGACAACCTGAAACCTATAATTTCAAAGAAAGGTTGTTTCATCAATTTTTCAGGGTGGATGTTGTATCTATTGAGAAAAGGTTGTCATTGATGTCAAAGGTGTAATGTTAGATGTATTTTCCAAAGGGTCAGAATTAAATGTAATTACTTATGTCATATCATGTCAAAGCATTTGAAATCAGGAAGTATTCTGACAAGTGGTGTGATCTATTACAGAATGTTAATGTTATCATTACTAAGAAGAAGGCTACTTGTAGTATGTTTGTGAAACATAGAAAAATAGTTTTACCAAATAGGAACAAAGGAAAATGGACTTTGATGGACCTATCTTCCTTATTTCATTAGGAAATGAGATCCACACCATGAAAGGACTATCAACCTTGAGGTGAGTCAAGTCAAAGTGTGAATCAATTGATTTCCTTTTTTTGCAAGGACGGGGGTCCTAATCAAACAACACTTTGGGGAGAAAGATTAAAAATAGAAAATCGACTTCAAAATGCCTTTTATAAAGTGCATCCAATAGATTAAGCTCAATTCTAATGGAACCAAAAATCAAAATGCAGATCCGAGAAAGGGAAAATGATGTGTATCAGTCACCAAAAGTGATTTTTCAAAGCTAATTGAGGACTCATTCGCCCTATGTTGAATGGGTCCTGGCTAGGGCTCTGTAAAAATGGTTTATGGGTTCTCTTCTTTTGTGTCTGCATTCCTAGATCCTCGATTTTCACAATCAGATAGTCATAAATAAATCTTGTATGTGAATTTTTGTGAATTTTTGTGAATTTTTGTGAATTTGTAACAATGATAACAACAAATGCAACTTTGATAACTTTACAATTCTGCTCTTCAACCTGGATCTTCCACCTAAATCTGTAAACACAAGTCAAGAGGGGAAAATGGGGGTTTGACCCAATGGGGGTTTGCCTTGGTCAAACCCAATTTTTGCAATTAAACCTTATAATGAAATAAAATAGCATGAAAGGAATGATGAATGAACAAGCCTATGTCACAACTCACCAAACCCTTGAACGAACCTTGGAATGTAGATCTGCAACTTGCATGAAATGGCTTCAATGAATGTGGATCTTGATCTAGAAACTTGATTTGAAATGATGCCTTTGAATGCTTGAATGGATCTTGAACACTACATCAACATATTAGCTCCAATAACATACATGATGCAAGAAGACTTTGACATGATAATAGGATCTTGATAGTTGCAATAATTCTTTAATAAATCTACTTTTAAATGCCTTAAAATTCTCTTGAAATGTTCTAACAATGCTTAGATCACACTTTCTCATAAAATTGCTAGGTAAAACATAGTGAAAAGGCCTTATATTTATAGGTGTGTAACATTAATTTCCTGAAATTCAAATAACACAAGCCAACATGTGAATATACATTTGAAATCATTAGAATGCCGCCAAAAACATAATTAAAATTAGGGTCCTATGTCTAAGTGAGGACCTATTTTCCCTTGGGTGAATGGGTCCTAGGTCACTTACCTAGGACACACATTCTCCAATGATAAATGTTATGTTATGGAATTTATGAGTTTCAGATTTTCCTCTTTGAAAAATGAAATTAATTAAGCTTGCATTTGAATTAAAGGGGCCAATTAAGTCAAATTAACCTCAATTGTTTAATAAAGCCCTAAATAAGTGTGAAAGTGTAAAGGTATACCTTACAACACTACAAATAAGGCACAATTAAATCCATTTTATTTAATAAGGTCCTAAACTTAATGTGAATATGTAAAATACATATTACAACACTAAATTAAGGCATCATTTAGTTGATTTTATTTAATATTTATTCTCAAAATAAGTGTGAAAAAGGGATACTTTTTCCTAAACTACAGTTTGTAATTTCATCTTGTATCTATTCCAATTGTTGGAGGTGGTCTAGAAGTATTTGTAGTAGTATTTTGTGGTTTGCTACTCATGCACTGTATTATATTGTCATAGTGTTTTGCTTTGTATTTTTTCAAAGTTGAATGTTATGGCTTGTGGTTTGGAACCAACGTAAGGTTACTCATGATGTATTAGATTCTAGAGTTTTTGAGGTTGATCTTCAACAAACAAAAAGTTAGAAGTGACAAAGTGTTTGTTGTGCTAGTTGGTTGACTGAGTTGATATTCTAGATTGATGTGCCAAAGGATTGTAATGTGCACCAACCAGAGGTAGTGTGTAGATGTTCATTGGGGCCATGCAAGTCTATGTTGGGTAACACATAGTGTGTCCCCCTTTCCAATGTAAAGTGTGGGATTTTGGACCTGGCCTGTTACTCATCTGATTAAGGAATTTATTTGTGGCCAACTTGCAGATAGTGCAAATATGTTCTAGGTTGACATATGAATGTAATCATCATTGTAATGCATATATAGTTGATCTAGGTTCATTCCTAAGGTGTTGAAGATTTTACATTGTGGAAGATTTGTGCAAGATGCTTATTCAATTAGAAGAGATATGTTAAGGCGTGTGAATCAAGTTGGAGATCATATATATATTGAGAGAGATTGTTTTGTAGCAGATCAGATCTAGCTAATGGTGCAGTTTGAGTTTGGAAGGTCTACATGAATCTTATCTTATTGTAATTGAGGTTGGTGCCTCATATCTAAGTTGGTGCTCAATTCTTGAGTTGGGAGATTGGTGTCTCATGTAGATTTGTAATGTCCCCTTTAGGGATATACCTAATTTTTTCCCAAAAATAAGAATTCCAACAATATAATTTATTTACAAAGAGTATTCTATAAATAAATTACATAATTACAATAGAACTTAGAGAAAATCATAATCAATTAACATCAAGTATTATGATCATATATAATCTCTATTGAAAACACCCAAAACCTTAATACATTCAGATCCATTTCATAGCTTATTTCCAACAACCAACCATATTAGTAATTTGGTGGGAAAGCATGATAGGATGTTGGAAGCATTTCCTCCTTAATCAAGCCTAATGGAATAGAATGAGCCTTCAATCCATTCGTCCCCTTAGCCCCATGTATTGGCACATCCCTCTTGGGGTTGGCGTGCTTGATGATGGAACCAATACTATTGCATCTCCCTATCACATGATTCCATATATGATTGCAATAACTTAATTTTTTCAATATATATATATGGTTTTTCTTAATTTATATTCTAAAATTATTCTATTTTCTTTTTGAATTAAATCAATCGCTTATTGATGTCTTGGATGATTGATGTCTTAATGATTGATATTTGAATGATTTTTGTCTTAATGGTTGATATTTGAATGATTTAAGGCTAGAATAGTTGATGTTTGAATGATGGATGTTTGTATGTTTGATTGATTGAATGAATTGATAATTTATGATGATGATGTGTTGATTTATCATTTTCTTGACCTGATAATTGATGATTGATTTTATGGATTCATGAGTGATGATTGAATGAGTGTTGATTTGATGTCTTGGTGAGTGATGATTGATAAGTTATACTTGAATGCTTGGAATGATTTCTTCTTTATAGTTTATTGGTTAAAGAGTCACCACTTTTCATAAGAATTGAGTTACCACTTTTTATAAGAATTGAGTCACCACCCTTCATTGCTACCTTTTTTAGAATAATAAATTATTTTTCTAAATTGATCACTTTTGCATGTCCTCCTCAAATGAAACCTTCTCCCCTTTATGTCTTCCAATGTAAGGGAGAATTCACACCTCTTCATCATGTCCACCCTTTGCAAGAGTCACAACCTTTCACAATTACCACCCTTTGAAAGAGTACAACCCTTCATAATTTATGCCCTTTGAAAGAGTCTCTTTTTTCTTCCCATTCCTTTCTTCCATTAATCCCTCCTTGATTCCTATACTCCCTTCTCTTTTCCCTTTTTTCCTTTTAGATGAACTCTTCTCCCTTTTATATCTCATGTTTGAGGGAGTCACAAATCTTCATTTCATGCCTTTTGAACTTTCATTAAACTTAATGAAATTTTAATTATGTTATATTTTATTTTTAATTTTTTTTATATATTTAATTTTTATTATTATTAAATCCTATTTCAAAAAGGGGACATTACAGTCTACCCTAGCCATGATTTCTTGTCCTCAAGAAATTTTAATGTGGAATAATCATGTATACATTGTTCAAGATGACTCTAAATTGGAAAATACTTGGTTTATGTATCTTCTAACTTTTTTTATGAGGATCTATCTTACAAGTCCACTTCCACTACACTACTATGATTTTATCTCAAGTTGCAAATTTGAACCAAGATATTTTTTTGCATTTACTTCCATAGTGAGGTATCCCAAAGCTTTCTCTCATCCTTGGAGAGGAAGGATTAAATTTCATCAACCAAAAAAAATGATTTCTCTTTTAGCGAAATTTGTATTGGTAAAGGACCCATTTGGCGGATCCAACATTTGTACAATCACATGGATATCTCTCTAAGTAAAAGAAAAGGTGGATTTTCCACATATTAATATGAGGATTAAAAGAATTACACACATCTATGATCTTAATGGTGATGTTTTCTATTAATGTTGGTCTTCATTCCCCCTCGCCCAAAATGTAAAATATAGGACCATTATGGTGATGCACTATAGATGATATTATCTATACCTTAGTAAAAATAATTCCCTTTTCTCCAATAAATAATCTTTATTTTACAATAGAATCTCTTCATAGATAGGTGGTAGGAATATAATAAACTGATTTCCTTCTTCTATATGAACTTATGTGCACCGGTGTGAGTTTTTTGGGATGGTTATTCAAGGTTCCTTGCAATTGATATTGTTGAATCAAGGCAAACTTAGATGGGCATAATAGTGTTTCGGATCAAGAACATTGTCTGACAACAAAATAAATGCTCTATACATAGGTGTGTTAGAGTTTCTTTATTGAAAATAGACCATACATGGGATAGTTGTGTTATGTATAGTAGGCAAGAGTATACCCTAGGGTGAAGTGGTAATGCTTAACTATACATTATAAAATGCACACCTTATTGCTTAACTGAATCTTGATTGTTTGTGTGATAGTTTTACCTTAACACAATCAAAAATGTTATGAGTTTGACTGTTTAATATTCATAAGAAGCTTGACATAGTGACAAATCATGTACAATCATGTTTCGTACTTAATTAGGTTTCAATACTTGATTCAATCTTGATTTTAGGATTACTTAGCTCTCTTTGGCACATGATGGGGGTGAGGTGAATCCATTTGAGAGATTCATTCCTTTTGGGCTTAAAATCCTAATATTTAAAATAAAAATCTGGCATACATTCAACTCTCATATAGTGCAGTTCATACTTCATCATTTATGCTTATATTTATTATTAAGAGGGGAAATATTACCTTTGTATTAAAATTAATAAGGAAATGATGAAGGATGTAAAATATCATTTGTCATGTCAAATTACTATAAAATATCTTGATCTCACAAATTTAAATTCAATTATGGAAACTATAAATGATTGTTTATATTGAAACTCTAGTTGAATTGAGAAAAAATATGTTGAGAGGATTTTTAAGGGTCGAAAGTGCACAAATGAAAAATTATTAATGTTCCTATTTCTATTGGTTTAAATTTTTAAACTTCAAAAAATAGGTTTGGGGGTATGATGTGTGATGGTGGATCAAATATGATGTGATGAGCGACCTATTTTCCTTTATTTCATTAGGAAATGAGATCCCCATAAATAATTGACTAACAACCCTTAGGTGAATCAACCCAAAGTGAGAATCTTCATATTTCCTTATGACTAAAGGATGGGGGTCAAGGTCAAACAACACTTTGAGGAGAAAAACTAAAAAATAGCAAATCAACTCCAAAATGCAATCTAACACTTGAAACTTGAAGATTAAGCTCAATATTTGTAGAAGTAGAAAATAGAGTGCAGATTTAAGAAGGGAAAAAACATGTGTACCAATCACCAAAATTACTTTCTAGAAGCTGATCTGAGACTCCTTTTATAATGGGTGAATGGGTCCAAGTACAAGGGTTTCAACAATATTTTGGGAGCCTTTGGTGTAGATCTGTAGCTTTTGATTTGTCCAGGTTTCAATGTTGAAAATTTGAAAATCAGATCTATAGGTTAGATCCCATGATTTGACAACTTTGACAACTTCATAAATCGTGCTCTTCAAAGTATCTTCAAGTCTTCTTCAACCTAAATTTGAAATCATACACACAAGAGAGAAAAATGTTTGTTTTTGGGTGAATGGGGGTTTGCCTTGGTCAAACCCCATTTTGGTAATCAAACCTTGAATTGAAATAATGAATGAAAGGGGGAATGGAGAATGAAAAAAGCTATGTTACCACTCAACAAACCCTTGCACGAGACCTTGATAATGGACATCTTAGAAGTTCTACAACTTGCATGAAATGATTGAATTGTATGCAGATCTTGACACTTGAAATTGATGCTTTGAATGCATGAATAGATCTTGAAACCTATATCACATTGTTAGCTCCAAAAACATGCATGATGCAAGAAGACTTTGACATGATGAATAGATCTTGATTGTGGCAATAAATCTCTGATATATCTACTCTTGAATGCTCTTGACATTCAATTTTTTTATACTTTTTCTCATTTGAATATGATCTTGATTTATCTTGAAAATCTAGGTGAAACTTAGTGAAATAACCTTGTATTTATAGGCATGTATCCATAATTTCTCAAACTTTAAATATCACAAGTTGACATTGAATTATAGACTTAAAGATGTTAAAATACCACCAAAAAAATAATTTAAATTTAGGTCCAAAGGTCTAGGGAGGACCCATTCGCCCATGGGCGAATGGATCCCAAGTCCTTATTCCTAGAACACACATTGCTCAAGGTAAAGTGTTATGTTTAGGCATTAATTATTGTCATATTTCCCCTTCAGAAAATGTAATTTAATAGTCTTGTAAATGAATCAAAGGGCTAATTAAGGCCTAATTAAGCTTAATTAAATTAAGAGGGCCCAAATAAGTATGTGAATGCAAAGGGGTATATTTAACAACACTGAATTAAGGAATTAATAGGTCCATTTTAATTAGGAGGGACCAAAAATTTGAGAAAATGTAAAGGGTTACATTTTTCTACACTACATTTAGCCCCCACTTTATTGAAAGGATGGCCTTGTGTCAATCTCACACTAAATTAATCAAGAGAGGTCTAATTGTACACTCTTTGGAAGGATAAGATGACAAAGATCAAGGAGGGTGATCAAGCCCCGAAGATCGAAGATCTCATGGAAAAACCAACAAAGGCACAAGGAGACACATACCTATGTTTAAACATACATATGCAACAATGACAAGATACTCAATCATACAACGTCAAAGACTCAAAGAAAGGAAAAAGAAAAAGAAAAAGGGGTGGATCGAGCCTCGACTCTCCAACGCGATGTGGATCATGCCTCAGTTGTTTGTCCAAAAATGTTTACAAGTGGAACTCGTTGTCCACTATGCAAACAACAATGCATGCTCACACAAGCTAGTTAAATTCATTGTCCACTAGGCAAGCCCCCAAGGGTGGAAAATGAGAGAATGTTATTAGGATCCCATACTATACCAAAGTTATACCTTCGATAAATTTTAAGTTACCACATAATATGAAATTTGAGCTTCATAAGGCTTACCAAGCTAGATTATGCTAAGCACTTATGAAAAAACAAGGTGAAAGAGGCAAACAAAGTGTGTTATGCTTGGTGTCCATGAAAAAGGTTGTAACTTCAAGCTTCAAAGGTTAGAAAGTTGTGTTATGCTAAAAAATTATGAACAAAATGCAAATAGGATAAGACATGTTGAAAGGAGTTTTTCTTAGTTCATGTAAGGTCTCCTCCTAGGGAACACCATGTCTAATGTCTCCAAGAGAGGACAAGTCTAGGATAAAAGATTCACAACTTAGGGTATGAAATGTGTAGCATCACCACTAAGAGGAAAGTCATATACCAAGAAAGGTCACACTCTTGGAGGACATCAAAACCAGTGACTCCACCAAGAAAAAGATGCATTGCAAGAAGTAAGAAGACCACACAATGAAACATAAGGATATAGTCCAAGATCTCCAAAATGACAATGCCAATGTATGCCCCCACTTTAAAGAAATTGCAAACACCATGCTATGAGAAATTACTTTAAAGTATTTAATGATAAATTCTAACAATAAAGAAGACATGGGAGCTTATCTGGAAATCCCTATGTCAAACATATGTTTCCAAATGAAGCTATGTCATGAAAATGGGGTTTCCCCCAAAATGAAATCCCAAAATAACATAAGGGATCCATGGATTTGGGGTTAGCTTATGTATTTTCTACAATGATATTATAGAGCTCAGAAACGTCATCTTTCCCCAAATAACTCATGGAACGGAAAGAATGACACACAAAGAGTGAAAAAAAAAGAAAAAGTCTTTGGGTCAACATGGAAGAGACCTAAATGTCTCGATACCTTGCATCATTCCCAAAAGGAAAACACAAGAAAAATTAAAAGATAAATATTTACACCATATAAAATAATTTAGATACAAATAGAGGAATGAACACGAGGATACATCAAGCAACACAATACGGGGGATCGCATTATGCACATGCAATCACAAGAAGAACATGAAAACAAAATAAAAAAAGAATAGTAAGGCACATGTGAGTCAACCTATAGAAGTTCGTTTGCATCCCAATCTTGTCATCATATGTGGAAGGTAGACAACTAGCCAAAGGGACAACACCAAGTGCCAAACTAGGACAATCACTAAGTTTAGCACGTGGTGAATCACTCTTTGTAGGAGGATCATCACGATTGTTATCATTTAAGCTCATGGAAGAGAAAAATAATAAATTTAACTCTTTATGCACTTCCTCATCAATCTTTGCAATTTCACTATCATCATCTAAGTTTATCATAACAAAAGGTCTAATGATAATATCCACGAAAGGTGCTTGTTCTCATTATATTTGAATCTTAGGATTTTGTTATTTAGAAGGAGGAGAATCATCATGCATTGCTTGAGGTAATTTTGGATTTTGATTTTCTATGTTATTATTTTCTTCTTTTGCTTGCAACAAACAAGAAATAACACAATGTCTACGCCTATGCTCTCTAGCATTTTGGTTCCTTTTTGTTTGATTTTCAAGTTGTGATTGTGTAGGAGCGGTTTCATCAACCATAGGTTTTTCTTCTTCCCTTAAGGGAGGAATGGAAGGAACCATTGGAGGTTGTTCAACCACTTTCTCTTTAGCTTTGTAAACTTGTTTGATTTTAGGAGGCACAACGAGACTTGTTTGGTTATCTCATAGTCTCTTGTAGGAAATGAGTGGAGGATTTTCTATGTTTTGGTCTTGGTTACTTGGAAGGGATTTTGGTTCAATCATGGTTTCATCAAGGATAGGAGGCTCAATCATAGGTTGAGTCATATTGGTAAGGGATAAATCTGCTATGTACTTTTCCTTTTTTGGTAGGATTTGAAAAAGAAGTCCTCACAAGGCCTAATAGGTTCCATAGGTTTGGGCCAAAATAAATCCAATGAGAAATTTACATGGGAAGACATAGGATTAAAGCCACTCTGATGCAAAATAAAAAAATCCCATTACCAAATGGAAACTTTAAGCATTTAAGCACAACTGACGTGAAAAAATTCATGGAGAAAATCTATGGATAGCCTAACTTCACATAGAATTGGTCTAACGATGGGATGATAGAAAATGAGACACTTAATTGTTTCGGTCAAACTTTAAAGGAAGAGTTAACGAACCTATCATAGGGAAAGAAAAACCATTATGCATTTTGATCCATGCTTTCAATTTTTCATAAGTATAAGAATTCTTTAGTGATCGCATTCTCTACACAAACGAGATCAATTAATATCCCATTAGTAGGCTTGTCATTGATTCTTCCAACTATGTAAAGATGACAATTGGGTGCATGTTTAATTATATAATTTTGTGAGAAAGAAAAGTCAAGCGATATAGGCCCTTACAAGGTTGAACTTCAATAATTCCAATCACATTGTCCATGTTTTTCATGATTTCATCATTTGTGTCAACATTCATCACATCATTCTTTGTTTCACTTGCTTTTATAAAGGAAATGTTATGATTTGGTATAGGATTTGTAAATATTTTCATATTTTGATTAGGAGGGGCTACAAACTTATTACCTTGATCATTAACACCACCAATTTGAATATGATTAGAATCAATGAGGTCTTGCACAATATGTTTAAGACACTTTCAATATTTTGTATCATGTCCATTTTATCGATGAAAATGCCAATATGCATTTTGTCTATAGTTTGGAGGTAGAGGTTTAGTAGGATCGGGAGCTCTAACAGGAGGTAAAGAAATTAGTTTCTGGTTTAAGAGTTGCAACACGATATTATGAAGGGTATTAGGTAGATGGGTGAATTGTCTATTTCTATCGAAAAATGTGTATGGATTTTTCATCTTTATAGCAACCACTTTGTTATCAACATGTTGAGTTGGAGTACCTTGTGGTACGATGTTGTTGTTAAAATTAATTACAATAGGGGAACCTGTTGGTTGGTAGTTGGGGATTTCAACTGTCCTCTCTACCCTTCGAAGAAAAGCGATGGTCAGGTGGATTACTCTGACAGCATGTCTGACCTAGAATTTTTTTGAACTCTTCAAGGTTGATTGATATTGATCTTATGAGCCATAAATTTACTTGGTCTAACAAATGCTTTGGTTTAAATATGATTCAGGGCCAGTTGGACCGGTTTCTCTTCTCCTCACACTAGACTAAAATTTTAAATGCCAATCTAAAAGCCCTACCCATAACAATGTCTGATCACAATCCTCTATTGCTAACCTCTAATGTTCAACCTGATGTGGGTCCTATCCCGTTCCGTTTTAAGATAATGTGGAACTCCCAACCTAACTTCAAATATAAAATTATTGAATGGTGGAACATCCTTGTTCATGGATCCCATGTTCAGGATCTTCTTCAAACTCAAACATATTAAAAAAATGGTAAAAGGTTGGAACAAGGGTGTGTTTGGCGATGTGTTTCAAAATAAAAAAAATTAAAGGGGGAATTGAGAACCTTACAAAATAAAATGAAGGAGGGGTATGATAGTCAGTAGACTCACAACCAGGAAATGGAAACTAGGAAGGATTGGGAATGAATCCTTAAAAAAGAGGAAATATTTTGGAAACATAAATCTAGAGTCTAATGGCTGAAAGAGGGTGATAGGAACACCTCCTTCTTTCATGTGTCTGCCATCAAGCACAGGAAAAGAAATCAAATTTATAAACTGAATGATACTACAAGCGATGTGATATCATCTCCTGCTTATATCGGCCTTCTATCTGCCAATTAATTTAAGGAGGCCTACTCAACCCTGGCTGAGGCGCCCAACCCGACTATGGACAGTTTGTTGCTTAACCACCTTTTGACCATCATCACCTAGGAAGATAATATGGGGATTCTCAGTGTTGTTACTTTGGAAGAGGTTCGTTTGGCTACCTTTAGTATGGGGGATTTCAAAGCCCTAGGCCCAGATGGTTTTCCATCTACTTTCTTTCATATTTTCTAGGAGATTGTGGGTGAGGACCTTGTTCTGGTTGCTCATGATTTTTTCAAAACTGTTAAAATTCTTAAACAACTGAACCACACCTTTATTGCTCTAATTCCTAAGATTGGTGATCCTCAATCCATGACTGATTTTTGGCCTATTATCCTATGCAATACCTTTAACAAAATCCTATCCAATATCTTAGTGAACCGAATCAAGCCCCTTCTTGATAAACTCATTAGCCCAAACCAAAAAGGATTTGTCCCTAGGTGCCATATTCTTGATGTTACTCTGACCACTCATGAGCTTCTTCATTCTATGGATAGATGTAACTATGTGAGGATGGCTCTCAAATTAGACATTTCTAAAGCCTACGATAAAGTTATATGGGACTTCATCCCTAAAGTTTTGGCAAAGTTTGGTTTCAACCAATCGTTGGTTAAACTCATAATGGAATGTGTTACTACTATCAAGTATTATGTTCTGGTCAATGGGACCCCCTTTGGGTTTTTCTCTGCTGGTAGAGGGATCAGGCAAGGTGATCCCCTCTCTCCCTACCTCTTTATCATGATAGCTGATGTGTTGAACAAGAACTTTGTTGGTCTGTTGTCAGAGGGCTCTATTAGGGAATCAAAACAGTTTCTTCCCCGGACTCGATTGTGGTGCAAATATTTGTGGATGACACCTTTCTCTTTGGGAAAACCTCTGTGGTGGAAGCTAGGAAATGCAAAACCTGCCTTAACAATTATGCTTCTTGATCTGGTCAAAGCATCAACTATAATAAAAATATGATTTTTTTCTTTAACAGTACTCCTAACTTGCAAGCTAGGGTGATTGCGGTTTTGGGTTGTTTGAGTGGGACTCTCCCTTTGGTTTACCTTGGGATCCCTCTCACGGTTGTGGAGGTCACCCCCGAATTTTGGAATTCAGTGCTTGAAAGGATTCAAAGGAAACTTGTTGGGCGGAAAGGCTCCATCCTAAGCCACACTGGTAAGCTCCAACTCCTCACTGCTGCTCTCCAAGGAATACCAATTTACTTCCTCTCTATTTTTAAGATACCTAGGTACATTGCTGATAAATTTGAAAAAATCCAAAGAAACTTCCTCTGGTGTGGGACCGAGGATAAAAATAAATTTGCTCTAGTCAAATGGGATAAGGTTTTCCAGCCCAAACATTATGGTGGCCTTGGGATCAAGGATATTATCAACACTAATAAGGCCTTGATGGCCAAGGTGGGTTGGGATCAGATAAGGAATACTAAGGATTGGTGCAAAATAATGAATTCCAAATATCTTCAGAACAAGCCATTGATCAGCTGCCTCTCGGAGGTTCACCCCTAGGTCTCCTTAGCTTGGAGGAGTATTTTTAGCACATAGAGCCTGCTTAGGAGTGGGATTAAATGAAAAATGGGCAATGGTAATCGTATCAGATTTTTGGAAGACCTATGGTTAATTGATATCCCCCTATAATGTTCTGATTTTAGGAACCTCAAGAGGTTGGCCCAGAGGTTCTTTGGTTTCCATATCAAGGATTATGTTTCTAGACCTCCAGGGGCTAGGGTGTAGAAGGATCTCGCTCTTTTTTGTCCTCTTTCACAGGACCTTTGTTGCATGGCTAGGTCTCTCTAGAACTTACTCTCTCTTACTAGGCTTTCCTCTTATGACTAGGGATATGATTTTTTTTGGATTGTTGACAAACAGGGGGATCTGTTTGTTAGGTCGACGTATATTCAGTTGAAAAACTAGGGTGTTGTGGTTGATCCTTGGAAGAAGATATGGAACCACCATATAGTCCCTAAAATTAATTTCTTCTGGTGGACTTCCTATCCTAATATGATTCTTACTTAGGATAATTTGAGGAAACAAGGATTTTATATCCCCAATAGATGCTTATTATGTAAATGCAGTGAGGAAATTGTTAACGACTTATTGTTATACTATATGTTTGTTACTGAAGTTTGGGGTATGGCTTTTGAAATATTGGGTGTTTCTTGGGCCATGTGCAAGGATATTATATCCTTCATTTTGGGTTGGTGTGGTCCCTATATCCACCCCTTACCTGGAGAAATTTGGAAGTAGGTCCCTTCTATTATCGATTGGTGTTTGTGGAAGGAAAGAAATAATAGGGTGTTCAGAAATACTGAGAGGAGTCCTAGGGAAGTTTTTGGTATTGGTGTCCGTCTTATCGAGGAAAACATCTCCCTCTTCAATGGGAAACCTCTGAAGAAGGGACCTCTTGATTTGAAATAAGGATGGCCAAGGCCTGACACCAAAAATTAGAAGCTAGCTCATTTGACAAATCCAATTCCTTGGCCAGAAAAAATACTAAATGGGAGACTCCGGACAAAGGTTGGTTCAAACTCAATTTCGATGGGGCTGCTAAGGGAAACTTGAGCAAGGCTAGTATTGGAGTGATTAGAGGCCCCAGGGGGAACAGGTTGCTGGGTTTTCGGGAGGAATTGGTTTCCAATCTTCAATAGTCACGGAGGCTCGTGCACTGCTAATGGGCCTTCAAGTTGTTGTTTCTCTGGGGATTGCGAACCTCCACATTGAAGGGGTCTCTAAGTCCATCACTGATGTTGTGAGTCTTGGAAAACTGATTGGTTGGAGTACGAAGGATATCATGTTGGATATAAAGCTCCTTTTATCCAAGCTAAGATTTAAAAAAGTGACACACATCTTTAGGGAGGGTAACCAAGTGGTGGATAAGTTGGCTAATTGTGGTACCTAATTGGGTTACCCTAAATGTTGGAGAAATATGAGGATTTTACCACCAAAAATTCAAGATCTCATCTTGAAAGAACAAAACACCCATTTATTATGATGATTTCAAATCTTCGGCTGATGAGTGTCGTTTGGGGGGTCCATTTGGTTGTTCTTTGGGCCTAGTGGATGGGTTCTAATGCTGAGGTGGCCTACAAGTGGTGGAATTCAAATTTAAAAGTTAGTCATGTGGTTAATGGAGGTGGCTCTACAAAGGGATTTGACATGTACATGAAAATTATGATTTTGAGGGGTCATACTTTGCGATATCTTCTCTTTGGGATTGTGTTAATTCATCATGCCCTCCTTAAGACAGTTGTTTTAAATTTAGATTTTACAATTTATAATGAGGGAAATATCCCTTCTAGCGCTTTTGATCCTTCTAGTTTATCACTGCCTTCCAAACATGCTTACATTGACATTTCTAAATTTGGCCAAGCGACCACCCTTCCTAGTTTTTTGTGCAATTGCAATGTGGCCAAAAAACCTTGCTCGCCCATCATATCCTGCTTGGCTAGCCGCTATCACCTTAATATTCACATTAATGAAATTGGTAAGTATGTGATAGGTGATCTTTCACTTCACATGTGTGATCTGCACATTGGCGTGATTATCCAACATTGCATTCTTTGCCTTAATATCTACCCCGCGAAGAAAGCCTATTGCTCTGTCGGTGTTTCTAACTTTTTTATTTTTGCAAGCTCTTTGGTTTCCTATGCAGGTAAATATCATGGGTGGTGATCACGTTCAGACTAAGCCTGATAATTATGGAGAATTTTGTAAGAATCCCTTGGTTTTGCATATCTGCATTGAGGGTGGCCTTGCTCTACTCATGGAGAATCTTGTGGGCCACGACCCTAACCTGTCTGGCCAATTCACAAATTCCTGGAAGGATCAAAGGGTTATGCTTGGTGGCATATCTTTTGAAGTCAGTGAAGAGGTGATAACACAAGCTACTGGGATGTAGTGCACTGGGAAGAAATACCCGAAGCATACTTGAACTCCTGACAATGATCGTATGAAAACTTTCTTTGTGGGGAACGACGAGCTGGTCCGCAACCAATCGAGATTTGAACGAGAGGCCCTTTCGCAACCCTGGGACCAGGTGTGTTTAGCCCTTATGAAGTATGTCATACTTGAAGGTAGGTTTAAAACTTAATTTTTTGTGATGTCCCCGAGTGGGCCCCTAGCGGAAGGTGGCGTAGGTCTGTCCGCTGGCAGGTATTATATCCTGATACTACCTAATGTCAATGTCGGATGCTGCAGAATATCCTCGCTCTCCCATGTAGCATCCTCAACAGGCAAATCTCTCCATTTCACCAAATATTCCCTGATAGTCCTCTGACGCAACTGTCTCTCCTTGTACTCCAGGATGGACTCAGGTACTAAGATCAACTTTCCCTCATCATCCAAGGGAGGTAGAATTGCAGATGGTACCACACGATGTCCCAACACCTTCTTGAGGCGTGATACATGAAATACATTATGTACCCTGCTCTCTACTGGAAGCTCAAGCTCGTAAGCCACCTCGCCAACTCTCCTCAGAATCCTGAAAGGACCGTAATAACGTGGCTTAAGCTTCTCTGACCCACTCTTCCTAAGAGTGGACTGACGATAGGGCTGCAGCATGAGGTAAACCATGTCACCAACCTCGAAATGCCTCTCCATCCTCTTCTGATCCGCATACTGTTTCTGCTGATTTTGTGCCTTGGCTATATTTTCCTTGAGAGCCCTCATAGTATCCTGACTCTCCTGCAACCAACCTCCTGCACTCGGCACTCTACTGTCGCTCAGTAGCAAATCAAGGAAACTCGACGCCTCATACCCGTACAACGCCATGAAAGGGGACATCTGAATGGTCATATGGAATGTCGAGTTATAGCAATACTCACACAAATGTATCCATTTGACCCATGCCTTCTGCGGCCCCGCAAAGTAGTTTCTGAGATATCCTTCCACCCACTTGTTCACAATCTCCGTTTGCCCATCAGTCTGCGGGTGGTAACTAGTGCTCGGAGTGAGCTCGGTCCCACAAAGTCTTAATACCTCCTGCCAGAAGTTACTCAGGAACCGACTATCTTTGTCGCTCACGATGCTCCGAGGCAACCCATGAAGTCTGAAAACCTCACGAAAGAATACCTCTGCTACCTGTGTAGCTGTATAGGTCGTGGTGATCGGAAAGAAGTGGGCATACTTCGTAAGCCAATCCACAACCACATAAATACAATCTCGCCCCTGGGCTTTAGGCAAGCCCGTAATAAAGTCCATCGATAGGCATTCCCACTTCCTATTAGGAATCGAAAGTGGCTATAGTAAACCTGCCGGGTACGTGTTCTCCTGCTTGTTCTGCTGACAAACAAGGCACTCACGCACGTATTGAAGAACATCCGACTTGAGTCCTTTCCACGTGAACCTCTCCTGTATCTTCCTGTAGGTTTTGAAGTATCCGAGATGTCCTGCTGTAGGCATGTCATGAAAGGCTCGCATAACAATGTTCTTCACCTCTGACCCTAGGATCAAAAATATCCTGTTCTTGTAAATGATCAAGTCATTTACAAGCGTATACCTGGTATCAACTGCTGATCCCTCAACAATGCTGGAGGCCCAACTATCCTTGGCATACTCTGCCACTATCATATGCCTCCAATCCTCCGAGATATGAACCATAGTGCTCAAATACGGTCTACGTGAAAGTGCATCAGCCACTATGTTCTGTGTACCTTTGATATATGAGATATCAAAGTCATAAGCCTGCAGCTTACTGACCCACTTCTGCTGTCTGTCATTGAGATCTCGCTGCCCCAAGAAGTGTCTCAAACTGTTATGACCAGTTTTAATGCAAAATTTGCTGCCAACAAGATATTGTAGAAACTTTGCTAAGGCATGCATAATCACGAGCATCTCCTTATCATATATGCTATACAGTCTCTCTGGTCCTCTGAGCTTGCGGCTCTCATACACAATCAGGTGCTTGTCCTGCATAAACACCGCACCAATGCCCTCACCTGATGCGTCGCACTGAAGCTCGAACGGCTTCGTAAAGTCAGGTAGTGCCAAAACAGGGCATGTGGTCATCAACTCCTTGAACTTCATAAAACACTCCTATGCCTCAGAAGTCCAAACAAAAGCCCCCTTCTTTAGTAAATCTGTCATCGGGGCTGCATGTCATGAATAACCATTCACGAATCTGCGGTAGAACCCACATAAACCGAGAAACCCTCTCAACTGTGTCAGGTTTGCCGGTGTAGGTCAATCAATAATGGCGCGGATCTTTTCAGGATCCATACGCACTCCATCTACACTGATAATATGACCTAGATATAGTAATTCGGTCATCCCCAAGTCACACTTGGATTCCTTGGCGTACAAGGACTCCCTCTCCAAAATACTCAATACGGTCTCCAAATGAGCCAAGTGCTCCTGCCATGTCCTGCTGTATATGAGAATATCATCGAAGAAGACTAACACAAACCTCCTCAGTAATGCATGAAAAACCCTGTTCATCGTAGACTGAAAGGTAGCTGGCACATTAGTGAGCCTAAATGGCATCACTACGAACTCAAAGTGCCCACAATGACATCTGAAGGTCGTCTTCTCTATGTCCTGCTCACGGATTCTGATCTGATGATAACCCGACCGTAAATCAATTTTGGTAAAGTAACAGGCACCATGGAGCTCATCAATAAGCTTGTCAATCCTCGGTATCGGGTACCTGTTCTTAATTGTCCTCTTATTCAGGACCCTGTAATCAATGCACATGCGCAATGTTCCATCCTTCTTCTTAACCAAGACAACCGAAGAAGCGAATGGCGATTTGCTAGGTCGAATGTGACCCATAGCAAGTAACTCCTTTATTGTCTTCTCTATCTCATCCTTTAACCTCTTAGGATGCCTGTAAGGAGTTATCATCACGGGCTTAGCACCCTCCTCGAGCTCAATAATGTGCTCTATGCCCCTGTCTGGAGGTCTACCTGGCGGAATATCACTGAACACCTTATCATGCTTAATCCTCAACTTCTGAATGTCTGGATGATATTCTATCTTTTGCTGTCCCTCCTGTATAGGTGCTAAATGACACTCGGCAGCCCACTCTACCATGTTGTGATGCATGAGCTGCTCCATCCGACGAAAAGAAATTGTTTTGATGTCGCTGTCCCGTATTGCTTTTAATATGTGTGTCTTCCCATTGACATCAAAACGGATCTCCATATCCTTGAGACGAAGAGTGACTTCCTCCAATGAATGAAGCCACTTCATTCCCAAGACCAAATCAATATCCCCCATATTAACAACATAGTAATCAACCTTGAACTCATAATTGTTCAAGCGTAAAGGGAGATCCTTTATTATGCGTTCACACCTCAGCGTGTGCCCGTCGGCTACCTTAAATCTAATCCCTTCGAACTCCTTAGTGATGAGTCCGCATTTTTCAACAAACCTAGCATCAATGAAATTATGTGTGGCTCCTGTGTCAAGAAGAGAAATGACCCTCTGTCCTGCCAACACACCACGAATCCTGAAAGAGCCCTCCTGCTGTATGCTAGACAAGCGCGCCTCCTGTAACTGAAGCTCTGACTCTGTCTCAGCTCTAGGCTCTGGAGCCTCTGACTTTGAATCCTCGGAACTCTCCTGCTGTTCAGAATTTTCTGATTCTGAGTCCTCATAATATGCCCACATCACTCGATTTGCCCTGCCCTTAAGTCTTAGAGGACAATCGTGATTGGCGTCATACGGTCCTTTGCAGTAGAAGCAAAGCTTCTTCCTACGTAGGTCATTAGGGGCCTCACGATCCAAAGGTGGAGCTGCTGATTTACCTTTTGAATCATTTTTAAAGTCTGATCTTTCTTTGTTAAAATCAGATTTGTCCTTATTTTTGTTAAAGCCCTTATTATCTCTGAATGATGAAGAACCTTTGGAGTTAAATCTACTAGAAGGTGTTGCTAACTCCATGCTTCGGGCTTTCTTCATCGCCTCCTGTAAAGAAGGAGGATCAAAGGCTTTGATCCAGCCTCTTAATGGTTATGTCAAGCCCTCCATGAAGAGTACTACCAAACGCCTCTCTGATATGTTTGGAACCATGACTGAAAGCCTCTGAAAGTCACCGATATAGACCTCTAGACTGCCACTCTGTCTCAACTGGGCTAAGTCTCTGAAGTAGGATTCCGGATCCTTCCTGTCAAACCGCTCTACTAACCTGTCAACAAACTCCTGATATGACATGATCCTATCATGCTGGAGTGTCACCATCCCGTGGTGCCACCAGTCGTAAGCTACTCCCTCAAGATGCAGTGTCGCATATCGGATAGCATCTCTCTCAGCCATCGGGCGTAATGTGAGGAATGTATCTAACTTACTAATCCATGCCTGGGCTATCACCTTGCCACTACCATCGAACATTGCTAGATTGAGTTTGTTTGTAGCATGTTTTAGGTCATTGTTCTGATGTCTAGGTCTCCAATCCTGTTGTCCTCTGCGATATTCTCTCCTCTGTGTAACAAATCGGTCAAAGGAAATCCTCTCTCTGACATTAGTTGATACTAACTCCCACTCCTCGTTCGCTACCATAAGTGTATCTACGAACAACTCCTCATGCTCCTCACCTGCAATAGCCTCATCGGGCTCCTGTCTCACAAAAGTAGGCCTAGTGGGCCTGTCTGCTGTCCGTGAAATAGTCCTAGGTGCTCTCCGAGATCTTGCATCACTCCTGTTATCGTCACGCTGTGGTGATGGTCTTCTCTGTATACCTAACCTCTGGATTGCCACTGCTAACTACTGTAGCACATCGTTAGACTGCCGCTGACCTGCTCGTAAGTCTTTGAGAGTGTCTAAAACCTCGGCATCGTCTTGATCTCTAGGGTTATTAGGAACCTCTGTTCTAGGTATATCTGCTTTGTCAGCCCTGTCATTCTTGTCAGCCATGTTTCCTGGCTGCCTACTCAAACTCCATTGCCTGTCAATCAAGGCACGTCTACGTGTATAATACCTATATGGTTCAAACTCGTCTGGCTGCATATGATGGCTAAACCCTCAGGATGGCAGTATTTACTTTCCCTTGCAATCAATGCCTCTATAGGCAGCTAGACAAGTCAAGTCAGTCAAGTCAGGATGGCAGGTATTACTTTCCCCTGTTGAATCATCTTAGGCACAAAATCTTGCTTAGTTTTCTATTTTTTCTACTTATGGACCTGGAGAATTTGGTTGATAAATGTAAAGAAACGATTAGTCTTAACCCGAATGACATTCCACCTCTGCCTCTCCATCAGGGTCTTATCATGAGGCTCTACAATTTTCATTTGGCCTTATGTCCTCCTAGAGCCATTTCTTCTTTTCATGTCGAAGAGATTGAACCCCTTACTATTGCTAATATCTCCCCGACTGAATAAAAAATCCCTTCTAGAAAACCCAACCTGGGTACTGCTGAAAACCCCAAACCCAAACATACTGCTAAAAAACTTAAGGGCGGTGTGGGTAATGCATAAACAAGCACTGCGACCAACCTATGTGAGCTTAAGGCCACCCTGGTCAAGTCTGCTTATAGAGCCACCCCAAAGAAAAAGAGGCAAAGATGATAAAAAAAGGTTTATTGGAGCCGATGGTGAAAGAGGGAAAAGGGAAGAATATTGTGTGGAAAGACTCTAAAGGTGATATGGTTGTGGAGGCCACGGTCATGACTGGAAGGGAGACTACTATCCAAAGGTCTGGGAGATTGGTGAAAAACAACAAAAAAAGGCAATTTTTTGTGGACTCAGAGGAGGAGTAGATGAACAACAAGGAGTATAAGGATGAGGACACTAAGGAGGAAGAGGAAGATAATGCGGAGGAGCTCCATACTATCCCAGACAACAAAAAAAATTTGAAAGATAACTTGGCCTCTCAATCTTCGCACCCTCTAGAAGCTAAGCTTGGCGAGGACCCGAAGATTGTGGATGATGGTGTGGAGCTCCATGCGCTAAAGGAGAAGATGGACATGCTGGATAAAAGATTCAGAGGCTTGACCCGCTTCACAGAGAAGCTGGTTCATTTCGTGACCAACACTCTATCCACGGTGATCAAAGATGAGCTAGAGGGCAATAATGCCCAGGAAAATCAAGATTGGGTCGGGGACGACGTTGTGGACCTCCTATCCAAAAATTGGGACAATGCCAGTTAGTTGCTGCTTGGGTCTATGATTTTTGTTTATGCTATTGATCCGTGTTCGATGTGTTGTTTTTGTTCCTTTTTGACTTACTATTAGTTTTATGGACCTAATATTTTTTGGCCCTTAAGGCTCGTTGTGTAAGGGTACAACACCCTATAAATTTTGCTTACTTTATCAAAAACATGTTGAGTTGGTTGAGGGGGATTAAGTTGTAAAAATACATTATCTTGTTTCTTGAATGGTTGATAGTTTCTATGAGGCGTAGATTTAGAATTTTCAAGACAGATAGAGGGAGTTTTCACTTCATGACTACTAATTGAATTTTGGTAATCATGAAGGGCAGTACACAACTCTGTGAATGAGGGAAATTTCAACATCTCAAGTTTAGCTTGGATTTTGTTTTTCAAATTGGAAATAAACATTGTTTGAAGGTAATCACTCCAAAATCTTAATGTTTATTTTTGAGTAGAGTAGTTGGTATCATGCTATGAAATCAGTGATCTTTTCATCATCCTTTTGTTTTCATGTCATTAAATCAGCTAAGGTCATCTTAGGACCCATATGTATTTGGAAGTGATTATAAAAGGCATCAATAATTTCATTGAATGAACATATTGAATTATTCAATGAGGAGAAAAACCATTCCAAAGCAGTATCCTTCAAGGATCTATGGAGGAGTTTAGCCAAGAGTTTATCCTAAAACATGAAGTCACTACATAGGGTTGTATATGCAAAAACATGGTTAACAAGATCTCCTTTTCCACCATATTTCTCAAATCTAGGAATCTCTATACCTTGTGGCATTTTTGTTCTCAATATATCCAAGGAGAAGGGATTTTTTTTTACATATTGTGAAGGTTGGCCATTTTGATATTGACTTAATTTAGAAATTTGTTGTTGGAGGGATGAAACATTTTGCAAGAGTGTGTTAAAGACAAGATCATTGTTAATGTTGAGAGATGGAGGTGAATAAGGTGGTGTATATACATATTCGGGGGGCAAGTGACTTGTAAGTTTGTGAGGGGAGACAAATTAGGATATATGAGATTTGAATGCACAAAGCTAAAGGGAATCTCAATGGAAATACCTAGAGAAGTGTTGACATTTCTAGTAGGTTGTATGGTTGTTGTAATAGTTGGATTAGTGTATGTCAGAACATAGGTTATGGTTGTGGAAGGAGGAATTTATTCCACCTTGGCTTTGATTATACCCCAAAGCTTGAGCACAACTAGTCTTGGTAGGGACATGTTTATCAATAATGTGAGCTAAGATATGAACAATATCTATTCATTGTTCGTTTTCAATCATTCTCCTCATGTTATCTATGATAGGGATGGCATTACCAACAACATGTTCAGAACTCACAAAGTCTTTCAATTTGTCAAGTTCATCCATTCTCCTAAGGTTCTCATGAGGGACATTAGCAATCATTGCATCAACATCAATCATATTAGGTGTGGGTAGGGAAGTCATGGGAAATGAAGTGTTAAGGGTATGATCCATAGTGGGTTGACTAGTGTCAACACTATGAGTGAAAGAGTTAGAGTACCCAAGATCCATGTAGAATGATGTATCATAGGATGAAACGAGTCTAGAACAACATCTCACGATAGTATTGGCAATAGGACACCAAGTTGTGAAGCTTATACAAGTTTCAAGAACCCAAGGTACACCCAAAATGGATAAGATGTGAAATTCAATCAAATAACCTAGAATGTAAAGTGCAATGCAAGTATGTAAAAACAATTTTCAGATTTGAACAAGATAATTTTCTGAATATGCTATGCAAAAACCTAAAAATGATATCTTTTAGATGTAATTTTGAATTCAAACAATGCACTAAATTTGACAAATTATGCTTAATATGAACAATTTCAAATAACAAAAATTCTAGAAACTGAAATAGCAAACTGAATATAGAAACATAGAAGGCAAAAATAGTGATTTTAATGCTCAAAAATTTAGGAAAAGCCCTGATTAGGGACTCATTCGCCTATGGGTTTTTGAGATGATTTCTATGGTTTTTAGATTCTAGTTTCAGACAATAAGTTACAATTTTATATTTCTATAAAATGAGGTCTAAATGCAAGTGAAAAATAGTACTAAATGACAAGCAAAAAGAAGTAATTTGAGATGCAATTTTGATTCATTTTTTTGATGTAAATGACTGATCATGCAATGTTATGTAAACACTATGAAAAATGAATGATACTTTTGAATTTTCTAAATTTTAAAGGATATAAAAATGAAAACCTAAAACCCTAAATGAGATGAAAACTAATGCAAGAAAACAAACCTAAATGAGATGCCAATTAATGCAATGTAAATGAATGCAAAACCTAGATCTAGGGTTGAAAATGGACTCCAAATCAGCAAGTTATGATGCTCAAAAGTTAGGTTCACAAAAATAAAACATCAAAAAATAGATTTGGGGGTATGATGTGTGATTGTGGATCGAATATGATGTGATGAGAGACCTATTTTGATCCCCACAAAGAATTAACTAACAACCCTTAAGCGAATCAACCCAAAGTGAGAGTCATCAAATTTCCTTATGAATGAAGGACAAGGGTCAGGGTCAAACAACACTTTGGGGAGAAAAAATAAAAAATAGCAAATCAACTCCAAAATGCAATCTAACACTTGAAACTTGAAGATTAAGTTCAACATTTACATAACCAACAAAAAAAATACAAATTTGAGAAGGGAAAAAACATGTCTACTAGTCACCAAAAGTGCTTTCTGAAAGATAATCTGAGACTCATTTTCCCATGGGTGAATGGGTCCAAGTATAGGGGTTTCAACAATCTTCTGAGAGTCTTTGGTGCAGATCTGTAGCTTTCAATTTGTCTATAATTCAGTGTCATAATGTCGGAAATCAGATCTGTAGGTTAGATTCTTTGATTTGACAACAAATTTGATAACTTTTGTAACTTTGACAACTTTGTAAATCTTTCTCTTCAAAATGTCTTCAATTCTTCTTCAACTTAAATCCCTAATCATACACAAGAGAGAAAAAAGTTTGTTTTTGGGTGAATGGGAGTTTTCCTTGGTCAAACCCCATTTTGGTAATCAAACCTTGAATTTAAATAATGAATGGAAAAGAGATTGAAGAATGAATAAAGTTATGTTACCAGTCAAAAAACCCTTGCATGAGACCTTGATGATGGAGATCATAGGAGGTCTACAACTTGCATGAAATGACTAAATTCATTGTGGACCTTAACACTTGAAATTGATGCTTTGAATTCTTGAATAGATCTTGAAAGCTACATCACAATGTTAGCTCCAAAAACATGCATGATGTAAGAAGACTTTGACATGATGAATAGATATTGATTGTTGCAATAAATCTTTGATATATCTAATCTTTAATGCTCTTTATCATCAAATTTTCTATACTTTTTCTCACTTGAATATTCTCTTGAGTTATCTTGAAAATCTAGGTGAAACTTAGTGAAATAACCTTGTATTTATAGGTATGTATCCTTAATTTCTCGAAATTCGAATATCACAAGCCGACATTGAATTATCGATTTAAAGATGTTAAAAATACCAGCAAAAACATAACTTGAATCTAGGTCCAAAGGTCTAGGGAGGACCCATTATCCTATGGGTGAATGGATCCCAAGTCTCTATTCTTGGAACACAAATTGCTCAAGGTAAAGTGTTATGTTTAGGCATTAATTATTATCGAGTTTCCCCTTTGGAAAATGTGATTTAATAGGATTGTAAATGAATTAAAGGGATAATTAAGGTCTAATTAAGCTCAATTTAATTAAAAGGGCCTAAATAAGTGTGTAAATGTAAAGGGTTACATTTAACAACACTAAATTAAGGCATTAATAGGTCCAATTTAATTAGGAGGGCCCAAACAAGTGAGAAAATGTAAAGGGTTACTTTTTTCTACACTACAAATTTATATGTAGAAATTTTTCCTAAGATATGAAAAGACTTGTGTCATGTTCCTCATGAAAGCACTTTACGATGTTTAATTTATGCCTTGGTCTACACCATATCAAACATTGTGATAAAAAATAAAACTAGGGAAGGAACTTTGAACTAAAAATATGGTCTTTAAATATTTACACAAAAGTTTGGATCACTCAATTTACTAACAATGAATACTTTAGGTGAACAAATTAGAAGATGTATAGGGTTTTTTTAAAGCCAACTAGGCTAGAGATATTGATTACCCAAGATTTATAAGTGGTTAAGTGTCTGTATTATGATGCATGATGGCTGTCATAAGATTAATGTTTATAGGCTACATAACTATACATTGTCATTTATGGTGAACCTCATTTATTATTTATTTGTACCTTCATAAGGTTGTCACTATATTTTGATACTTATCCATTATTCCTTGACATGCATAAGGTATGTGAGGTGTATTCATATCTCATGTTTTTCATGGTTATTCATAAGGGAACACGCCCTATATTTACTGCTACTATCCTAATAGGTTCATGAACAACACTTTATCCTCTTTTCATTACTTCATACATTCTCTATTAGACCTGGAGATCATCATCCTCTTCAATAGTGAATATTATTTCCATGTCATGAGTCTTTTGGATCTCTTGGTTTTCATTTTACCTTTTGTCACTTTAAAACATAACACTATCATTTATTGACCTCTACTGACTTATGGGGTATTAAGCCCCCTCATACCTTGCCATGGTTACTTGGTCACTGTCTTCCCTAATAAGCACTAGTATATCATATGATCATTATAGACTTTGAGCTATTTTTGGACCTTCAAATCTATTTGAATAGAATGAACCAACTATTTTATCTTTACTTGTAAGCTGGTAGGATCAAGGCTTTGAGACAAATTGTAATGTCCTCTTTAGGAATATACTTGATTTTTGCCAAAAAATAAGAATGCCAACAATACAGTTTATTTGCAAAGAGTATTCTATAAATAAATTACACAATTAAAATAGAACTTAGAAAAAATTGTAATTAATTAACATCAAATATTATGATCATAGATAATCTCTATTGAAAACACCCATATCCTAAATATGTTTATGTGAATGAAAATTTGTGCATATGCTAAACAAGAACAAAACACACAAGGATTAGTCAAGTTAGCACATACAAATTACATTCCCTATGAAATACTTAAGATCACAAAACATGAAACAAAACACAATAAAAACATGAAAGAGTATGAAATATGTGAATGGAACTAAACTAAGAAACCCCAAACCTCATCCCATAGGGGGATTGGTACCAATTTAATGTGGAAAGTGGTCCATTCCCAATCCCTTAGTGGACAAGATTCGAGATTTTTTGATAAATGTGGTGATTTTGATGCCAAATGGTGATAAAACTAAGCCAAAATGACAAAGAAAGCATATGATTGTGAATGAAAATGTGTAGCATAACCTTGCATGAGATGATGGATCTATTCTTCATATGCGAGCCTTCTATTTATAGGACTCAAGGGTTGGAAGAAGAATTAGGCAATGTGGGAAGGCTAGGAGAAGCAATAAGGATATGTGCCTCATGAAAGTGTGTGAAAATCTTGGGGTAAGAGATGTAAGAAGAATTTAATGCATAGGTGGCTTATGTAAGAGGAATGTAAGAGGCCATTTAAGGAATGTGGGTGGGAATTTAAGAGACAAGGTGACATGTAAGAGGCCATTTAAATCCTTCTATAAGAGAAAGCTGGCTCATGTAAGAGCATTAAAGCCTTTTGCAAGAGGCTTTTAATATTTGGGAGGGAAAGTCAAATGGAGGAGAATATTCCAAGAGAATATCTTTTTGTGAGGGTAAATAGCCTATTTAATTAATTTGAAGAAATTAATTTCATGTGCAAGCTGGAAAGGGAAGGGATATTCCTTGAGAATATTCCCTATGAGGAAAATAGGTAATTAATTAATTTGAGGAAATTAATTAATGGTGCAAGTGGGGTTAGTAAATCATAGGTTTATTCAACTTTGATAGAGTTAAAAGCTAGAGAATTGGCTAATGAAGATTAGCAGGTAGATTTAAGGTTAATTAATTTAGAATTAATTAATCTTAGTTGGGTTAGGGGTTTAGAAGAATGACATTTAATTAAATATAAATATACTTATCTAATCAAATGAGAAGACATCGAGGTTTTAATTAAATGATTTATATTATTTAATTAAATGGGGGTGAGAATCAGTAAGAAAGGGGTTAATTAATTCGATAAAATTAATTATTTGATTAATAGGATAAAATGATGAATTTAATTAACTAATATAGATTATTTAATTAAATAGCTAGAAAAGAGGTGATTTAGGAGGAAATGATGTTAATAATTAGATTCAAATGTGTAATACCAACCAGGAATATTTAAGTGTCTACAACAACATTAAATTAAGGCATACTTAAGTTCATTTTTATATTTAATTCCCAAATTAAGTGTGAAAAAGGGATAATTCTTTTCTACACTACATATTGTATAACTCTCCTCATTGTAAAGGCCGACAAATTGAAGTGAGCTTTGCAACACCTTAGGAAGACTATTTTAGGATTTTATGCAATTAGTTAAATTTATGAGTTTCTTAGTTTTAGTTATGATATCAAAGACAATGGTTTTTTGCACCAGTGGACATTATTGGGAGAAATTGCTACTTATTTGAGTAAAAGCAATAGGATTCAAATTCAAAACCATCTATGGTGTAATATGTGAATGGTATTTTTCTTTTATTTGTTGATCTACAAATTTGTGATGAGCTAATTGAATATATCTTGTATGGAATTGATTCTAATGAAACAAATTGGAAATATTCTTACTAAATTTGTACTATGAATGGATATGACTGTATAATTTTTTTGAATGAACAAGATAGCTAAGAGGGGAGTTGTAGAAAATCAAAACATCAAAACCCTCAACAGTAATCAGATCCACATACATTCATTAAACCCTTATTTTGTTAAAGTGATTAAAATATGAAATGCAAATAACAACACCATACAAAAGAGAACACCAGATTTTCGTGGAAAACCCAATGAGGGAAAATCCATAGTGAGGATTAGCTCACAATATAAGTAATTGAAAAATTGGTACAAGGGATCACTACTACAATATGACACACTGTCCAAAATGGCTCACAACCAGTGCTCACTACCACAGAAAGAACACAAGAAAATAAAAGATAAATTTTGCATAGAGAACAAATTCTCAATGCAACAAAGAATCCACCACAAATGCTCCAACACTTTTGCAACCTTGTTTGAAATATTGTGGACACCTTCAGCTCACTACATTCAAAATTACAACACTTTGAATTTTGCATTGCTCTGCTCAAATTCTCATCACACACATCACTCACATTGATCTTGCATCTAGCTTGCTTCTCTCTTACATATCACGTCAAATCCACTCTTTTTTATATCACCCTCAACCTCAAACACCTTCTCCAAGGTTAGCAATCTATCTGTTACACTTACAAATTCAAATTAGGTTGGTACTTAAGAATGAAAGGGGACCAAAACAACACTTAATTGAGACCCAAATTAAATATCACATGCCACACTATGTCTTCATTAATATTTGAACATTTTTGAATGTAGTGTAAACACCAGGTCGTTCGTTACCCATGAAAACACATTAAACATTAAGTGCATGCTTCAATTGATCAATCTAAAAATTTTAAACAAAAAAAATCACTTGAACACAATCCAAGAACATCCTGAAATCCAACAACTTCCTTTGCAAAAAATTTCACCTGAAGATTATAATCATACTGTTTATCTAGACAACACTACCAGATACTGAGAAATTTTGTAACTTGAAAGAATTTATTCTGATACAATTGACCACAAATCCTCTTGACACAAACAAGGGAACAAAGCCATTAATTCTTCTTCAAAACCACAAGTCTTGAAAAGCAACTGTAGAGAAATCTGGAGCAAATACATTTCTCCCAGACACCCATCTACAACACTGCAAAACTAGTTTAAATATTGGTGAACGCAACTTCCTCTGACCAATGATATAGAAGCCCAAATTATGGATATAGAAACCTATAACAACCTCAAACAACATATTAGATTTACACAAGAATAGACTAAACACAGAAGAAATATGAAGTCCAATCCGGAGCACATTCTAAACACTTGCACAACATTGTTTTCTTTGTTTATAAAATTTTCTCAAAAGCACTTGGAAACCAAGTACCAGAGACATCATATCTACACACTAATTCATCCCAACACATCTCCAAACAATACAACATAAAGATATCTCCATTTTCTCACAACACTTCCTCAATATCTCAACTACACATGTACAATTTGCAACAACCTGTTCTCCTCATTTTCAAAATTTTCTTAATATCTTCAACATCTTCATCATGCAACAAAATTGATTAGTACATAGTTGACACCAATGTCAGCACTAGTCAGTAGAAATCATGTTTACATTAATGAAAACACCTTCATACTTGCAACAATCTCCCCCTTTGTCATTGATGGCAACACATGATGTGAAAAACCATCAAAGATAACACAACAACTTTGAACATACTTTCTCTTTTTCTCTCCCCCTTACAATATTATTTATTCCTTTGATAATAATGATTAGACAATATACACAACTTTCTCCCCTTGATACTTTTCACTTTTCCACATCATTCTCTCTCCCTATTTAACATCAATGGCAAAGGATAAAATGTTTTGCATTTTTCTCCGCCTTTAACACTGAACCAATAAAGTTTCTCTGAATACTCCCCCTTAGGAGTACACCCAATTAACTCAACAACTTTGCAAAAATGACAACATATAACACTACCTATTCCCCTTGAGAGTTAGCCACCAACATTAGTCTAGAAAAGAGATGAATCTATAGATCCACTAGAGTGATGCAACTCCATATGCATCTAGTTCAATGAAAGAGGGGCAATAACCCCTAAATTCTCTCAAAGATACTCAAAAGTATCCTTAGGAAGAGCCTTAGTAAGTATGTCAGTAATCTAATCCTTTGTAGGCACATACTCAAGTTTCACCTCATTCTCCATAACCTTTTCTCTTAGAAAGCGATATCTGATAGATATATGATTTGTCCTTGAATGCATCACTGGATTCTTTGAAATGTTAATTACACTTGCATTATCACAAAATATAGATATAGGCTCATCAAACACTACACTGATATCCTTCCATGTTTGTCTCATCCACAAAACTTGTTTACAAAAAGATGTTGCTGCAATATACTTAGCCTCTATAATGGATAAAGAATCTGAATCTTGCTTCTTACTCAACCATGACACCAATCTACATCCAAGAAAGAATACTCTACCACTTGTACTTTTTTTCTCATTAACACAACCAATCCAATCTGCATTGGCATAAGCTTTTAATGTGAAATTAGTATCTTTAGGATATCATAAGCCATAATCTAAAGTGCCTCTTAAATATTTGAATATCCTCTTCATAGCTACAAGATGTGTTTCCTTAGGTTCTTTTTTAAATCTAGCCACAAGATAAACTACATGCATGATATCTAGTCTAGTAGCAGTTAGATATAGTAGTCCACCAATCATAGATCTATATTTTCTTTGATCATTCTTAGGTGAATCATCATCTTTGCTCAATTTACAACCAGTCACCATAGGAGTGCATATCGGTTTGGAGTCTTCCATTCCAAACTTCTTCAACATATTTTTGTCATACTTAGACTGTGAAATGAAAATCCATTTATCGAATTGATTGATTTTTAGCCCAAGGAAGAAATTCATCTCCACAAACATTAAAATTTAAAAATCTTTTTGCATCTCTTCAAAAAACATCTTACGCATAGCTTCATTGCTTCCAAAGATAATATCATCCACATACACAACTACTATCAATATTTTGTCTTCCTCAATTTTGAAGAAAATACTACTATATGTGGTTCCTTTATTGAATCCTTGTTGTATCAAATATATGTCCAATCTTGCATACCAAGCTCTGGGAGCTTGCTTCAATCTGTATAATGCCTTATTCAATCTACACACCATATCCGATTGATTTGACAACTTAAATCCTTTCGATTGTTCCATGCAAACCTCTTCTTCCAATTCACCATTCAGAAAAGCAGACTTCATATCCATCTGATAAATTTAAAGTCCTTGTATGCTGAAAATGTCAAAAATAGTATGATAGCTTCCATCCTAGCCATTGGGAAAAATGTCTCCTCAAAAAATATTCCTTCCACTTATGAGTAACCCTGACACACAAGTCTTGCCTTATTTCTTACCACTTCTCCATTCTCATTCAACTTGTTTTTGAATACCCACATAGTTCCAATTATGTTCTTGTTTGTTGGTCTAGGAACCAATTCCCAAGTCTATTTTTTCTCAATTTGCATATAAGCTCTTCCATTTCCTTCATCCAATGTTCATATTTACATGTAACACTCACAGTTTTAGGTTCAACTTTAGAAATTAAACACAAAATTACCTCAACTTCAATAGCTTTGCTTCTTGTCAATACTTCTTTCCTCTTGTATCCAATTATTTGATCTTCAGAATGATTCTTTTGTACATACTTAGGGGTCTTATGGGTCTTCTCTAGAGCTTCTTCCTCTTCATTTTGCACTTCTTTTTCATCAACTTCTTCTTCTTCTTCTTCTTCTTCTATGCAATCAGGTTCATCTGACACATATCCATCTACTGTAATTGAATTTTACAAAATTTCATCAACCTTAATATTTGCACTTTCAACTATCTTTCTTAGCCTTTTATTGTAACATATGTAAGATTTCTTTTAGTAGAATATCCGAGGAAGATAACTTCATCAAAACTTGCATCAAACTTCCCTAAGTTTTCTTCATCTCTCTTGATATAACATTTGCTTCCAAATACTCTAAAGTACTTCACAAAGAATTCCTTCCATACCAGAACTCATAGGGATTCTTTGTGTTGTTAGCTTTGGCTTGTACTCTATTAAGTATGTAAATAAAAATATTTATTGCTTCTCTCTAGTAGATTTCCAGTAGATTTTCCCCTTTCATCATAGTCCTAACAACTTCTTGAATAGTCTAGTTTTTCCTTTCAACCACACCATTTTGCTGAGGAGTTCTAGGGGTAGGCAAGTGCCTTTTTATTCTATGAACTTCACAAAACATGTTAAAATCATTGGAGGTGAATTCTCCACCTCTGTCAAACCTCAAACATTTTATCTTCAATTCCATTTCATTCTCAACCATATCTTTAAATGTTTTGAATTTATGTAGTGCATCAGATTTCTCTCTAAGAAAAGTAACCCATGTCATTCTTGAATAATCATCAATCAAAAGCATGAAATACTTGTCACTTTGTAGAATTCTCACCTTGTAGGGCCACAAATATATGTATGAATTAATTCCAATAGTCCGCTAGCAGATTTTTCCTTTCCTTTGAAACTACTCCTTACTTGTTTTCCAAACTGACAATCCCTGCAAACATCATTGATAGGCTTTGCGATTCTTGGAAAATCTCTCACTACATGAACCAAACTGATTCTCACCAAACTATCAAAATTCATGTGACACATCCTTTGGTGCCATAATCAACTATCATTAATATATAAAATAAAGCAATGAACGTCAACACCCTTAAGTTGATAAATGTTTCTATCAATCCTCTTACCAATAATAATCATGATTCCAACCCCTTTTCTAATCTCACATCTTTCATCCTTAAACGCAAGATTATATAATTTGCTACACATTTGTCCAACACTCAAAAGATTATGCCTTAAACCTTTTACATAGTAAACATCATCAATATTATTCTTACCATAAAAAATTATTGAACGTATTCCACAAATCTTAGCTCCTGAATTATCTTCAAACTTAACTAATCCACCATCATAATCTTTAAGTTAAATAAAGTTTCTTTTTTCTCCGGTCATGTGATTAGAGAAGCCACTATCAACAACCCAGTTGAAACATAGAGAAAATAGGGTTTACCACCAAGGTGAATGGATCAAGGAGATAAACCAACTAATTTTCACTGTGAAATATTCAATTATGAGGGGTAAAAGATGCAAATAACAATTAGAAATGCTACCTAACTATTATAAAAACTATGAGGGAAGTTTTTAGAGCATAAAAAACTATGTACCTGGTCAAAATGTTGTTATTTTTGAGCTACAGAGGACTCATTCGCCTTTAGTGGCGAATGGGTCCCTGTCAGGGTTTCTGAAACTAAGATCATGGTCCTGTTCCTTGATGCTTGCACTATCAAATTCTCTATTATCAACTTCTAAAATTTTGTAGCTTTGAATCCTTGATTTTGCACTTAGAATGAGAACTTTAGCAACTTGACAACTTTGAAAATTTTGCTCCAAACTTGCTCAACTTGTTCTTCAACCTGTAAATATGCAATCATACACTCAAAGGTAGAAAAACTTGTTGTTTGTTAGTGAATGGGGGTTTTCCTCAATCAAACCCCTTGTAGATAATTAAACCAAATGATGAAATAAAGGAATGAAGCATGAAGCATGAAATATGCAATTGATATCACCTTGGATGATGTCTTATGAAATAAATTTGCAATCTCACATGTAGTGGCCATGAAGAATGTAGATCTTGGATCCTTGAATGTGATTTGAAAAATGGTTTTAAGTATATATTTAATGCTACACTCACAATCTTAGCTCAACAACATGAATGAATGCATCAAATCCTTAACATGATGACATGACTTTGAATTGCTACATTAAACTCTTGAAATCTACCTTCAAATGCCTTATGAATGCTCTTATAATTCTCTTGTGAACTCCAATTTGCTATAATGCTTGAATACTTGAAAGTGTTAGGAGAAACAATGTGAATTAACCCCTTATTTATACTAAATTAAAAGATTAACTCCAAAATTCAAACAATTAAGACTGACACCAGATCTAGAAAGAATCATTATTAAATTCCCACCAGAATGAAATTCAAAAAGGGGGGTCTCATTAAGGGAGGACCCATTCACCACCTATGGCGAATGGGTCCCATTGGTAATAGGGTGTCATTTAATTGCATTCTTAACTTATTTCATGTATCTCCTAAGTCCTTGGAATGGGTTTCACAACTCTAGGATTAGGAAGAGATTAATTTGGAATGAAATAAACATTTAATTTGGCATTTGTAATTATTTCTAAGTGTTATGAGCATGTGGGGATGCCTTGGAGTGAGCTCCTATAAAATAGGAGCACATGGGCACACACATGGGAGGTGGGATCACCTTGGTTTAGTTAATTGGTTGGTGAATTGAGTACACTTTAGAAATGCATCTTAGGTTCCTACAAAATAGGGATTTTGATTTATGCATGTTGAGGTCCTATAAAATAAGAGGTTCAATTCAGTTCGGATCAATTCAGTTTAGTTTAGTTTAGTTTAATTTAGTTTAGTTTAGTTCAGTTCAACTATGTTTCAGTTATCTTCAGTTGCATGTTAGTTAATCTCAGTTGGCTTGAGTTGCATGGACAAATAACAGGTTGATACATTCAGTTAACAAATGGAGGATCATGAATGCACATTGTTTTGCATGAATTGGTGGAAAATGTGTTTTAGTTAACAAAGATCAACTTGGGCCCACCTTGGGTTCCCAAGTTGGCATCTTTGAGTTACAACTACGATAGGGAAAAGATATTTCTAAAGATCAGTTAAGTGGGACCCAATTTGGATGCCTTCTTTGAGGATGAGCTTGTAGAAGATATTTTTGACAAGTACGAGGTTAACACTTTAGTGTTGGGCGCCAACTTTGAGGGAGACTATTGTTTGACTTTGTCATGCATATTAAAACTCAACTTGGTAACCCTAGGCATGGATTTTCTCAAGAGGCTTTGTGATATTATATATGTTAACTCTTATGAGTTTGTAAGCAAGAATATTGTCTATTATTGCAGAAATTGTATGAGAGAGTTTTGTGAGAAAATATTACAGGTTGTGAAGAAGATTTCTTGAAGAACATGAAGCACATCAAGGAGAATTGAATCAATATTATTGTCATTCAAAGGTTAAATAATACAAGCAAGAACAATTTTGGTGGAGTTTTTTTGCCCGAAAGGGTTTTCTCCACGTACATATTGTGTCCCTTCTATTCTGTCTACTTTCTTCTATCAATATTTTGTCTACTTTCTACAACATTAAAATTGATTTAATAAAAGATTAATCATACACAAGGGATTGTGACGAAGAATACTAAAATTGAATCTACAGTTACACAGGATTTTCAAAATTTAAGCAAAATTTTTCTACAATTTTACCTTAATTTTCATCATTTGGTATCAAAGCTAGAGGTTGGGTAGAGTTTGGGATGCCTTTCTCTTAAAATTTTGAAGGCTTTTTGGTTGTAGTGGGAGCTTTTAATATTGTTTCAATTTCTGAATTTAAAAAATAGTGTGTTGCAATGGGTTCTACTTCTCGTTTAGATATTGAAAGATTTTAATGGATCTGGGTATGAGATGCGGAAATTAAAAATGGAAGATCTCTTTGAAGAGAGAGATCAGTGATCAACTGTAGGTAATAAGACAAAGACACCTACATCAATTTCATATCAGGATTGGGATAAGTTAGGTAAGAAGGCAAGAGGAACCATAAGATTGTGTCTTCTTGATGCTGTTCTCTTGAATGTTTCAGATGAAAAGACTGCATTTGATTTTTGGAAGCAGATAGGTGATATCTATCAAACTAAAAGCCTTACTTTTAAGTTGTATATGAAAATATAGTTATATTATTTAAAGATGAAATATGGTGATTAACTAAGAGAGTTTGTGTATCACCATCAATGGGTTTCACCTGAACTATGCCATTCGAGAAGACTTCATAAATTTCATATGGCCCCAACCAATGAATCCTAAGTTTCCCTTTGTGATATTTGTATCTGGAATCGAATAGCAAGGCCTAGTCATCGTTATGGAACTCTCTCTCTTTAATGTGTTTGTCATGCCAAATTTTACATTGGTGTTGAACCAACTCGGTTTGATGGACAACATCTAAACTAAGCTCATCCAATTCACTTAACTGTAAAACTCGTTCTACTTGGGCTCGTTTCAGATCTAGACCCAACTCCATAGTTGTTCGTAGAGTTTGGAGTTCAAACTCAATGGGCAAGAGAGGTTTCTTCCCAAAAACAAGTTCATAGGGGTTGAATCCAGTTGTGGATTTCCATGTTGTGTTGTATGCCCAAATGGCTTTGAGTAATTTTCTAGCCCAATCTCTTCTTCCTGAAGAAACTGTTTTTGTCAATATGTTTTTTAACTCCCTATTAGTCACCTCTAGTTGGCCATTTGCATGTGGGTGATAGGGAGAAGACTTCTTATGACTCACTTTAAAATGGTTCGTAATTGCCAGAAGAACTTTAGACTTGAATTGGAGTCCCTGATCTATAACAATGGTTCGGGGGCTCCAAATCTAAGAAAAATCTTATTAGAGAGGAAGTCAGCAACTTGTTCCTCTCTAGCAACACGTAGGGCCTGAAATTATGCCTATTTAGTCACGTAATCGATGCAGACAATGATATATTATTTCCCTTGGGAGGAAGGGTCTATGGGACCAATGAAATCCAATCCCCACTTTTTGAATGGTTTAAGGACAACCTAGGGTTGTAAGGGTATTTCTACAAAAGTAGTTGGTCTTCCTACTTTTTGACATTCATCACAGCGATGAATATACTTTTTAACGTCTTTATGCATTGAAGGCCAATAATATCCAACACCCAAAATTTTATGAGAAGTTCTTTTTGTAGAATAATGACCCCCAGAAGGATCATCATGACAGGCCCTTAGAATACTGTAAGTTTCATCGGCCTTGACACATCTTCTCAAGACCATATCAGGTCCACAACATAATAGAATCCCATTAATCCATTTAAATGGTGCACTCTCTCTAATAAGTTGCTTCCTTTGTTTTGATGTAAAACCAGGCGGTATTTCAGAAGCAGCCAAATACTCGGCAATGTCATCAAACCAAGGTGTCTTTATAGAAATAGCAAACAAATTTTTTGGTATAGTGCAAAGCTGGATTTGATCGTGTCTAGTTTTTTGATGGAAAAAACTAGACACAATCAATTCCAGAAGTCTTTGCACTATACAATATGGATTATGGAAATCTGATATCATTAAACATTTTTTTATCTGGAAACGCATCTTGCACCGGTGCATAATCACCATCTTCTTGTTTAATTCGAGCCAAAATTTTTGTCACTACATTATATCTCCCTAGCTTTTCAAGTATTGTTACATCGAACTGTTGAAGGAGCAGTAAACACCTCATTATTTGACAATTAACTACAATTTTATTCATTAAATATTTTATAGTTGAGTGATCTGTATAGACTGTAACTTTATATCTTGTAATATAATGGCAAAACTTTTTAATGGCATGAACCACAACCAATAATTATTTTTCCATAGTTGTGTAGTTTTTCTCAATGGATGTTAGCTTTTTACTAATAAATTATATGGCATATGTACCCCCATTCTCATCTTCCTGTCCCAATATTGCACCAATTGTGTCATTTGAAGCATCAACATAGATATGGAATGGAAGATTCTAGTTTGGCCCATGTAGGATGGGAGCAGAGACAAGCTTCTCCTTTATGGTTTCGAATGATAGTTGACACTCAAGTGTCTAGTTAGACTCTACATCTTTTTGGAGAAGGGAAAACACAGGGGTAGCTATCTTAATAAAGGCTTCTATAAACCTCATACAATAACCAACATGCCCGAGGAAACTTCTAACATTCATTTGTGTTTGAGGAGTAGTGAGTTGTTGAATGACCTCAATTTTCTTGGGATCAACCTTTATTCCCTCTGAGGAGATATGATGACCTAAGACTATTCCTTGTTCCACCATTATTAAACACTTTTTGTGGCTAAGGGATAGTCGGTGATCCTCACAAACCTTTAAAATTTTATCCAATTTTTGAAGGGCTTCATCATAGGTTGAACCATAGACAGTGAATTAGTCCATCTAAACTTCTACATAGTCATTGACAAGCTCAACAAATATAGCCAGAATGGCTCTCTGGAAAGTTGCAAGAGTGTTACAGAGTCCAAAGGGAAGAACACGATATGAAAATGTGCCCCATGGACAAGTAAACATTGTCTTATCTTGGTCTTCTGGTGCTACCTAAATTTAGTTGTAAAATTCGTCCAAAAAGGAGAAATATTTCCTCCCAGCCAAATTATCCAAAACCTGGTCAACAAATGGTAAGGAGAAATAATCTCGATGAGTGGCTTTATTAAGTTCTTTATAATCTACATAGATTCTCCACTTCTTGTTTTTATTTGGCACTACAACCATAGGTGACAGCCACTTACTTTCAGAGATAGGATAAATAAACCCTGCTCGAAGAAGTTTCTCAATTTCAATTTTAACAAGATCCTTTAATGCAAGATTGAGTCTCCTTTGTGGCTGAAGTATAGGTCTTATGTTAGGATTAGTATAAATGTGATGCGTACAAACACTTGGATGGATTCCCCTCATGTCTATGTAGTCCCAGGCAAAATCTTTAGACCACTTTACCAACACACTAAATAATCTATCCTCTTCTACTTTTGTTAGCCAACTATTGATGTTCAAGGTTTTTCCCGGCAACAACATGATTGATTTTGTTCTCGGATGGGCCGAAGTGAAAGTATGAATTGGTTGCAACAAGGTGTTGAGAGGACAACTATGAGGTATTAGTCGATGAAATATAGTAATATCCTCAAAAAAATATCTAGTTCTAGGAATCATAATGGCCAAAGGACATGGCATTCCCATTGTTAGAATTGGCTATGGCTGCCAAGATCTTGAGACCAAATGGAAAGCACAAAGAAGAGAGAGAATAAAATGTGACAAGAATAAATTGTATTCTTATCAATATGATTCACAGATATGAAGTATTTGATGATTGTTTACAATGAGAGAGACCCCTTGGTTATATAGCCAAGGTGAGTACATAGGAGCGCATAAGATTATGACAAGTGTCGTAATCTTATGACATGAGATAACTATGAAAAGTTATCACTCCACCTAAAGTGGAAAGTGATAATGTGATAACCACCACAAATGGTGGATCATCCACAAAAGGTGGAGAAGTAATCACATGATATGTCCATGAAAGGTGGAAGTGATAAAGTAATAACATGATAAGTCCACCAAAGGTGGAAAAGCTCCAACTACCTTCTATGTGGTCCCTAAGTAAACTTGACTAAGGTGTAATTATGACCTAAGATAAGGTACAACACATTTAATTACACCAACACCCATAGTAGTATAATTTTATTCCATCCCATGTACATCGATCGGTTGCCCCAGAATTTTTGGAGCATCAACCATTTCCTCATCACTTGATCCTATGGAAAGATGCTCTACATCACTTACTAACTCATCCTCTAATTATTCTCCATTTTTTTTTAATGACTACCATGGCTAACAAGGCCAAACTGTCTCGACTATTAACATTTTTGGTTCATCAACCCAAAAAAAATTATATTCGGTGGGCTTAGCAGGAGGGTACAAGAATAAATATTTATTGTTTGGACCAAGAGAAATGGTCATTCCTCCTTCTCTGTAATCAATTTTAGTTGTGACAGTTGCCAACCATGGCCTTTCAAGAATTATTGGATAGCTATCTTTGGTGTAAGTGATTGGATGACCTAAAATTCAACTCGGTATTCCCATCCATCAACTTTGACAAGGACGTTTTCAATAACTCCCTTTGGAATAGCTATGGACTGATTTTCCATCTATAAGACTATAGTTGTGGGATGTAAATCAGTAAGACCTAATTTTTCCAATACATCCATATAAATCCACTAATGCATTAGGTATTGCTACCTCATTAATTGTAACAGTTATGAGTGGACTACTAGGATCATCATATTTTTGAGTGGCAGTCTTTCCAGACAAAAAGTCAGCTAAATAGCCATCAATGTGCACAATATTCATTTTCTTTGGTTTCCTTCCCGAGGTTTTAATACATAGATTCAACTCAAGAATTTCCTTTATGGCTTGCAGTAAAGGAACCTCTATTTGCAGTTGTTTGATTTTTTGAATTAATGTAGTTTCAGAGGCCAAAGACATTTCCAGAGTATCTTTCGAAGTTGTTGATTTTAGACGCTCCAAAAATGGTGCTTGAATTTTCTCTTTTGGAGAAGTGTCCTTTCTAAGTTCAGTCGAAGATTGACCTTCCTCCTCTTGAGGTAAGTCAATAGCTCCTGATGTTGAAGGAGGTACAATTTTATTTGCAGGAACAGTGTGGTTGGGTGGAGTATCCTTCTCAAGATTTTTAGGAGTAGGCTCGTCCATAATTTCTTCAATGGTTGGTGGTTGAATTGTTCGATTTGAGCACAACTGAACATTTCCACAATGTATGGCATTAAGTCCGGTAACATTATCTTATTCAGTAGAGTATACCGGATTATTCTGTCGATTATTCTTTGGATTGGGAAGTGGCTGGGCTGGGAGCTGAGGTTGATTTATCTATTCACTCTGAGGAGGATTTTGGGGTGGAGGTAACAAATTTTGTTGTTGGTTCCTAAGAGGCCCAGTACAGAATTGATTTTGCCCCTGATTCCATTGAGGAGTAGTATGTTGTGGATACCATTGTTGTTGAGTTTGGGTTGGCCACTGTTGAGTTCCCCATGATTGGTTCGCCCATTCAGGGGGTCCCTAATAGGGAATTCCCCAATTAGGTTGTTGAGGCAGTGGTTGAGGCCATGATGGGGTCCATTGACTACCAACCCAATTGTTTTGAGGTTTCTAAGTGGGATTGGAATTCTGTCCATAAGGAAAGTTCCCTCCTTGACGTTGATTTACCACATTGATTTCTTCCTCAACATGTGCAATCCTTTTCTTGGAATTCTTGAGATTGGTAAGGAGCTCACATTGGTTTGTAAGATGATTTTGTGCACAAAGTTGACAGACATTAACCTTGTCTAAAGGACATTATCGCAATAGGTGTTTATTTCGGCATCTAGAATAGTAAATGGACAAGGTCTCAGGATTACGTGTCTTACCTTGTATGCTATCTAGAGTAGTGTTCAATTGAACGAGTATGTCTATTTTAAGGTTTGTTATTTCCTCCTGAAGCTTGCCTATGTCTATCACATCTTGTTTTCCCACTCACCTACAATATTAAATTAATAGAAAAATTAAAACATGCTTTAGGATTTTAAATAAATAAAGAAGTTATATTTATTTATATTGTATTATATACTTGGTTGGATATATAGATGTAGGACATTGTATAGTTTATTATAAATATACAATAATATTGAAAGTATATTATATATATTCAATAATAGTTTTGTAAGTTGATTAAATAGATAAAATAAATGAGTAAACATAAGTATTTGTAACGCATACAATTAATTTGCAAGATGTAAAAGAAAATGCTATTTTTTTAAAATAGAAAAACAAATTTGCATGTTGCATGGGTGAAAAGAAAGTGGAAAAATTGTAGGGTAATTGAAGCATTATTAATTCATGTAAAAGGAGCTTCTTCGGGGAAAAAGGAGAGGAGAACAGTAATGGATTCTTTCAACAAGACGAATAATTGAGAAATTGTTTCTTTCTTGTCCCATCGAATTCATTAAGAAGCATTTCATTTAATGGATACCGGGTGTGAGATGGTAATTTCATCTTAGGTCCGCTTCACTTCCATAACTGTCGCTCATTGTCTTGGAGAATAACGTTTTCTTTAAGAGATGGATGAGAATTTACAAGGGGGGTGAGCATCTTATTTTGGGGTGCTGGATGTATCATGAGTGGAGAATTTGGCATTCCCTTCTCTCCACCAGCAAGAATCAATGCACCATGGCTGGTGGCAACCACAAAAGCAATCTTTATCAACTTTTGGCTTTAACCATGACAAACAATTATAAATAGCCATCACATAGTATATACTGCCACCGGGGTAGATTTTATGAACACCAAAAAAACATATCATCATATTGATCAGTGGTAACAAGAATCACAAGCTGTGATATAACACGATCAACAACTTGAGGATTATGGGTTGACCAATGAATATGACCCGATTACGCCATAATACTGATCCAAGATCAATGAAATCTCCTGGTGTCATAATGGTTGGCATTAATGGTGGATTCTCCTGACTTGTAGCCCTAATGTATAATTTCTCTGAAGTTGAAGTATTTCTCTATGACGCGGATAAGGTGAGGTCATTGTCCCAACTCTCCTTATCTTCAGTACCGAGAGCTTCACCTTCTCTAGTATCTGTAGAATTTTTGAATACACATTTCTCTCATCACACTTACTTTTGTGGGCATTCTATCAGCTTGAGCTTTTATTTTTACTGACAGTTCTGTAGATACCATTATACCATCTGTAGGCACCAGGCCAGTACTCATCTTTAAATCTGTATTGTATTTTTCCATTGTCCTTTTTATAGTGGAAACACATATTCCATTCACTTTGCCTACAGTGGGTAACTTTAGAGTCTTAGAGATTTTATTACTGGACATTTTACTGTTATTTTCTTTGCAGTTCTCCTGTGATCAACTCTGCCATGCTTTATTTCAAAACAATCCAAATCGGAATTTGTTTTTCCCTCCATTTTTTTTTACATCAGTTGAATCATCTGAATTTAGAATTTAGTATGTTCGTGCACAAATGGACACTTGCTTAATAACCTTCCTTGCAAATTATTTCATGGTATCTCTATCAAGGAACTTTGAAGAGTGTTTCTTTGTACTTAGTGCCCTCCGTGTATGAATAGGGATTTTCGCATGTAATATGTTATTCGAATGTAAACTTAATCTAAAATTGGACACACGTAATGTTTAGCATGTAATATGTTATTTAAATGAATGCTTACTTTATTCTTGAAATTGTGATGTCCATTTATTTATTGACCTTAAATTTTTATACATCAATCCATGATTGGTAGAAGATTTAGTATAGAGGTTGTTGGGATTCTTATGTTAATGCAAGTAATTGTATTATTCTTAAAGGCCCAATTTTAATCCTTTCTTCTATGATCGTGTTCATCTTGAATGAAGGATGAAAGGGATGATATAAAATATTATTGTCTGACCTATTGATTTTCACTAGCAATCATATTATGAACATATTGTTGTATGATATAGTACATGCAGGTCTCACCCAAGAAGAACAGAGTCGACCCATAAAGTTATGTAGAAATAAGATATATTATGAAGAGAGGCAAGTTATTTTAATCACATATGGTATCTCATGCGATTATATTTACGTGAGTAAGTGCCTTTTAATGGATCTTTCTTGTCACTACTAGATATCTTCTGGAGGTACTTGGTAATTCTATAAGATTCTTGTTGATGTTGATTTATTTGAAAGCAATCACTTGAGGTTAAGATCTTCATTCTATGGACTTTATTACTCCTTCAGGTTATAGGGATGAGTTTTGGAATAAAGTGTAGTTGGGAATCTTGCTTATTAATGTTTTAAAATATTTAATAATGTTACCTTCTACTAGTAATTTATTTATGAGCGATAGATTCTTATTGTCATTATTGTAATAGTAAACCATAGTGCCTAACCATCATGTCAATGTCATCCATATATCGTGTTAGTATTTGAGCTAACATTTATGTTTTCAATCTCATGATTCGAGAAACAATCAAGTCCAGATCTATCACAATCAAGCAAGAGCTTAATGTTAGAGTATTCAGTGAGTTACTATAGCATAATGTGTTCATTATGTATTTATGTATCTTATTTCATTTCAAGGTTTGAATACCAAAACGGGGTTTAACCAAGGCAAACCCCTATTCACTAATATTTTCTTGTAGGTCTCAATAGTTGACACATGGATGAGCAAACCTATCTTGTGAAAACATCCTAGGTTGGTCAGTTATGTAGAACCTGTAAGTTATTTACTTTGAGTAAAGATGATTCTTAATTATGTTGGTAAATCACTTATCTGACCTTGCTTGATATACTCAATTCATCGATGTATGTAAATCCATTTGAATTTAGTGATGAAAGGAATTTTAATTATTTCTCTTTTTTCAAACCTTTTTATAATAATTTTAGTCTATTGAATTATTTTTGAAACAAAAGGATATAGTTAGTAAATGTCTTCTTTCGGTCCTTACTATGTCATTGGACCCTCTAAAAATAGTATTTTTGTGAATTCCTCCACGGGTACGTGAGAAATTTTGACACAATTTACATATTTCTTCAAGGGCCATTTGAGACATGTCTCCTTTTCCCATTAAATCAAGGCTTCGCCTTGCATCCTCGTTGAGTCCTTTAATAAATATGGTTTTGAGAATGTCATCACTAATGGTCTCTTCTCCACATCATTTAGACAAGAAAAGAAACATGTCTAGGTAGTCCTCCAGACTCTCATCCTCATTTCCTCATTTTGTCTAAGTTTAAACAACTGCTCTTTTTGATCACTCACCCTACAATAACTCTAGTATTTATGTAGGAAAGCATTCTCCATGTCCTCCCAAGACATAATAGATCCTAAAGATAACCCCATAAACCAATGCATGGTTGTATCCTTCAAGGTAGAAGGAAACAAATTTAATTTCTGGTTGTCATTTTTATAGTCATAGGTTTGATAGAGGACCTTGAATTTGAAAAGAAATTGGACTGGGTCTTCCGAGGACAAACCACGAAAGGTTGGCAGGAAAGTTGGAGAGATATTTTTTATTGTGGTATCATCATCTGCGTCTAGAGTAATAGGATACGTGAATGTTCAAGGTGGCGGAGGATCATTTTTATTATGGTTGGAATTATTTCGGTTAGGCTTAGCCCTATGATCACCCATGATGTTCAAAGGAATATATTCCTCTAAGATAATTTCTTCGATGACGGGTTGTTCTACTGGATGATCTTCAGGAAGATAATGGAAAGTTTCAAGTAGACTAGAGTCAATTATTTCATCAACCGAGTGGTCCTCTGAGCCTTGGGCCTCCCTATGTATGATTGGAATGTATTTTGAGGGGGTCTTTGGTATAAATCTTCCATGACGGTCTCTTTTTCTGACCATGGAAAAAAGGAAGCCAGAAGGGGGGTATTTTGTCCTAAAAAGAGGTATTTGAGGTGTCTCCTATTAACACTCAAGCAAGAAAGCTATTTCCCCGATAATGACGCCAAAAAGTGATAGGTTGTCGTTAGGTCCCATTACTTTAGAATATAACAGTTCAATATGTCGACCGAGTTGTGTCCAAGGCAGTTTGCAATAGAAGAAGACTTGACTATCTCCCTTAGATTTTCTATCTTTCTAGAGAAGCTAACATTAATTTCTAACCTAAGGCCACTTAACTATCTAACTGAAAACAACTTATCTTAAAGAAAGCTAAGAGTATATTAAACTAGAAAGCATAAAATGACTAACCTAGAAAGCATAATAACTAAATAAGAAAGCATAGAAACAATTAAACTAAAAACCGTATGAACTACAAAAGTAGAAAAACTTGTAAATAAAATATGAAACATCTAATTGAATACAACAAATAAATGGTTCACAACAACTAGCATACTACAAAAATAATAGATAGTGAGTGCTCCGGAACTTTAGGCTCTACAACAACAATGTTAATGACTCCTATGAGATTAACATGTGCAAGTGGCTATACTTGTAATTATCATGCATGCAATAAAAATAACATAAAGGAAATACTCATATATTTAATCTACTCTCCCTCGAGTGGCTAGCTCGTGGGTTACTATGTTTGTCCTCGGGTCACATGCACAATTGAATCGAAAGTTCTTCCATTAAAAATAATTTCCATCCATAACTCAACAACTTAGAAATTGATATGTATCTTTATTCGTATGTATTCAGAAAACATGTCGATAGCATAACGTTACTATTTTGCGTTATCTTTTGCTTCTGGAGATTACATCTTTATAGAAAACTTCTAACTAAGTCCTATATTTTAGATGGCGTAGATGACCACTGAAAAAGTCTATAACAAATTACAAACAAACTTTAATGTTCTTTAATACCCACTACATAGATATTAAAGAGGCTCGAGTCGTGCCATGAAGTCTTTGAACTTAAAAATATAATAGAAATTAAAACTAACAACAACTATAACTTCGGTCCATTAGCCTAAAGTTTTGGAGCATGTTTCCAATGCACATCTTTAATCTTTTTTGGAGAACGTGCTGGTGGAATGCTTTCCAACTGTTGCTTGATGACTGATTATTATCCTAAAAAATACTCAAAACAACCCATTAAATCTGTATTGGCAAGATACTTCAATAAATCACAAGAAATAAAGTTTGTACAATTTTTCCTTAAAAGACAAGCAATTATTTCTCCTAAAGTTTAATTAATTGGCAGAGGATATGGATTTTGCATATATGAAACAAGACTTTATTATGTTATTATGATAAGGTTATTTTTACCTCATCAAGAACCACTCCTTATTAGGAGTCATATGATAGGACCAACCTGAATCAATAAGCCAAGAGTCATCACTAACATTCTTACATGAAATAATCAATGCATCATTACCATCATCTGAGGAATTCTCAGTAGAAGCATCAAAATTCTTTTTATTTCTCTTACAATCCTTATTTATGTGTCTTGGTTTCCCACAGTTCCAACACTTTACCTTACTCTTACCAGGGGTTTTAGACCATCCTTTAGACTTACCCTTTCTTTTCTTGTCTGCCTTAGATTCCTTTTCCTTAGTTCTCCCTCTTACAAACAAGGCATCTTGGGAGCCCATTTTAGACTTCCTCCTCATCTCCTCTGATAGAAGAGTAGGAATTATATTGTCCATCTTTGGATCTGCACCACTACCATTGGTAGCAACAATTATATTTTCCCAAGGTTAGATGTTAAAGAACAAAGTAACAAAATACATTTATCTTTATCTTCTAGCTTTACATCTACAGATGCTAACTAACTCAGAATCAAATTAAAAGCATTTAAATGCCATCGCCTACATATCTACCATAAGCCTGTCAACAAAGAAGAAAATACAAAATTGGTAGAAATGAAGGGAGAAATATAATGCATTGAATTTTCCAAGGCAAAGTCCACCTAATCTCAAAAAATAAAAAATAAACCATGAAAAATTGTAATAAAAAAGACATGTGTACCAGTTTGTTTAAAGAATTTTACATTAGTTTTTATTTTTGGACTTAACTACATGTTGTCCCCATTTTGCAAGAATTCTCATAAAGATAAAGACAACTACTAGAGAACCTTTCCAAGATGCTCTGAAACTTGATGATCCAGATGCGTTGTGCTCCAGAACTTACATTTTGTCATGACGAAGCTTCAGAACACATGAACTTTGTTGCGAAGGTACTCTGGAACTTCTGGAATTTGATGCCTAGATGCTTTGGAACTTGCATCTCAAATCATCGCATCAAACGGTTGTTCTTGTACAATGGTGATTGGTGGAGAAAAGCTCCTAAAGTTTGAGTTCATTCATAAATAGCCATTTTTCTTCTTTTTGGCTACATCTTTCGACGATGTTCCAAAATCTTCATTCGGTTGCTACTCTGGCTGCATCTTGTGATGATGCTCCAGATATTCCTTCAATTGTTGCTTTGGCTACATCTTTTGACAATGCTCTGAAATCTCCTTCGGTTGTTGATCCGACTGCATCTTTCATAGATGCTCCAAAACTTATTCATCTTCTACGTTTCGAATGCATGCTACCAAGCATGCTTCGGAACTTAGTCATACATTTCGAGTACATGTTCAAAAGAGTGTTCCAGAACTTATCCATCTTCATTCCATTCACTTTTTCCATAAAATTTGAATTTCCTCGATGCTTTGATTGTCACAACTCGGTACACATGCCTTCTTTCTTTTTAAATTTTTTTCCTTATCATAAATAAAAGCCACCATCTTTTCATCATAAATGAAAGCCGCCATGACAGTCTGTCTTCATTGATGATGTTGTCATTTGCAAGCTTCCTCACTCATTTCATAATAACTATGCCATCACCTCAACCAATACGATTCCATCATCCTGTTAAATCAATAAAGGTATGAAATTTTCAGGCGATCATAGGAATGTAAGTAAGTACAAATTTTTTCTTTAAGTAGTTTTTTTGAATAAGGTGTAATTAATTGGAATGAGTTTTCCCTTCCTAATTTAGTAACTTGAGCCACTCGATGATTAACTGCTAGTACAACATTCTTTTCACACTCCTCCATGCAAATTAGCATCATTGCACAGTAAGCTCCGAACAAAGCCAAAATATATAATCACTTTTTGAATATATTTTCAAAAAAAATTATGCACAAGCTTCTCGTGCTGTTGAATTTTTCAGCAGGGTGATAGATAAGAGACGTAAAATGGGGGGTGCAAAGAAGAGATTAGAGTCGGCTTCAATGGAAAAATTATTGGGATTGAGCAACATTTCCAGTTTGTTTGAGGAAGTGGGTTAGTTAGATTCCATTAAAAAGTTTGAGGGATACAATGAAAAGTTGGTGAATGCATTTGCAGAGAATTACTCCAATGGTTAGGTGACACTTCATGGGAAGCGCTTTAAGGTGAGTCCAATAATCATCTCTCGCCTCTTAGGGTTAGATAATTTTGGCATTAAATTATCAAAAACATCTCAAGTTACATATAAAAAATTATCAGAATTATTCCTTAGAGAGGGGGACCCTCAGCCCATGATAGTTATCAGTACTAGGGGAAAAAATAAAGGGTTTCAACAAACCTCTATCTTAGAACCCTGGGGAACAACGGTTGTATGGATTATAAAATATTTTACCTGTGAAGGCCAACTCACTACTGTGGTAGGACCTGCATTTCGTATGTTAATACATTTACATCACGGGAAAGAAAGCCCGACCCTTAGGGTTAATTTGCCTCACTTTTTGAGTGATTCTATTAATTCCTCCATAAAAAGATATAAGACCAGTTCAAGGCCATTAAAGCTCACCATGGGTTAATTCAACTAATTTGTAAATATCATTTCCGAAAGAAGCTTGAAAGCAAGTGGGAAATTGTTTTGTGGAAGTTTCAAATTTTCATGCCCAAAAGAAAATCAGAACCAGGGGAATCCTTTAGACAAGTTGCTTCACCTTCCAGAGAAACTTCCCCTAAGGACTCTAATCTCTTGAAGCCCAAATTCCCACAACCCCTGGCGAGGAAGTGCCATAATCTATAAATGAGGAATTGAAAACCCCAGATTAGCTAGAAGATGTTGAAATTATTCATCCAAGTGTAGACAAAATTCCCCCCAGGAAGAGGAAAAGAAGAACAACTACCACTTTTCAGAACATTCCTCCCTTTAGGAGAAGAAAAATATTATCCTCTAAGTCTATAGAAACCCCTGCGCAGAATATAGGAATTGGTTCAAAGAAAAATAATTCCAAGAAGCAGAAAAATCCCATAGAAACTATTGATCCTATTGATGATGTAGAAATGAGGGAAACAGGGGATCAAATTCATCTGTCCTAAAAAAAAAAAAAAATCTCTATTGAATAAATGCCTGCCCATCTAGAATATGAAAAATAAACCCCTATTGAAGAAATTCCTTCTCACTCAGAGTATGAAGAATAAGCCCTTGCTGAGGAAATTTAGGAAGTAGAAAAGGAGCAATCTCCACCTTCCATAGAGGTCGAGGACAATATTTTAGGAAAATTGTCCCCTGTTGTAAATAGAGTTGTTGCGACAGTTGAAAATGAAAATGCTAATGAAGAGTTGGCAAAGCTAAGATTAGAAAGTGATGAGCTAATGATTCAATTGTACAAAAATAAGGAATGTATTGAACAAGAAGAAGAAGAAATAATAGTACATATTACTATGATAGGGAAAAGATATCAGGAAATTTAGAATTTGAAACTACAGATACAAGAAAAGGACACATTCATCAATGAATTGCAAACACAAATTCAAAATTGTAATCAAGAAAACAAGACACATAGTGTTGATCTGTCTGGTAAAGATAAAGAACTTGAAAGTTTAAAAAATAACTTTATGCTCATGTTTTTCAAATTTGGAGAAAAGAAAAGGTAGAAAGAAGAAATGAATACTTCTCTTAGTAGGATTGTGGAACTAGAAAAAGATTTGTAGGAAAGAACCAATAAGCCAACAATGGAATTAAAAGGAATTTAGACCGAACCAATTGTAAATGAGTGGTTCCAAGTTCAAATTCCTCCATTATTAATGAAGTGGATGGAACGGTGCTATTTCCTAAGAAATGCCAAGATTGAAAAATTACAAGTTGAAAACGGAAATCGTATTATTGAAAGAGTCATTTCATAAAGCCTATAGGGGAAAGCAGGATGCATGCCAAATAGAAGAATAACTATTATCATCTAGAAGACCATCAAGGCTATATTCAATGTTTTTAAATGAACAATGGTTAAGATGAAAATTGCTCAGAATTTATAATGATCAACCATATGAACCTGATGATAAAGAATTTGTTAAAATTTTTGTAGAATCAACTCTTGAAGATCAAGATATGCTATGTGAATTATTTGTTCATGATCTTCTATTAGAAAACCATACTAATTTCTTCATTAACCTTTTTGTTGGAGAAGTGCAACTGAGGTCTTTACTATCTACCATGCGAATCATATTCATTGGCAAGAGCGCAATAGGGAATATGCTCAAGCAGAGAAAAATGTAGGTCTTCAAATGAGATCCCCCAACAATATACTTACAGATTTTAAAGCTACCTTTTTAGCTCTTGCATTGGATGACAAAATAAAAGAAATATATGATGGAAGCCTTTGAATCTGTTATAACCATTTCATGGAACATGGGAAAAACATGATTGATAAATCCTGACATGCTTGTGAAGAGAGATACACTCCATTACCAACATATCTAAAGAAAATAGAGGTGATCTCCCCTCTTAACATAAAATGGTCCTTTAGAAGAGCAGATTCCTTGGCTAAAATATTGAAAGACCTCAGAACGGATTGGATAGGGATGAGGAATAGACCTCCCTTGTTGCTCAGTCCTCCCCCTGCTTTTCATATTAATACAAATCAAGATGATAAAATCTTCAAAGAGTGGCAAGAGGGAGTTAATTTTTATAGAGGCTTCCTCCATACACCTATAGATTTTGATAAAACAACAAAGGATCTGTATGCTATTAGTGTTAAGTATGAAGAATGGAACAAAGGACAGGGCTACAACCAAGGGGCGGGAGGACCCGCTAGGAATTAGGAAGGGGAAGAAATGATGAGGTAAAAATAACCTCATCATAATAACATAATAAATTCCTATTTCATATATGAAAAATCCATATCCTCTGCCAATTAATTAAACTTTAGGAGAAATAATTGCTTGTTTTTAAGGAAAAAATATACAAACTTTATTTCTTGTAATTTATTGAAGTATCTTGCCAATACAAATGTAATGGGTTGTTTTGAGTATTTTGTAGGATAATAATCAGCCATCAAGCAACAGTTGGAAAGCATTCCACTAGCACGTGCTCCAAAAAAGATTAAAGATGTGTGTTGGAAACATGCTCTAGAACTTTAGGCTGATGGACCAAAGTTATAGTTGTTGTTAGTTTTAATTTCTATTATTTTTTTAAGTTCAAAGACTTCATGGCTCGACTCGAGCTCTTTAATATCTATGTAATGGGTTTTAAAGACATAAAAGTTTGTTTGTAATCTGTTATAGACTTTTTCAATGGTCATCTACGCCATCTAAAATATAGGACTTAGTTAGAAGTTTTCTATAAAGATGTAATCTCCTGAAGCAAAAGATAACGTAAAATAGTAATGTTATGTTGTCGACATGTTTTCTGAATACATATGAATAAAGAGATTATTAAATATCAATTTTTGATTTGTTGAGTTATGGATGGAAATTATTTTTAATGAAAGAAATTTTAATTCAATTATGTATGTGACCTAAGGACGAACATAGTAACCCACGAGCTAGCCACTCGAGGGAGAGTAGATTAAATATATGAGTATTTCCTTTATGTTGTTTTTATCGCATGCATGATAATTGCGATTATAGTCACTTGCACATGTTAATCTTGTAGGAGTCATTAACGTTGTTGTTGTAGAGTCTAAAGTTTCAGAGAACTCATTGTCTGTTATTTTTGTAGTATGCTAGTTGTTGTGAGTCGTTTATTTTCTGTATTCAATTAGATATTTCATAGTTTGTTTACAAGTTTTGCTACTTCTGTAGTTCATATGCTTTTTAGTTTAATTATTTCTATGCTTTCTTATTTAGTTATCAGATATTCTAGGTTAGTCATTTTATGCTTTCTAGTTTAATATACTCTTAGCTTTCTTTAAGATAAACTATTTTCCAGTTAGATAGTTAAGTGGCCTTAGGTTAGAAATTAACGTTAGCTGCTCTAAAAAGATAGAAGATATAAGGGAGATAGTCAAGTCTTCTTCTATTGCAAACTTCCTTAGACACTGCCCGGTTGACATATTGAAATTTTATCTTCTAAAGTAATGGGACCTAATGACGACTTATCATTTCTCAAAGTATATTGAATATGATGGAGGCAACATCTTCTTTGGAGATAATAGCACAACAAATAATGTGGGCAAAGGAGAGGTAAAGTTGTTTTTTAGTGATGGTAGGGTTAATACCCTTAATAATGTTTTTCATATTCTACGACTTTCTAGAAATCTACTTTTTGTATCTAAGTTCAATGATTATGGAATGCATGTGACATTTGATAAAAGTGGTTGCAGATTGGTGAAAGGGAATATGGTGGTTGCTAAAGGATCTTGGGTTTGGACTTTGTTTAAGTTGAATACCTCTAATTTGAATAAATTAGCCAATGTAATTGAAGTTGAAAATACATGTATGTTGTGGCACCATAGATTGGGCCACATAGGTGAAAAAGGTCTTAGGACCATTCTTAATAAGAAATTGGTTGACGGTATTCCTAATTATAATATTGGCAAAAATGATTTTTGTGAGAACTGTGTGTTTGGAAAGAAAATTAGATCTTCATTTCCTAAAGGAACAAATAAAGCTAAAATATTATTATAGATTATTCACTCAGATGTTTTGGGTCCTGTGGATATTAACTCTATTGGAAAATCTAGATATTATGTTGAACTTTTATTGATGATGTCTCAAGATACACTTGGATCTATTTTATGCATAACAAATATGATGTGTTTAATAAGTTTAAAAAATTTAAGGCTTTAGTTGAGAAACAATCAGATCATAAGATAAAAGTGTTGAGATCAGATAACGGTGGTGAATATTGTTCTACAAAATTTGATGATTATTGTAAGCATGCAGGAATTGTGAGATAGAAAACTACTCCATATACACCACAACAAAATGGACTAGCAGAGAGTATGAACCAAACCTTAATGGAAAGATCTAGGAGCATGTTAAGTAGTGCTAAGCTAGATCGATGCCTTTGGGCTGAGGTTGTATGCACTTCTTGTTATTTAATTTGTAGATCTCCTAGTTCATCTATTGAAGATAAAGTTAATGTGGTTAGGTAGGAAGCCTAGTGTTCCACATTTAAGAATCTTCGGTTGTGAGGATTTTATTCATGTGCCTAAAGAAAAATGATCTAAATTGGATCCAAAAGCACAAAAATGCATATTCATAGGTTATGGTGAAAATGTAAAAGGTTACAAGCTTTGGAATCCTCTAACCCAAAAAATTACTTTGTCAAGAGATGTGATTTTCAAGGAATTTAAAAATTATTCAGGAGAAGAACAACCAAAGGAGAAGGATACTTCTCGAACAATGCATTTTGAGGAAAATACTAAGAAGCAAGAAGATGCACATGTTGAAGAACAATTAGATGGATTCAATGAGGAAAGTTCACAGAGTTCCGAGATAGATGCTCATGATGAGCATATTGAGGAAGTGAAATAAACCCCATTGAGAATATCCACAAGACAACGAAATCCTGATGACAGGTATATCCCACCTGATTTTCGTTGTATATTTGCTTTGTCGAGTACTAATGATGAACCTAGATCTTACAGGAAGTTGTGTCTTCAGATGAGAACAAGTTTTTGACACAAGCTATGCATGAGGAAATGATTTCCTTGGATACTTGTGACACATGGTATCTTGAGAGTTTTCCCAAAGGAAGAAAGGCCATTGGTTGTAAATGGATCTTTAAAAAGAAAATTGGAGCAAATGGTAATCTCAAAAGGTACAAGGCTAGATAAGTAGCCAAGGGCTACTCCCAAAGAGAGGGAGTTGACTTTAATGAAATATTCTCTCCTGATGCTAAACTAACTTCTATTAGATTCCTTTTATCTATTGTTGTTGCTTTTGATTTAGAGATAGAGCATATGGATGTGAAAACCACATTCTTGCATGGGGATTTTGATGAGGAGATTTATATGAAGCAACCTGATGGTTTTGTTGTAAAAGGAAAATAAGAATTGGTTTTCACATTAAAGAGATATTTATATGGATTAAAATAGTCACGGAGAATGTGGTACCAGAAATTTGATGTGTTTGCATTAAAAATTGGTTATGTTAGGAGTAAGGAAGATCATTGTGTTTACATAAAAATAATTAATGATCAACTTTTAATTATTATCTTGTATGTTGATGACATGTTGTTTATTGGTAACAACAAGGTAATGATCAAAGAATTGAAAACACAACTCTCTAACACATTTGAGATGAAAGATCTAGGGGTTGCAAAATATATCCTTGGTATGGAGATCAACAAAGATAGAGGTAATTAATATTCCTTTACCAATTGGCACAAAGTTAAGTTTAGAGATGAGTCCTGAATCTGATTTTGATCATGAGGAAATGTCTAAGATTCCTTATGCTAGTGCAATTGGTAGTTTGATGTATGCAATGGTCTTTACAAGACCAAATATAGCCCAAGCAGTGGGAGTTCTAAGTAGGTTTATGTCTAACCCTAGTAAAGAACATTGGACTTATATTAAGAGGGTGTTTAGATATTTACGAGGTACTTCCGATTATTGGTTGGTTTATCATGGTGCTAATGATATTGATATTATGCATAGATCATTGGACATATAGGGCTTTATTGATTCAGATTGGGCAAGAGACTTGGATAGTCAGAGGCCAACAAGTGGTTATGTGTTTACTTTTTTTGGAGCTGTGGTTAGTTGGATGAGTAAGAGGCAGCTCCCACGGTTGCTTTTTCCACCACAAAAGTAGAGTACGCGGCTGCTACACATGCCTCCAAAGAGGCAGTTTTGTTACAGAGATTTGGGAAATGTATTGGTTTTAATTGCAAGCAAATTAAACTTGAATGTGATAGTCAAAGTGATATTTGTTTAGCCAAAAATCCTATGTATCATGCTCGTAATAAGAATGTTGATGAGCAGTATCACTTTGTGCGAGAAATGATTGAGAGTGGGAAGGTAATGATTGAGAAAGTTGACACTTTGGTCAAAGCTATAAATTATCTTACGAAACCGATTCCTACATAAAAGTTCTCTTGGTGTAGGAAGGCGATTGGCCTTGAGTCCTGCAATTGATTTATATTAAATGATTCCTAATTTAGAATAATTGAAATGATAATGTCAAGTGGGAGAATGTTGAGAATAAGATGCCATTTAATTGCATTCTTAACTTATTTCATGTATCTCCTAAGTCCTTGGAATGGGTTTCACAACTCTAGGATTAGGAAGAGATTAATTTGAAATGAAATAAATATTTAATTTGGCATTTGTAATTATTTCTAAGTGTTAGGAGCATGTGGGGACACCTTGGAGTGAGCTCCTACAAAATAGGAGGACATGGGTGCACACATGGGGGGTGGGATCCACCTTGGTTTAATTAACTGGTTGGTGAATTGAGTATACTTCATAAATGCATCTCAAGTTCCTACAAAATAAGGATTTTGATTTATGCATATTGAGGTCCTATAAAATAGGAGGTTCAGTTCAGTTCAGTTCAGTTCAGTTCAGTTCAGTTCAATTCAATTCAGTTTAGTTCAGTTTAGTTCATTTCAGTTTAGTTTAGTTTAGTTTAGTTTAGTTCAACTATGTTTCAGTTATCTTCAGTTGCATGTTAGTTAATATCAGTTGAATTGAGTTGCATGGATAGCTAACAGGTTGATACATTCAGTTAACAGATGGAGGATCATGCATGCACATTTTTTTGTATGAATCGGTGGCAGATGTGTAAATTAGTTAACAAAGATCAACTTGGGCCCACCGTGGGTGCCCAAGTTGGCATCTTTGAGTTACAACTACTATAGGGAAAATATATTTCTAATGCTCAATTAAGGGTGACCCAATTTGGACGCCTTCTTTGAGGATGAGCTTGTAGAAGATATTTTTGACAACTATGAGGTAACACTTCAGTGTTGGGTGCCAACTTTGAGGGAGAATATTGTTTGACTTTGTAATGCTTCCTAGAACTCAACTTGGTAGCCCTAGTCATGGATTTTCTCAAGATGCTTTATGATATTATATATGTTAACTCTTATGAGTTTGTAAGCAAGAATATTGTCTATTATTGCAGCAATTATATGAGAGAGTTTTGTGAGAAAATATTGCAGGTTGTGAAGAAGATTTCTTGAAGAATAGGAAGCACATCAAGGAGAATTGAATAAGTATTATTGTAACTCATTCAAAGGTTAAATAATACAAGCAAGAACAATTCTAGTGGATTTTTTTTACCTGAAAGGCTTTTCTCCATGTACATACTGTGTCCTTTCTATTTTGTCTACTTTCTTCTATCAATATTTTGTCTAATTTCTACAACATTATAATTGATTTAATTAAAGATTAATCATACACAAGGGATTGTGACAAAGAATACTAAAACTGAATCTACAATTACACAAGATTTATAAATTTTAAGCTAATTTTTTCTACAATTTTACCTTTATTTTCAATAGGTCCTAACTCAGTTTACCAAGACCTAACCCCAGGGGATTGAAAGAACACTAAAAATACATTCCAGATCAACTGAAAAAATGGGGGTCTTGTTAAGGGAGGAACCATTCGCCACCTAGGGCGAATGGGTCCTGGCACCATTTTCCAAGACCTAAATTTTCCCAATGAAATATTTTATTAATTAAATTATGAGTGTTGAGATAGATCTTTGGGAGGTGTCAAAATTAAGGCTTAAAAGGGGGTTAATTACTCCAATTACCCACAATTAATTAATGACCACCTAGATAAATGTGAAAGTGTTTTATAACACTTTACAACACTTAAACAAGGCACACATTATGTACATTTTATTAGAAATGAGCCCATTAGGCTTAATTAAGCAAATACATCCTATAAAAGTGTGAAAGTGTATTACAACACTTTACAATGCCTTTGGAAAGGATCAATTAAGGCATGTTTTAGTCAAATAAAGGTCCTAGAATAGTGTGAATGTGTACAACACATTACAACACCACTCCAAGACATTATTAGTTCAATTTTAATGTCAATTATCAAACCAAGTAAGGAAAATGGCCACTTTTTCCATTACTACACCAGTAATTCTTATCTTCTTTGACATGAAAAACAGATACCAAAGTACCTTCAACCTTATCCTTCTTCTTCGAAACATTTTCCTTCACACATCTTTCAGAGTTAGTAGAACTAGATTCTTCTTTTATAGCCAAGAACAAGCATTCATTATCATCAAGATCTCCATAATTAGACCCATCATCAGAAATACCAACATCTTCTTTGACATAGTAATCTCTTTTAATCATCTTTCATTTATTCTCCTTACTCGTATTGTTCACAACTCTGTTCAAACATCTAGAAGCATAATGACCTACATTTCCACAAATGAAACATTTGAAAGCTAGTTTACCTTTGTACTTACTAGTGCCCTTTTTCATCCTTCTCACAAAGTTAGTTTCCACATCATCAAGATCATCTCCATCTGAATATTCAAACTTTTTTAATTTTCCAGCTTTATAAGCAGTCTCCACTTTTGTACCATTTTTTAAACCAAGATTTCTCATCTCAAAAGAAGTTAATGTACCAATCAATTGATCTCTAGAATAGGTATTAAAATTTTAAAATTCATCAATAGTACATACCTTTTCGCTATAAGCATCAAGAAGAGTTCTAAGAACTTTCTTTACCACCCTAGGTTCTTTAACTTGTGCACCAAGACCTCTCATAGTACTTACCAGTTCATCAACCCTCTGCATGTAGGTTGCAATTTTTTCATCTTCAGACATTGTATAGTCTCAAATTGTGCTTTCAGATTCTGTAGCTTTGCTTGTTTTCTCTTTTCATTTCCTTCGTAAATACTTTCAAGCTTATCCCAAACTTCTTTAGTAGTCTTAAGATTCATAACTTTAACCAATTCAGAAATTGAAAGACTATTTGTCAGAATAATTTTTTCTTTAGAATTTACCTCATGTGCCTTGACCTCATCACTTGTGCTCAAACCATTTGCAAGTGGATTATACTAATTATTTATTTATTTTTAACGTCAAATCCATGCATTGAAAAATATCCTTCCATCTTTATCTTCTAGAATGCATAGTTTGTTCCATCAAATCTAGGGCAAACAATTTTCTTCGTTATCTTGGATCTACCTTAAGCGGTTAAGCTCTTCACCAAGGATCCTTTCTCTAATAACAATTGTTGAATGAACAAGACAACTGAGAGGGGAGGCAAATTAGTTGTAGAAAATTAAAACATCAAAAACCTCAAAAACCTCAATAGTAATCAGATCCACATGCATTCATTAAAACCTTATTCTATTAAAGTGATTAAACATGAAATACGGATAACATAAACTAAAATAACAACACCATACACAAGAGAACACTAGACTTGCGTGGAAAACCCAATGAGGTAAAAACCACAGTGAGGATTAGCTCACAATAAAGTAATTGAAAAAATGGTACAAGGGATCACTGCCAAAATATGACACATTGTCCAAAAAGGCTCACAACCATGGCTCACTACCATAGAAAGAACACAAGAAGATAGAAGAGAAATGTTACATAGAGAACAACTTCTCAATGCAACAAGGAATCCACCACAACTGCTCCAACACTTTCATAACCTTGTTTGAAATATTGTGAACACCTTAAGCTCACTGCATTCAAAAGTTCAACACTTTGAAGTTCACACTACTTTGCTCAATTTTTCATCACACAGATCACTTGCATTGATATTGCATTGATCTTATTTCTATCTTACATCTCGCAACAACTCCACTCTTTTTTATATCAACCTCAGCCTCAAACACCTTCTCCAAGGTTGGAAATCTATCCATTACACTTACAAATTCAAATTAGGTTGACATCTAAACATTAATCCCATGATGGATAGGAATGAAAGTGGACCAAAACAACACTTAACTGAGACCCAAATTAAATCTCATATGCCATGCTACACCTTCATTAATATGAACATTTTTGAATGTAGTGTAGACACCAGGTTGACCGTTACCCATGAAAACATATTAAAAATTAGGTACACACTTCAATTGATCAATCTAAAAATTTTAGATAAAAAGGTTCACTTGAACATGATCCAAGAACATCCTGAAATCCAACAACTTCCTTCAAAACAAATTTCACCTGAAGATTATAATCATACTGTTTGTCTAGACAACACTACCAGACACTGCAAAATTCTGCAACTCTAAAGAATTTCTATTTGTGTATTTAAGTTTAACTTAGGTTAATCACCAGATGGTTCTTTCCCATATCAGATAGTTTTTTCACCCGCCATTTTTTTCATGCCTTTATAAGGCACTATTGTATTGTATGCAAATTATCTCAATTTTATTCACTCATTTTTTGATGAAATAGTTGTGCTTCTCTCTATCTCATGAAGGTATTTTTTGTTGCAAATGGTGCTCCTGGGAGGTGGTTGACACCAACATGGTATCAAAGCCAACCATTTTGCAATCCTTCCTTTGAGATTTTTCATCAGAGAGTTTTGAGATCGATTATTTGCTGCCATTTTTTTGGCTTTTTTTTTTTTCAAATTTCAAAATTGCCTTGTTTGTCTGTGAACATTGCATTGTGATTTTTCATTGCTAGCTGCAATTTTTTTTGAAGGAATTTAATTTTTTCTCCACTAGTAGAGAGGTATTTTTTTGTTGAAGAAGCCTATTCTTTTTTCTTCAAGAGACGTATTCATCCCTTTCAGGCCAGGCATCATTAGAGGCATGACCTGTTGTGCTTGAGGTTCACACCTTGCATAGACTTCTTACATCTATTCTGTGGTGTGTGTTTCTCTGATTGAAGGTATTTCAATCCCCCTAGAGGCCACATTTTCATTTGTATAGAAGACATGATTTTTGCAGCTGGAGGTGCGAATTTCCTAGTGTGGAGGCATCATTTTTTTTGGACATTGAAAACCTACAATTTTTGGTTGATTCAATCCTGTTGTATGATTTATTGGAGGCCTCATTTTTGCTATGGAAGGAGCGACTTTCTATGAAGGATGACTCAAAACACAACTGCTTTTTTTTCCTTTTGAAGGTGTGATTTTCTCATAGAGGGAATGATTTGCATTAGAGGCCGAAAATCATTCAAACTTGTGACTGGCGGTATTTTGTGTTGCAGAGGGTTGATTCTCAAGTCTTAATCCTGTGAGAGGAGGGTTGTCGACCTTCGATTATCTCCTTTATTTGAGGTGTTTTAAAGATGTCTGGAGATTGGTAACGATTTAAAAACCAGAAGCTTGTTCACATTGGGTGAAGATCCTAAAATATTTAGGGTTTTCTTATTTTTCGCTAGTATAAAAATTTCACTTTTTAACTTGGATGCAAACAATAATCCCACATTGGTTTTGTGTGGTTGCTTTTAGCCATCTAAATAGCCTTTGTTTCACTTTGTTGGTCTGAGCAAGGGCTCATGTGGGCTTGAATTGGCTCACACGCGATATTTAATGGCACCTTGAGAAGTGTAAATCCTTCTGTCTATTGCTTGGTGGAGATTTCTTGGTTTCAACATGGAGATCAACCAATAGAGTACACCAAATTTTGTTGGAAATCAAGTTTAATCTTTTTTTGGAAGTTTTTTAAAGCAATATCTTTGATTTTTTTTGAAGAACTAAGTTATAATGGTTTCTTTGGAGAAAGATAATTTTAGGCAATGGAGTGATGTTGTTCTCACCCATCTTAGTGAGGAGAATCTATTGCCTTATTTGTATAATGAAGTTCCTATTCCAGAAACACATAGTGGGTATACAATTTGGAAAGGATTTAGGGCTAGAGTCTATGGAGTTATTTTTGAGCATATCAATGATGAGGACCTTTTGGATTCACTTTGTCATTTTGAGAGCCCTTATGCTCTTTAGAATTACCTTTGAGAATCATTTGGAGATCCTGATACTTTTCCATCTCTCGATGACCCTCCGTCTAATACCAATGTGTATCTTTGTTCTTCAGAGAAGATAAACCATGCTTGTGGTAATTTGGAGGTTGTTGAGATTTCAAATGAGGTTGTGGTTGCTTCAGAGGTTCTTGATTCTTTGTTAGAGATAGTTGATCCACCTTCATTGAGTACTTCCATCATTCTTGAGCAACGAGATTATGATTGTCTTCCTGATTGGGATTCCTATTTGTAGGACATTGGTTCCTTGTTTGTGGAGTCTCACATTTCAGATTTGGAGGACACACTTGAGGGGTTATCTCTCCTCTTTGATGAAAATTATTGCATAATTGTTGTCACTCCATCTTAGACTCTGGAGAATGTTCAGAACTAGTTTCTAGTGGTACCTTGTTTGTCACCTTCTATTGTGATTGAGCATATTCATGATTGGTTCGTGGCATCATCTTCCAAGGTCTTGGCGACAGATGAACAAATTTCAGAGACATTATCATCCTACACTTGGATTTCACTTGCTAATTCCTAACCAGAAAGGGAAACATACCTACATTTGTAACTGGTTTTGTTTCTTCCAAAAGGGAGATAAGTTGTTTGTCGACATTGGATCATGTTTTGTCTTCAAGCACTTACCATTTTTGTAGGTGATTACACATTGTGGGGGGGCTACATATTCTCTCTCTTTCCCTCCTATGGGGGGATATTGATTTTTGTATATACATGATGTATGCAGTCTTTAGGGGTGTGATTGAGTCCTCCATCCATTCATCTTGTTTTTAAATTTTTTTTTTTTTTCTCTCTTTTGGAGAGGGGTTTTTTCCCACAGGGTTTTTCTCCTTTTCTCTAGTTGTGAGAGATTTCCTTTTGCAATTGTAAATGGGTACCTAACATGGTTGTGCAGTCGGGACCCATATTGCATTTTTTGCTTTTGTGCATCTTCATTATCCCTAAGTTTTGCACTTAAGAGGGGGGTGTTATTGTATTTAAGTTTAACTTAGGTTAATCACCAGGTGGTTCTTTCTCGTATTGGGTAGTTTTCTCACCCACCATTTTTTTCATGCCTTTATAAGGCACTATTGTACAATATGTAAATTATCTCAATTTTATTCACTCATTTTTTGATGAAATAGTTGTGCTTCGCTCTATCTCGTGAAGGTATTTTTGTTGTAGATGGTGCTCCTGGGAGGTGGTTGACACCAACACTTTCTTCTGATACACCTGACCAAAAATCCTCTTGACACAAACAAGAGAGAAACACCATTAACTCTCCTTCAAAACCACAAGTCTTGAAAAGCAACTGCAGAGAAATGTGGACCAAATACATTTCTCCTAGACACCTATGTACAACACTACAAAACCATTTTACATACTAGTGAACACAACTTCCTTTGACCAATGATACAAAAGCCCAAATTTTGGATATAACAACCTCTAACAACTTTGAAAACATATCAGATTTGCATGAGTATAGAATCAACACAAAATAAACAAGAAAGACAATTTGGAGCACATTCTAAACACTTGCACAACCATATGTTCTCTGTTTATCAAATTTTCTCAAAAGCTCTTGGAAACCAAGTACTAGGGACATCATCTCTGCACACTACTTCATTCCAACATATTTCTAGAAATTGCAACATAAATATAGCTGCATGTACTCACAACACTTGCTCAATATCTCAACTACACATGCACAACCTGTTCTCATTTCCACAATTTTCTCAATATCCTTAACATCTTCATCATGCAACAAACTTCCTTAGCACATAGTTGACACCATTGACAACACCAGTCAATAGACATCCTATTGACATCAATGACAACACCTTCATACTTGCAAAAAAAATCTTTATGATTTGTTTCATTCATTTGTTTGACTTTAAAATCTTGTACATAATTGCATGCCTGGCTGTAGGAATGGTATTTATTCACATTTTTTTCTATTCTAAAAACCTTGAAATATCTTTTTTTGGTGTTTATTTGAAATATGTTGTTAATTTAGATCTTTGGAGTACCTGATTTGTTACCTTCAACCAACAAGGTCCCTTGAATATTATAGTCATGTTGACCACTAAGTAAAGCAACATAGTTGCGAACCAACTACCGAAACCTTGGAAGATAGTTAATTTCTATATTTAGTTATCTTTTTCATGAGAAGTAGGGTAGATATATCTTTCTTAATCATTTTTGTGTCAATTTTCATTAACAAGTATCATCTGGGAGAAAGGTATAGTCTAAGGACTTAATAGAAATGCCATCTGAGTTCAATTGCTCCCCGTAGGTCTGGTTATTAGATACCTTCGAAGTCGAGTAAGTCTTTGGTCATTAGTTGCGTCTTTTGGTGAGTTAACCTAGTCAAGTCTTATTTTCCTTTTCAAAAAGAAAAATTAAAGTGTTTATTGCTATATGTTTTCAACGTCAATCGATTATCACATTTTGAATAAGAAACAAGATAGATCGATTCAAATAATATTATGCTAAATGACTATAACGTATACAATATTTATGAATATGCGTATACAATATTTATGAATATATATATATATAAATATTTATGATACATGCATACATACATACATACATACGCGCGCGCACACACACACACACACACATATACACGTATGTATATAAGTATGTATATATGATATGATATGAATTAGTATCAAAATTTATATATACATATATATGTGTGGTAATAGTAATTAATATATATTGCATTAATATGTAATGTATTGACTAGTTATTTAAAACAATTTCTATGTTTATAAAAGAATATTTAATGTAATTCAATTTTGCATTTTTAATTGCACTTAATGAGGCATATTAGCCTCCAATGAAGGCATAATCTTAGGCTAAAATAATGGCTTTTTTTGCAAATTGTTTTTATCACATTTAAAACTCCATTTAAAAGGCCACCTTAGTGGACACCATGGTTGAGGTCCATCATTGGTGCATCTTTTAAACTATTTAGAAGCCACATAAGTGTTAGTTATAGCATGTATTAAATGCTTTTAAAAGTAGCTTAATATCATGACATAATGGATAAGAAGGTTGACCCCCATGTATTAGAATTTATTGTCTCTAAGCATGAAGCAAAGGTTTAAAGCCTATAGAGGCTACGCCAAAAATCCACAAAGTGACTTATAAAACTGAAATCATAAAGTCTTTTTGAAACAACAAAAAGTTGAGAGGTTTGAAGGAGTCAACCTTCCAAAATAGGGCGACTAAGTGAAAAATTCAATATTGTTTTGCTTGCCATTAACAATGGTAGTTGAAGGAAGTTATATGCCAAGTCTAAAGGCTCTTCTATCGGCCTTTTTGAGTGCTTTAACCAACCACATCATGGCTATTCAACTGATGAATTTAAATGCTATTTAATCCAAATTTTAACATGGCTATTAGGGAGGCATCGAGCTGTTTAGAAGGTTAATGAATATTGATTTTGATCAGCCACATAGTGGCACGTTAATCTGAGTTTTTAAAAGCTTTGAAACTGCGTTTTTAATGTTTTGAAAGTTGTTATGAACCGTGACAACATTATGGATAATTAGAGCCTCTTAAAGAGGCAATTTGCATGTTGAATTTTAATTGAACCAGCATAAATAAGGTGCCATTCAAAACAGTAGTAGAATGTATTTAATTTGCCAAGAGTGGCCTTGCTTATAAAAAGCCAGTAGTATTCTCTTTATTTGGATGTTGCTAGGCGTTGGTTGAAAGATTGGGCTTAGAAATCTGAGTTTAATTATCTTCAAAGTATTTAGAGTTTAGAATTATCAGTATTGAGGTGATTTCAACAGAGAATAGGTAGCATTATCTCTTCCAGATAGTGTTAGTTGGACTGAAGGAGGAAGGTAGTGCATTTAGTGCATTTGCAAAGTTAGAGGATTCAAGAAGAAGTTATTTTGCAGTCAAGAGTTAGATTAACAGCCATGTTTTTGTCTATTTTAAACTTGTTATTTCCTTCCATTCAAAAGAGCAAGAAATTACATTTTCTAAAAAGATAGTATCATGCTAATATCACGAAGCTAGGAACTCTTAGTTAATGTCATGCTAGAGGCTATTGTGTATGTTAAAGAAAAGAGCTAATTTGATTGTCTCAATTTGAAAATACGTCCAATCTGAAATAGGAGACTTTTTATTATAATTATATTATCAATTTTGGAAACAAGAGTGAAAGAGATGCATTTATGTAATCTTTATATAGTTTATTATATATGAATTCATACAGGAAAACATAGTTTAAATGCTAGAAAAATGGAAAGACCGATTTAATATTTTTTTAGAAGAGTCAAATAAGATTAAATAGAATATTACATTGTATAGTTAATGAAAATTTGAGGATTGAGCATGATGTTAAGTTGCTCGAATCTTGATATATATATATATCGTATATCCCTATTATTTCTTAGGATATTTTTGTGAACCCAAATCATATAACTTGATATTGGGAGTTTGAAACTTGAGTAAGAGGAAGTAATCCTCTATTTGGTTTAAGTATTATTATTTCAGTGCTTGTTGACGTAATGTATGTACTTTCTATCTGACCATGTGTATGACAAGATGATGGCATAGTGTCATCAATATTTTCCAAAGAAGCATAATAATAGGTAAATAGATAATACATTATTGGTTCATGTTAGGACTTGAATTAGAGGCAGTAGCCTAGACCCTAGATGTTATAGAACGAAACAAAGGAATTCAATGTCTAAGATATTTTATCAAACCAGTCATATTACCAATCTTAGTGAGTAAACACTTATAAATGTGATTCTATTGAAAGATTGAACTAATTGGTCTACAGTTGATTTTATCCTTAGTAAACAAGACTACAACTTTTACCAAGAAAGACTAAAACCTAATGAAAGTTATATTCTTAATGGAAAAATAACCATTGCTATGGGGATTTTATATATGTAATCATTATACTATTATGACCAAGAAGGTCAAGGTGTCATCATTACGTGTCAAGATTTTCTTGAAGTTTATATCTCAAGGGAATTTTCTCTCAAGGGTTATGGTAGAGATTCGAACAAGCGGTAGTAGCCAAGACCCAGATAGTTATGTGAAGGTAACTCAAGTGTTCAAGTCAGAAATAACTAACAACCTAGATGAGTTATTTACCTAGAGAATCTTCACATTCTAAGAAAGGATTCTATAATAAAACTAAACACTAGATATTTGAGACTATAATATGAAGAAGGAATATTCAATTTAAGATTAATATTTATTTATTATATATGTTGAACATTTTGTTAGTACTTTTAGTTTGTGACTAAGAGAGTCTAGTCGATGAAAATGGGTCATCAATATCAATTATTTGTGGATAGAGTGGGAGAGAAGATACTCTCATGGTCAATACCAAGGACTTGAATAAGTGGTAGTTTCCAAGTCCCACAAAGTTACAAAAACATAGCTTGGGTATTTAAGGTTAGAAAAGTATTTAACTAGTCAAGTTGTTTATCGATTTAGTAAGGACTTGAACAATTGGCAGTCACCAAGGCCCAAGACACTATGTAAATGTAACATGGGTGTTCAAAGGTCAAAAATACTTAATCAATCTATTATAATAATGACTTTAATGAAGACATCACTTTTTAAATGAAAATTTGTATGAAGAGTTAACCATTGGTCAAACAACAAGTTTGGGCTAATACAAGGTTAGATAAGGTTCTCCAAGTCGAGTAGAGGTGGTTGAACAAATGACTCCACTCGTAAGTAGTGGTTGAATATATTTCAAAAACTTTGGCCAAAGTGAGTGCAATAGTCTCTGCATGCACTTGTTGGTTCACTGTGCTCCAAAGTTGCTTATCCAATCAGAAGTGTCGTGCATAGTTGGAAGGTATCCATAGTTGTTTGGTCGTATTAGGTAAGTAGGACACAACACCAGAGCTGAGATGTAAATAGTAGGGGGTTCTTAACTATACTCTTCGTTGAAGGGTAGGGCCACTTCCAGTTAGGAAGGTGTGTGGAGACCGTTGATCTGTGGTTGGAGGTAAAGAACTTGGGTGATTCTCTCCCTCTTGTAGATGACATGTCAAGTCTTGTGAGACAAAAAGTATCCAGATATGGGATCTCCAACCTTGTTCCTTAAAAGTTAAATGTTATATCTTTATTTAATTGCAATCATTTATGTAGAATTTGTAAATGAAAAAGTTGTTTATTCTTTTCAGTTCAAAAAGTAAAATGATTTTATTAAATGAAATGCTTATGTATTCAGTTATGTAGTTGCAATTTCAATTATAGAAAGAATTTTTTTTATATCCTATTTTTATGGAATGGTTTGATTTACTTCATGGTTGAAATTCCTAGTAATTTCCTTGTTGTAAGGTTGTGGTTGTTACACCACCATTATCAATCCTTAAACACTTAATTTTTCTACTAGTATAGCTTTTAACTCTTTAAAATGAAAAAAAATATATAGATTTGATTTTGAGAAAATATACCTACGTCCTTCTACTATAATCACCAATAATTGTAACATAATAAATATATGTTTCAACCAAAGAAGAATCAAAAGGACCAAATACATCTAAATAAATAAGATCCAATAGCCCAAAATACTTATGAGAACTCAAATAAAATTGAACATGATTTTTTTTTTATATACACAATGTTCATAAAAATCTAACTCAAGATTATAATCAAATAAATCTTCAACAAGTTTTTTATTCTTTAAGATCCATAGAACCTTCTCTCCTATGTGGCCTAATCTCTAGTGCCATTATTTTTTTCTCATGGTAACTTTACCTTACCTTCATCAAGTTTCTTACATTTTTAAAAACTAATCTTTATTAGAAGTCATATGAAAAGATACACCTGAAACCATTAACCATGCATTATCACTTGCACAAGTTTTAAAGTGCATCACCATCTTCCTTTTTAGATTTAGAATTAGATTCAACCTTTTTTTTCTTCCTTTTCTTTTTCTCTTCTTTACATTATTTTCAAAAGTGTCTAGGTTTCTTGTAACTTTCTAGCATATCACTTTTGATAAGATCCACATATATAATAATTGTAAAAATTCATCATATAAGGTAACTCTCACACAACACAAGAGATGTTTGTGGGTCAAGATGCCCTAATATTCAATATATGCAAAATAATAATAAACCATTGAAGTAGGTACCTAACACTATACAATGGTCCTTATGGAAGAAGCCACTCCATGTGATATCTCTAAGAGATCCAAACACAATATCTCACTCAAATCATTCCCTTACATTGATAATCACCTCCTTTATATAGATCTCCTCTTAATAACATAATGGAGGGATAATTTCAATTAAGACCTTATGAAGCGTTAACTTGTTCCTTCTTACTCTTTGAATATAACTTATGTTATTGCATCACTAAGGGAATGGCTGGAATTGTATATTGCTATGGATTACTTGGGACCCATGTATTCTTAAATGTCAATTTGTCAACATTTTCTACTAGTTTTCTTTAGTCTTTCTTGTTAGTGAGGAATTCAGCTGCAAAGTCTTCCCTAACAAATTTGAATCACACTTAAAGGCCTGACAATGATACTGTGTTTCGTATTTGGGTACTTCTCTTTAATTCCATGATCTACTTGATTAAGTTAATCTCATATTTTGACTTTTTCACTTCCAAGAATTTAGAGACCTAAGACGTGATGATGTTTTTCCGATCTTCGTGGAATATTATAGGTTGATAGTGATAATGGACTTGTGAGAGTCTTCTGCTATAGACTGTTTATTCTTTTGGATATATTGAATTATTGAAAATAATCTTTTGCTATACATTGCTTATTAGCTATTTCTTTTTAGGCAATGAGGTAACCAAATAATAGACTACCATTTTCATTGTAGTTCTAAAATAGTATGGGTAAACATTTTGTATGGAAAACACACAACAGAAAGCTATTAATATGAAATTAGAAATTTACATAGATGAGAAAAACCTGAGGAGAAAAGCATGATGATTATATTGATAAATATAAAGTTGATAGAAGTCTATGTAAATGGGAAAAGCTGAGAGACAGGTGTATCTTATTGGTCTTTTAGTGATAATTTTTTTATGTTCATAGTTTAAACTGCATTCTTATAGATATTCATTTCAGATGTTTGAGAGCTTAATATATAAATACAAAATGTCAAAAAATGAACGATTCCATGACTTCATAGTAGACTCTACACAAATGCTTGTTCCTGTGTGAGTTGGTAACATTGATAAAATAGGGAGGCTCTTTATCGACTCTAGTGGCAAGTTTTTCAACAAAGAAAATTACTTTCAGCTGGTTCAAAATTCCATGATAAAGGATCACTATGTGGACTTGGGCCTGATTCTGTTATCACCTGAGCATTCAATCAAATGGATCCATGGATTCAAAATACATCTTAACCATTTACTTCTCTTACCTTGGGACAAGTTGGGTTTCAATTATTTTCCTTGATTTGACCTGCTTTGAGTGTTTTAAGCGTTGTTGCCCTCAGAGTTGAGACCTTCTCAAGAGCTATTCTATGTTTTTGGTGTCTCTGTTCGGTGAATCTATAGGCTTAAACTTCAACTTTGATCGACTCAGGTTCACATTTCCATTTGAATTTTTGGATTAAACTTTTACCTTTAATTCCAATTTTCAACAGAAAATAAATTCTTTTTAATGGTACTCTATTCCACCATGGCACTATGACCCAACATACCATCCTTTGACACTTTCTTTGGTCTTGTTATAGAATGGTTCAGCCATGTTCTTTTGAATAGAGGTTGAAATCTTGATCACTTGAATTTGTTTACCAGTTTAGGAATTTATGTGTCTGTGTGTCTTGAAGTCAACTTCTCACTGAATGAAGAATTCATAATCAATTATGTCCAAATAAAAATGTGTATCTACAAAATCATGTGTACAAATATGCAATCGGCTGTGTGGTCATGCTCATTAAGAAGTTTGAACTTTTAATTTATGTTTGCATTCAAAATCAAGAGGCCTGTGCATCTCCTCAACATTGAGAATGATAGATGTGAAGGGTCCATGGTAACTACAAAACATTAGCAAAAGAAAATGGAATGTGCCAAGAAGGCTTTGCAATGACTATTTAAGAACCTAGGAATAACGTTATTGTTCCACATTCATGTCTGAACAAGCCCTGCAACCTCTTTTATAGTAACTGGTAAATATCCTGAACTTGTTTGCAGAAATATTCACCAATCTATGCCTATATTTCTGTCAAGGAAGAGGCGATTAATGTATTCTATAACTGGACTTGATGATACAATAAACCTATGCATTTGAGCTCGAGCAGATTCCTCTGTAAACAAGAAAAGATCATATCATTAATACAGTACAACTTTGAAATGATGCAGAAAGAAAGGTTCCTTTCACTATCAATTCATACTGGCAACAAATAATAAAACAGTAGTTTAACGAGTCAACACCCTTAGAAAATGATATGTTGGAGAATAAGATCCAATATAGCAGACAAGCTTTCTAGTACCCTTAACATGAATTGCACATAAAATATATCATAACATTGAAATGATTGGAATGCCATGTTAAATGGTGTTTGTATCTGAAATTTTGTCATACAATCACTGATCATAGTCAGCCTTCTCTGATATCTTCCTTCCTCTCTAATATTTACCTTCTTACCAAATGTCATCATTCATTGAGTTAACCTTAAGACAATATTGATTATCAATATACATTATTGACTTTTAAAGTCACCTGCATTTGTTTAATTGCTGTCTTTGTATATATCATTGTTGGATCTAGTAACTATTAGATAATATACCTAGCTATTAGATGTTCTTTATAGCTAGATAACTGGCTTAATGTCATTTTATCCTACTACAAATTTAATCAATTTTAACATGAAAAGATACATATGCTCTTCTGAGAGTTCCCTTGTTTGTTGAGAAATGGTGAAATAACTACTACACTACACATGAGAATGATATTACACATAAAATGGTTTTGTGTAATCCTTGACATAAACCTATCACCTTGTTCAAAATGATGAGTATATCAAGTATTACTATTTCCAACTTCATCCAGGTTATGACCAGTCTATTCAACAACATATTGATATATTCCATAGTTGAATTTTGAATTGCAAGTTGAACAGTTCTAAATAATTTTTTTGAAGTAGAGGTCAGCCTTGAGACCCTAAATCTGAGGTGATGTGGACCCCTCCATATTTCCTCATTAGGAGAATCCTATAAGTATGCTTGAAAATTAAAATTAAAGCTAAGAATATGTCTAAGAATGAAGATTCCAAGTCCCATAAGTTCCACAATAAGAATTCTAAGTCTAAGCTAAACAAAATTCAAAGCAACTAAACAAGCTCCTTGATATTCCCTAAGGATTATGTCATACGGAAGACAATGGAAGCAATTGAAGATTGGAAAGTGGTGCATAGTACACAATTCTAATGGAAACTTGACTAAATAATTTTGGTGCTCAGGAAGTTTTACTTGCATAGATTGAAGCACACAATTCTACCAAAACAGCACAAGTTAAATGTAAACAGATCATGGACTGTGAGTTGAGTGCCATGGTAGCAACTGCCAATATTTCATCATCTTCCTATTTAAATTCAAATAAGAAAAATGCATGTTCCATTGTCAAATATTCTTAAATGGACAACCTTTATACTTCATTTTTTAGAATGATAGCCAAAAGAGCTCGATTTCTCTAAAAGTTTTTGGAAGATTGAACCCATAGATGATGGTTCACTCACAGCCATACACCATTGGATGGTTTAGTTTGAATTTTAAGAATGCATCACTCATCAATACCACTTGTTCTATGAAGTCAATCCTTTTCGAGATAGATTTTTTTTACATGTAGTGCTGTTACAAGTATGCAAGGATTTGCTTTGGGAACCACATCTTTTCAGCAATGCAATCTATAAAGAAAATCGATGTTGAAATGTTATAAAAACAGTTTACAAACATCTATCAAGCATTGCATCGTAGTAAGACTAATGTTGATTGTACATGCAAGAAGAAATATTGTAACATTTTGGACACTTGTGTGTACTACACATAGTAGAGCCCCAAAAGCTGATATTGGAGTTTCACTTCAGCAAGGTTGCAGGTCATTTTGGAGTTGAAAGACACTTGTAATATTGGAATAATATTTTTTCATTGGTGACATCTCAAATCTGATGTGAAATACATGAAATCATGTGCCACTTGTGCCATATCCGAGCCAACTAATAGGGAATGTAAACTCCTTTGCCAATACTGAGCAATCCTTGGAATTTTGTTGTCATGAATTTCCTTCCAAATTTACATACTACGGAGTAATGATTATGTCCATTTGGTAGTTGATAGATTTTCAGATATTGCAATACTCATGCCCTATGAAAAGATTGTTTCAGGATTTCAGCCTTAGAGACGACTCACTTGTACTTTCAGAACGTATATGTTCACTTTGCATTATCAACTACCATCATATCTGATCAAAACACAAAATTCTTGAGCCATTTTGGAAAGCATTTTTTCATTGATGGAAACACAGTAGACAAGATCTCCTGTGTCCATCCTTCGACCGATTGTATACAAAAGCAGTAAATAGAATGATCATTAACCTAATTCAAATGTACAATTCTAGGAAACATCGCATGTGGAATGAAACCTTGAAATCCTATCTTTTATTTAGTATAGCTACAATAGAACTTTGCAAATCTCTAGATGTAGAACTCTTTTGGTTTGATGTAGCTTCTCCTATGTCACCATATACAACAACTCCTCCAGTTCAAAAGGAAGCTGATAAAACTATCAAATTTGTTGAGCACATTCAAAATTTTCATCAATGAAAGAAATCCATCCAATGAAAGTCTAATGCCAAATATAAGTAGCACCATAATTAGCGTCGAGCAACATAAACCTTTTAGGTTAGTGAGAGTATGACTTCATTTGAAAAAGAAAAGACTCACATGATTTTATCTCAAGACATGTCCTCTTATATATGGACCATAGATTATTATGAAGAAATTTGGGGATAACACTTTCAAGTTGAATCTTCCAGCTTATCTTGGTCTACATCTAATTTTTAGTACAAAACCATTGCACCATTTACTTTTCACCTTTGTTGGACACACTAGATGTTGCAAAATGACTTTGACCAGTAGAAATCAATCCTAACTGCAACACTCTAGCATAAGCAGATCAAGTAATTGATGCTAGGGTCAAATCCACTAGAGATCAAGAGATTCCTCTTTACTAGATTGTCAAATATCAAGTAGAAAGGTCGTGGAAGCTCTAATTGCAAATAACTTTCCACATCTTCTTCTGCAACTTGCTAGAGTGGGGGCCATTGCTTCTCAAGGAAGGGAAACTAATCTAGGAGTATTTGTTAGTTCCATTGACTCATGAAATGGTGTCTTGAATCTCTTGATTGATGTTCTCTTTAGGTCATTCCATTATTTTGCCTTTGGCCAGTTTTGCTCTTAGGATTTTCATAACCATATGTCAGTTTTGAAACTAGGTGTATTTTTAGGACCCCATTAACTTATTTTGGTCACCAACAAACATTAATATAATTTATTTCTTTCTCACCTTTCCCTTCCTGCTTTCCTTCCCTCTGCTCTCTCCTCCCTCCCTCTAGCCCACCTCCCCCCTATCTATCTTTGTTCTTATTTGTCTATTTTTCCTAAAAAATAGCCCTTAATTCTGGAAGGAACCTTTCTAGATGGTTAAGTGAATTAGAGAACACTATATTGTTGGTACAAGTATCTCACTCAACTTCAATGTTCTTACTCTAAGAAATGGGTTTGTTAACTAAAACCAATATGAAGACTAACATTTTACATGAGCACTATTGGAGTAGGATGTAAGTTACTAAACTAAAGCCAATATTGAGTAGGTCCAAAATACTTAGGGTTTATAGAATATATACTTTTGTATTTGAGAATCCACAAATACAAAGTGTACCCATCCGCTTTGCTTGCTTTCACAAATATTTTCTTGCTAGACATTTGGATCAACAGGGCAAAAGCTAAAGGGAATTGCTAACTTTAGTATTCCAACTAAAAGTCATGCCAAATGAAAGACAATTTTTATGTTCTTCATTTGCCATAACTTGCATTTGACATGCCAGATTACTAATTTTTTGGCCCTTGTCCTACTATTGTTTCTCTTTGTCTGCTTATTTTATCTGGTGTCTCCTATGATAATGTGTTAATTTTGCATCTCTAAGAAATCACCATTGAAAAATTAAAATGGATAATGGTAAGATCATGCAGTGAAATGAAATATCTTCTTTAAGCCATGTGAGTAGTCCTACCCTGGTAAAAGTATGGCCTTGAGCCACTTCCCTGACTTCCTCACTCCAAGCATCCAACAGTTCTGGAAAATGAGAATTAACAATTCCTTCAAATTATTGCTTTTGATGTCCATGAATAGACATTTATAATGTTGTAAAATTTGGAGCGCCTAACACATTCTGTAAGAATTTGGAACCTGACCTATGAAAGGAAAGCCAGTAACAGATTGCTAAGCAGTCTGCAATTATTTTCCCACCACCACATAATGGAAGATTGACCATATAGAATTAGAGACAAGTTAATCACAGACATATTTGGTTCAAGACAACTAAACGCAATACCATCCATTAAAAAGGATTTTTACTTGTGTAGAATACAGTGCACACAATTTCCATTGTCTTTCTGAGACTAGTAACTCATAAGGACCTGCAACCTATTAAAAATAAAAGGCCGCTCATTTTAACCATACATGCTTTTGTAGGATTGCTAATTTGGGGTTAATGATGCCATGTGGAATATTTGCAAATTAGTGCATTCCATCCATGATTTTGGGCTTCTTGTTATGCTTATGTTGGGTGCAGACATATGTGGTTTCTAGATGGGCATGATGGGGGAATCGGATAACAATGCAATTCAATTGGGAGGCTTTAGTTTAACTGCAAGATGGGAGTCTGATAATACCACTAATTAGGAAGAGAACTATCTCCAGGATTTGGTCTGAGAGTTCACTTAGGTATAAGCCGTTTCCATGTGTACAAATCGTGGTTTGAGCCTTATTTGACAGGGAATCCATAGTCAGGCCTATGTTCTTCACATGCCATGCCTATTTTTCCATAAGAAATCTGGCATAGTTTAGGAAAGGGGACCTTATATCTCCTATTTAAATTGAAGGGGCAAATTCTGTGGAAGTGTATTTTAGGTCATTACTCAACATGGTAGCTAGTAACTACAATCTATTTGATTTCTTTCATGATATATTTCCTGAAAATGGTAAATTTAATATTCTAGTATCTCATATTGAAACCAGTAAGGTACCCATACTCTAGGAAGGTGACTATACAATTGACAAAGTTCATTATGTTCTACAGTCTCTTTAACCAACAAATCTATTTAGAGTAAGTTTATTTTCCAAATGGAAGAAAGAAACTCACCATCTTCGTTTAAATTTTTAAAAAGTTGTGCCCTTGTTGGAATGGCATACAATCCAGCTGACACAGCTTTTCTAACAGCCCAGCCATGTGATGGAGCAAGTACTTGTGAATAAGCAATTGAAGCTGATTCCTTCAAAGAGTTTTCTCTGCCAGAAGATCAAAGCAATCTTTAAACATGATAAAGAAATAGTTTAGTCAAACAAAAATTCAAGCTCCTAAGAAAGAAGAGATGAAATTGCTGAGCATATATCTATGAAGAAGATGGCAATTGCTTAAACAAGAAACATCACTTGAAGTGGAGAAAATAATCTTGCATACTTTGTTGAAATTATTTGTTCAAATAACACTTTGACAAATTCAATCCCCTGCTTAAGCCTTAGCAAATTACGTGAATGGCTTCCTGCCTTCTTCACACTCTTCCGTTTTACATCACGATCCAGAAAACCTTGCAATGTTTCAAAGGATTGCGATGCATCCATTAAATCCTGAAGCTGTAGTGATTTCCACTTTGTCAATTTTCTTGAAATTTGAAAGTTTGTAAGTGCAATTATTTAATTTGATGAAATAAACCAGCTCTCCACAGATTGATAAAAATACATTAATATAGTTCTGTGTCAATGAAATACCATTTCCTTCAAACTAAAACCAAAACACATCAGGAATGAATACTTTTATTGTAATCTTAATAAGTCAAACATGTTTAGACCAAGAGCAGATTCAAAATCACGGATAGGTTATATTTAATATAGACCGCAGATGAACAAGCGTAGGTCAAAACTAAAAAATACACTCAGCTTCAATAGAGAAGAATTGTATAGGAGAATAGTTTGACAGATAAATTAATTTTAAAAAGCATAGCTTACTTCTTTGCTGGCAAAAAATTACCAGAAAGTGAAGGTGACTAAAAGCTGATATGGCTATTGCTGGCAGAAAAATCACTAAATTAAGTGAAGACAGTTATGGATATTAGTATGAAATTAAGGTTAGAGCTTGCATCTTAAGTGGCCACCCTAAAAGTAGAAAAAACAAGTTTGGTATGACCAAGGATGACTATGGCTTCAGCAGAAAGTCACTTTTAGGGAAAAAGGCAACCAAATATTTCATTGTAGCAGGGAAGCCAATGTGAATCAGTGGAGTAAAGATGACGAGACAATGGAGAGGTTGAAAGTTATCAATGAAACTTTGGTGCCATAAATTGGATACTTGTCTTAAGTCTTTATCACCATATAAATATTCATACAGCTACCTCATTTTGAGGATCAGGATGACGATGACATGATTGCCCAGATCAATGATCTTGCAGATTATGGGAGGTATCTAAAAGACTATGCTCAGAGAATCTATCAGCAGGGAATTGAAGTCTTTCAAATTTGGTTGTTGTGCGGTATTTCAGAATACTTCAAAGATAATATGGAACGTGTGGAATCAAAGGCATAGTAAACAATTCAGTCAACTAAAAAGCATCAAAGGGGATGTAGAGGCTAAGTGGTCAGATCATTCATAGGAGCTCGAAGAAGCAGAATTTGAAGAAAGGGGTGGTTATACAAAGGTGTGTTCTGTACTGCAACTGACAATGGGTTATCAATTGAAACATTGTTCGAAAGGAGTAAATGAGCTTGGATTTATGACAGACAGAAATATAAGATCTGATGAAGATATTTCCAAAAATATACTTTGAAGCAAACCTTAATATCACATACAATCAACACCATTAATGCTGTAAAGTCTCCAACTTGCTACTAATGTCTACATACTAGGCTTTATTTGAGAAAGCAACTACCACAAGTTAGAATATTAAAAACAATAAATGACTGAGTTGGTATATGGTGTGTAAGCAGTATGTATTAAGAGCAATGACATGCAGTTAGTTCAAGCAGCTATGAAGCAACCAAAAACGAAGTCGCTAAGGAAGCAGCTGACAAGAAGAAAGTTGACTTGGTATGAGTGAGAACGAGGTTGCCAACCTGGATGAGGAGGATGGAAAAAAAATACAATGTGGAGTGAGAAATATTCCACAGCCAATCCTTTTCAAAAGAAACTTATATTTGTAGGCTTGCAACGCAGGATAAAGGCAAATTTATGAGATTTTCCCCAAGTAGCCTATTTAAATCTCTTTTTTTTGGGGGGTTTTCTCAATAGTGAGTTAAGTGAACTATGTTTCAAGGCTTTGCCTTTGAAAACATTATGAAGAATCTTGGAAAAATAGAGTGGATTAAAATTCAGGTGCTTGAGTTTACATTTCTCTGTCTTGTGAGCTTTTCTTATCCTATTTGGGAATGGGTTTGATAATTTTCAAAACATCTATCTTGAAACAACTGTGTTCTATACAAATAGAACCTAAGAAAACAATTTTTAAATTTTTTGACAATTACTAATTTTTTTTTCTCAACAATTTAGATAGTAATTGTCTTTCTGACATCTCAATGTTTTTACGTTTTTGGCAAAACAGGGTGGATACATCCCAAGTTAAAGAAAAAATCAGTTTTAATTTGTTTATTCTGTAAAATTCTGTGAATTCTTCTGAAATTAAGCTCTTTGTATTTGTTTTTCATTTCCTCTAAAATATAATGAGGCAATAAAATGAAGTCTCCACTGAGAGTAGAGAGAGGAATCAGCCCTACACTAAAACTGAAGACTTTGTCACTGACAAAATTCAGGGATAACAGGACTTGGAGACACCAAGGGAAAACCTTATATACCTATACAGTTATGTGGTAGGTGTGGGTTGTCTAGTTCAGTAGGCATGCTAATACATTTGCTGAGCCTAGTTATGCTAAACGCAAATGGAGCTGAAAGTAAACTTCGTATAGAATTTGTGTGGCAAGCCCAGAGTCTAGTCAATGCAAGCTCATGTTTACAGAATTTGGAGCTATTCTTCAAGGGGTAGCTCAAATAAGGTATAGGGAGCTTGATGCAAAATTTTAGTTCAAGGATTTACAAGAAGTTCTTAAAGAATTTGGAGAGACATTCATATCCACACAGGAATAAACACACCTCCCAAGAACTCAGGAATATCAGAAAAGCTTTGGTTGAGCCCATTGTAGAATATGATATACCAACAAAAGGATTGTTGACTACACCTCAATATCATTTATTAATTTTTCATCAGTTTTAATGGAAAGATTTATGTGTCAAATGACTTATCAATGTATTGAACCACAACGTATGGTGGTATCATGTAAATTATTATTTCTTGCTGAGGCCTTTATCATGGAGAATACCAATTGGTAATAATTCTCCAATTACCATGTAAATTGTGTAGATAACTATTCAGTCAAATGTCTTCTCAATCATTATGACTTATCAAGCATCGTTGTACTAGTGATTGTTAGTGCAGAATCATCATTAATTTAAAGAAATGGTCCGCTCTAATTAACAAGGCCTTTTAGTGCAATATCAACTAAAGATGCTCGTCTTTTACAGCTTTCTGACTTTGTACTGGCCTTCTTCCTCACTACCTGGGTGTTTTTCATATGTTTACATGTAAAACAATATCCGTCCACATGTAAAAGAGCTTCTACTGATCGAATATGTTTCAAATCAATATATACCAATGACAATTAGAGCTCCCTATATTTTTGTGAGTAATTACTTGTATAAATTACTAACACAAAAATGTTTCAATGGTAACATGACTAAGTTGTCGAGTCTTCATTATGTCATCAGAAATCCCACATTTACAATAAAGGCTCCTTCATGATGGCTTCTCGAGCCCCTTTGGAACCTGGGAATGGCCACGGGGCCTTCAAAGGCGGCTATCTGGTAAACTTGCCTTCTGCGGTTACTTCTATTTTGTAATAATCATCAAAACTGTTCGTAAGTCATCCCTTTCTAGCTTCCTCCAAAACATTTTCTCCAAAAAAATCCCATGGTATCATAAAATCACACAAAAAAAACACGTTTTAGATTACTATATGTATAGTGCCATAGTGTTTTTCACGTCGTTGAAAGTCCATAATTATAACGAGGGTTCCTTCTCAAGCTGACATAGTTTTCATTTATGCCATTAATGTCCCGCATTTATTAAAAAGATTGTTCTCAGTAGCTTTTTAAGCTGCTTTGAGGCCTAGTAATGTCAACTGGCCCTAAAGTATGGTTATCTGTCCAATTTGCCTATAATCTTCATAAACATTTCTGACGGTAAACTCAGACTGGCTACTTTTAAGGAGGAATATTTCTAGTCTCAGATGGAGAGAGGGCCTGAAAGTTTGCAACAAGGGCTTACAATCTTTTATTGCTACGTGGCAACCGTCATGTAGTCTAATTTTCTTGATAATTTCTCTGCAAAGTAATTATGGGTAATCGGATAATCCTAACAACCTGTAGCTGTGTGGAAAATTCTATATCCATAAGACCGTGTACCTGAAAAAGGCTCCTAAATTTGTTCAAAAGAAGCTTGGCCACATGGGACAGGTAAAACATACCTAATTAATTTGGGAAGTTCATATATTTATATCATCATGGAACGTTTCACAGAATAATTAATAACTGGATAAATTTGTTTGAGTTTTATTAGAAAAAGACAATCCTCATTGAAAGGGCCTGACTATCCAAGCGGCTGAACTGCAACTAATGTGCCACGATCAAGACATATTTGAAATGCAAATATGATGGGTGAACTACAAATAGGCCATACATATACATATACACACACAACACACACACATAAACTCTTGCAAACTCTGGTGCATATATTACATATGTCAAGCTGTATGCTGGCTTTTTAGTCTAACAGCCATGCAAGCTTTAAAGGGTCAAGGGTACTTTAAAAGATGGTGGTGGTGGGAAGTGAGTGCGAATGAAGCATTTAAGCTCAGAGTAATGGATTCCTTTAAAACACTACTCCTGAAAGGGATGGATTATTGAAGGAATGACTCAAGTATTAAATCCTCTTTGCAGTACATACTGAAGAATGATTACTAAACTACAATTCAAAGCATAAACATACAAGTTAAAAAAGTTACCTTGGCATTAAAATCTATCTCTGCAAATTTGAAGGCCACACCCAAACACCCATATAGTTTTGAGAGCTTAGAGACAGCTTCCACAAATTGAACCACCTTCAGATCATTATCATTGACAATGCTTGACAATTTGTCAAACACATCTCCAATCGTATGCAGTGGTTTCTCCATATGATCTTGATCTTGTACTTTCTCTACTCCCATTTTTTATTGAAAGACTAATTAACTAAGAAGAGGTCGGACAAACGTCTTTCTTCAAAAATCTTCCTCTCAAACTAATTAGCAAGACCTTTGACGAATGCCTTCATGTTAAAAAATCTGTTCTAAAACTGATTAACTAAGAAGAGCTTGACAAATGTCTTCTGCTGAAATCTTGGTTTTAAAATTATTTTACTCGGAAAGGCTTCCTGCTAAAAACTTCGTTCTAAAGTTACTCAGAACTAATGCAGGCACTACAAATCTGTGGAGGCAGAATTCATAATAAATACAAATATGAAGTTTAGAATGGTTTTTTTTTCTGGGCGTGGACGGAGGCGGGGGGCGGCGAATAAAGGGTGGCAGACACCATGAAAAAAGATATATGCCATTCGCTTTTCTTATTTTCCATATGCCGTATGGTCGGCTACAGATTTGATATATTCTGTTTCTGACTTTTATAGTGACGACCAATTATTTTGCACTTTCATGACCGCCATGTTCCGATTAAAATGCTTGATGGAGGTTAATTTGTATGCTCAAAGTTTGTTTGATTTTATTTTTTTGAATTTGGAGAAGTGATACTTCAAAAAGATTTCCATAAAGTGTTAGATTTGAGAGGAAAGGTGGAGATTTTATTTGAATTTTTAAGTTAAAAGGGAGGGCTATTTTTTAATTAGGGAATAAAAATGATTATTGTGAAATAATTAATAAATATATTATTATACTATGCATCTATGTGTAAGAGGATGGGCATTAATTTTTTCATTTTAATTTTTTCTGCTGTCAAACTAATAGATCTTTGAGATTTGCTTCTTGGCATGCTTTATTAATAGATTAACCATTATTTTTCGGTATTGATATTGTGTGTTGGTTTAAAAGTGGTGCTATTGTTCTTGCCACCAAGATTCAAACCCCATGGGGGTGTTATTGTTGAGTGTTTATGTTGGGGATGAGGTTTGCATTTGTGACCTCACCTGTCCATAGCCCTCTATCAAAATATATAATTGTATTTAGAAATAATGAACTTGTAAGTATTGAGATTTAAGTTTAAAATTTTCTTGTGATATGATGGGTGAACTACAAATCTTAAGTAAATTTACTATCACATATATATTTGAAATGCATCTATCTAAAAGACACTAAGAGATGACAATCTAGAAGTGTCCATATTGAAGTTGTTCCATAAGTTAGATAGATGCCTTGAGATCCATCTTTCAACATCTTTTAGATAGATGTATTTAAGATATCGATGTTAGTTTATATAAATAAATAGCATATTTACAAGTATGCCCTAGGAGAAATCAACTAATTAACATTGATGAATAAATCACTACGAACAAAAGTTAAAACAATAATTATATATAATAATGCACTAGAAATATTCCATAATTTAAATAAATAAATAATGTTGCAAGGTGTGTGCCCTTAGTCTCCTTGTGTTGTGCAACACAACACTCAGGTTTGTGACATGGCTTAACCGCCTCCCATGGATTCATTAACTTTGGTGGTTGTATCAGGCATTAATAGGTCGATTTTTTGGTGCAACAACAACTATCTGTGCAACAATTGGTACTAGAGCCTGGGTCATGGGTTTGAACCCCTCGCTTGCATTGGGGGTGATTGTTGCAAGGTGTGTTCCCTTGGTCTCCTTGTGCTATGCAGTGCAACACTCGAGTTCACGACATGGCTTAACCGCCTCCCATGGATTCATTAACTCTAGCAATGGTATCAGGCATTAACAATTCAATCTTTTGGTGTAATGACAACCGTTTGTGCAACAATCTAGAGATGACAATCTAGAGGTGCCCATATTGAAGTTGTTCCATAGGTTAGATAGATGCCTTGAGATCCATCTTTCAACATCTTTTAGATAGATGTATTTAAGATAGATTGATGTTAGTCTATATAAATAAATAACATATTTACAAGTATGCCCTAGGATAAATCAACTAATTAACATTGATGAATAAATCACTACAAACAAAAGCTAAGACAATAATTATATATAATAATGCACTAGAAATATTCCATAATTTAAATAAATAAATAAATGGTACTAGCTCTTGGTTTAATGTTTGATCAAATAATTTTGCCAAATATCACTCCTACAAAAAATTTAAGGCACACCACATGAATGCACCATAAATGGTAAAAAAATTGTTTGATTATGAGGTTCACTTCCACCTAAATTCCATGATTGTGGAAATGATCCACATAATTGTAGAAGCAATCATGCAACTACAAATCTAAATTGTAATTGTAGAAATGTACTTCTTTGTGTTTTAGGTCTAAAATTTGTTCACCTTGATTTCTATAACCTATATAAAAATGATTTTGTAAATAAAAGAGTTTGCAAGTGGCTTAGGATATATTTCTCTTTAGTTAAATTCATAAGATATTGATTTAATGACTTTTTACAAAGATAAAAACACTCATGCAATATGCCCTAGAATATTGATGTAGAAGTTGATGTCATGTGAAAATAATTTGATACTCCTTTACGTGTACAAGAAGTTTTCTTGAGAATGACTACAAAAAGGAACATGTGAGGTTTAGGTTATGTCCCAACTTTCAATAGAAATTGCACGCCACTTATAGACTTGTCATTGCATAAAGGATAAATTAGCTAAATGAACCCACAATGAAAGGATAAATTGCAAGGATGTAATTTTCACCAATACATTTTGTTTCCACTTTGTCTTGAATGTGAACCAACATGAAGGTGCATATCAAAGAAAACATGTAGCAAACATGAAAGTAAATACATACTCATATAAATGATAGGATAAGAATGCCATTTGACACACTTCATCATAGTGAGCACTAAATATAAAAGCCTTAAAACACATAAGAATATGATCCAATAAGTAGCATCTAATAAGAATTCTAAAAATGAATAATCATAACTACTAATTATATATAAAAAACTAATAAAAATTATAAACTAAAATGTTGTAGAGAAATATGAATAACAAATACAAACTTAGCATGAGTGGGAGTGACAAACTAGGTGTAGAAGCAAGTTTTGTGGTATACTTGAGAAAGGCGTTAAAGGAGGATGGAAACCAAAATGAGGACGAAGAGGATGAGTGGCTTGAATATTTTGTAGATGAGGATGAACAAAATTGTTGTTTGATTTTATAGGTCTCAAAATTATTGCCCCACTTCCTAGAATAAAATTTTACTCTCAAGGACAAGGTTGTCAACAGGCGAGTAAAATTAGTTCATCTACAAAACTATGGAGGACTCTAATGAGCTAAATCAATAAGAGTGGGTTATGTCCTAAAATTTGAGCTGAAATTAAACTTGGGAGGGTGTTCCCATGGGTATACCTTGATAGGTATTGAAATCACCTATGATAGACTTGGCAATAAAATAAACAATAGACAAACCCAACTTGCCTACTCAATCCTTAAGATTGTTAGTGGACTAAGTAAACTAGCTATCTCTAACCTCTATAGATGATATAACACCTTTGAAAGCAATGCAAGGTGGGTGAGTTCCACGATTCACAAATAATAATATTTCATTACACTTTACATACAATGATATCATGAAAAACACAAACTAGAATTGAAAGTAAATAAGTTATGTAATTTGTTTGAATGTGAATGACTCGAACACATACAAGAAGATTAGTGTCTATCCTAAGAAAACATAGTTATAATTAATAAGGAAAAATGACAAGAAATGATGAACATTGTAATTGATCTATTTGTCTAAGCATCAACAAATATCACTTTAGCCTTATCTACTTAGTAATCCATTAATACATTATCCAAACCCATATGCAAATACACAAAAGAATTGTTACAAAACATTTATAACATATTTAGAACTTGTCACAATTGTTGAAGAAAACATCTCAAAATATACAATTTTTTGAGTTTAAATACATATCAATGAAAACATAAGACTAAAATGACATTACAACATTCTTTTTACACTTAAAAAATATTCCTTGCCTCCTTACAACTGCTCTTCCATTGATTATCTACGAGTTATTCCCTTCTTAATACTCTTTTGCTCCGCTCTTCCTGTATTGTCCAATGATAGAAAAATAATAACTGCATGCCCCTAGAAGCTCACGACAAAAATAAAACCGTAAGATGGATCATTATAGCTACTTGAAATCAATGATGAAGGAAAATTTTCCTCCAAAATAGATGTCTCAGATCGATGGGGAGCTTCTACATTGAATGTTGGTGGCTGGAGGAAGTATCAGCATAAATGTAGATAGGTGCAAATAGGAGTTGGTGTGCATTAATGGTGCGGTTGAATCAGAAAAAACATGTTTTGGGCGTGAAACACACATTTTGGGATCATTGGCGGGCTATTGGTTCTTGGTGTACAACTTCACCAAAGAAAAATCATTTAAATTATCATTGCCTCGAGAAGTCTCATCCTGTTAGCAACCAGCCCTTGGGTCTACCACTTAACTCATAAACAATTGTGCTGAGAACATGATGAAATGCGATAGGCCGAAGAGAACTTGTCCAATGGGGATCAAACCTCAGGCGCAACCTCTATCTACTATCAATAAGATAAAATGAGCATAAGAAATATTGAAATTCTGATGAACAACCTCTCATGTTGGGTCGTAGGCTTCGGGCTTGACGCATACCTTTTGTCAGAATGATAGGAAAATAAAAGGAAGGCCGGCAGGCTAAAACCAAAAAAACTTAGAAAACTTAACGAGGGGAAAAGGCAAGGGGGCCTGAGGATGATGTATGAAGCATATGAACATTTGAAATCCCAGAAACCCGAAAACACATACTTAGCCATATTTTGAATACTACAATGTGATTTTTTTTGACTAAAGAATGAAATGAGGGACCCATAAAAAGATAGGATACCCCTCAGTCTTTGGTCCTTGGTCGAAGAGGTTCAGCCCAAGAAGGCTCATGCTCCCGTATTGGGTAGTAAAAAAGAATTTGTGGATGTTCTCCACCAAAAAATAAAATGAATGACCTGCAAAAAGATAGGGCAAAGAACATCATGGTGACGATTACAAGCCATCTTAGATTAGTTTTCTTAAAAATACACACTTCACTACGACATAAAGGGGAAGGGGCTCAGACACAAAAAGGAAACAAATAAATTGAGTCCCAACATGATCTATGGTATGAGGCTCATTTGAAGTCTTAAGAGGATTTTTTTTAAAATTGTTAGAAGGGGTGTGTCCCTTGTCATGGTGGGTGCATGGACAATGGATACAAATCAATGCTCTTCTAAGGCCTACAACCTTGCAAAATGGGTTGAAGTGTGGGCTTTACCTCTCACCCCTTAAGTGTAAGGTGCAAAGTGGGGTAGCTCTATTGATGCACCATGTAAAGCAGGTGGTGTTGGGGTTGATTATTTTCATAGTGTTTTTCTCCACAAAAATCATATGGAGGTTGTTGGTCATTCTTTTTCTTTTAATGTCTATGATTTCTCTCTTGGAGAGAAGGATGGGTCTATGTTTTCAATTACATTGGGAGGTCTAACCTTTCTTATATTTTTCTAGTGGGGGATGATCTTGGTGTAGGTGCTTCAATGCCTCTTGTTGTTAATGGCATGGTTGGTCCTAATAATCTAATAACTAAGCATTTATGTGTATATCCAATCATTGATGGGTAGAGTTCATCTACTTTTCCCTTCTATTGGAGTGAATGTGTTGTAATTTTTCATCTATAGATTCTTGATTATATGGTGGACATGGCTTCCTTTAGGATAAATTTTTCTTTCATCAAGATTTTTTTTGGAGCCAAGACAAATATTGATATTTTTAAGGATTATGCCAAGAGAAAATATAAATTCTATAATTTTGTAATCATTTTAAAATAGATACCATAAGGAATATTTTTCTTTATTTTTTCTCAACCTATGATGATTGTGTTTTAATCATCTTGTTGGATTCATGGTTTCTAGGAAGATTGAGCCTCTTCTTGAAAAATGGGAACCCCATTTCAATTGTGAGAAGGAATGCATCAATTGGGTTCTTTTATGGATAAGCACCCCATGATTATTGATGGAGTAATGGGAGGATGAGGTGTTAGCAATATTGCTATCACTTTTGGTCAACTCATTCTTATTGATAAAGTGACCAAATATAAAAAAAATTGCTATATGCAATATTTTATGTAAATGATATGGTAGATTTTATGATTTTGTTTTCTTTACATTTTTCTCCAAATCTTGGGGTGCGGAGGCCAAAGATTATTTGCAAATATTCTTATGTCAAAAATTCCACAAGGTTGGCCATCTGTTGAACATTGGTTGTCCAAAAATTAGGAGGGCAATGTACTCTTGGAAGAAAAAAAGTATGGGTCCTTTTTCCCAACATTTGGAAGTTATACTCATGACAAATGGTGTTACAAAGGGTGACTATTCTTTAGATTCCTTTGTTGGGAGATATTTGAGTTGGCTAGTCATGTGAAAAATTTGGTGGACGTGGATATAGTTGGTGCTTTATTGGTTTCAATTTTCAAATGCAAGGAAAAAGGATGCCATCTTTGGAGGATGGGTTTCTTGATTTATGAGTGATAATAAAAAATGAAAGTTGTTAGAGATATCATGCATTTGTGATTCTTTGGTCAAGCTTAGTGGCTACATTCAAAGCTCTTTGGAATTTTTTGTCTTCAAGCAATCATGATTTGGTGAGTTTCTCATTTTCTTTTGGCCCTGTGTTGACTTTTTATCCCTATTGGATGGTTCTTCAATTGTTGTTTATTTATATCCTTAGGACTATTAATTCCTTATTATGATCCTTTGTTTGGTTGCTAGGCTTCATTGCTATGTCTTTTTTGACTAGTGCAAATTTGTTTTGGGCCTTTCAATACCAAATTTTTACTTCTATCAAAAAGTATATATAGAAACATAAATATGATACTTCTTGAGAAAAACTATAGAGTATCACCAAGGAGTAGTTGATATAATAAAACTCCATCTTAATACAAATAGGGTACTACCATAGGGAAGCTATAATAGTAACATGATTCCACCTAAAATTAAATGATCATAAGACAGTCACTTGTAACCATATTTATCAAAAGAGAAATAATGACTCAATATGCCTCCCTTTGAATTAGTCAAATTTAAAGGATACAAGTAGATTGGAGGAAAGAAGAAAAGAGTCATAAAATGATATGACCATGATAACATATAGAATGATAAAATGAAATGCTATCCCATTGTTTCCCCAAATAGGGCCATAAATGAAAGTAGCCATGAATGTTAGACAAGAGATGTTTCTTTGGGATGTGTACATGTTAAATACTCTTAAAGAGTTGTAGGGAAAGTGCACAAAGATAGGGGGCCAAAAAGGGGTCTTAAGTGGTTACTTTTTTTTGAAATCAAGAAATACTGACCTTGGATGAAAAGTTGAGGATAGGGTATGTGTAGGCTATTGATGGACCAAAAAGTGGCAATGAGAAAAAATCATGTTTTGAATCGGTTCAAAAACGCGGAAATGGCCTAGTTGACTTTTCTAGGTTCGGGTGTCAGTACTTCTACCCGAACCAAAAACCAAAGGTAGTTTCCACAAATCGAATATCCGATTTGTGGAAGCTGTATATAAAAAAACAGCCGACTCTTTAATTTCATTTCTCACATTTTGACGCGAGCGCAAGAGGTGAAATCCAAATCCGATATCCGTTCTGATCCGATATCCGATTTGAAAGGTATGTATTTTGTTTTTTCGATCTTGTAATCGATTTTTCAATAGATTTTGTTAAGTTTAAGTAGGTTTTATGAAAAAAAATTCAAAAATACGGTTTTGTATTGATTTTTTTAAAAAACTAGAGTTTACATTGTTTTTTTATTAAAACTTAATGTTTTGAAATGGATCTTGATTAAAAATTAGTGTTGTTGATGTATTTTTATCAAAAATAAGAGTTTGTTATTGATTTTTGTGAAAAAGTATGGTTTTTTTTGGATTTTTATTAAAAACTAAGGTTTTTTTACAATAATTTCATTTATATTGTGTAATTTCAATTAGTTTAATTAGTTTTTAACTTTAATCAGGTATTATGGCTGCGAATGTAAATCCACAAATGCCAAATGCTCCACCACCTCCGTAGCCACCAATTGAAGACTTAATTAGTGAAAAATTGGGGCAATTGAGGGGCATTTGTGAAATTTATCAGACAATGCCTCGATTGAAAGATATGACAAACACATTGAAAGAAATAATTAAAAATATAAAAACCCTCTCCACCCAACATAATTCCTTTTATTCGTGGTGAGAAGACATGAGGGAGTATTATCGATGTGGATTGTCTTACGATGATGTGAAATATCTCCAAATAACCAAAGCCCAAATAGCCTCTTTATTCATTGACCGCCGCACCGGTTTGCCAGTGAATGTTAATAGAACAAAACTTTCCATAAAATGGTGCATACATAGGGACATTGTAACTAACTTTTGGGATCGTTGGTGTATGGTTTTTGATAAACCACCGAACAATAATTCTAACATACCATTTTAATTTATTAAAAAATTATATGCTGAGTTTGTGTTAGGGCATCATGTCAATTACTTTGACATTAAAACCTTCCAGAGCGTTGGTGGAGGTATGCCCCAGGATAGACCAGGGGTAGTTAGAGTAGTTTCGCGCCCAAATGTTCCCCTTCCTACCCTTCCTGCCCTTCCTCTGCCACCTCCAATATATCACCCAGAGATTATCGAGAATGCATCCACACAGACTATTCAGGCTATTCACTCTTTGAGTGGTCAATTTGTTTCGCATGTTTCTACAATAGCTCAGCCACATTTTGGTTATGTTGGTGAAAGCTTGAGTGCTGCTGCATCATCCTCCTCAGGTCCACATATTTGTGTGCCACATGCTTGCACTATGTGCCGCTAGATATTCTTGGGTCCTTCTGTACAACCCGCCGAGCATCCCTTGGACACTTCTGATTATGACCTCCATGATGTAGAAATTATAGATCAGTCACAGGGGAGTGGAGCGCACCCTACAGAGTCCTCTCCTGCTAGAGAGGGAGATGCTGGAATAGTGACACAAGTAAGATTTAAGTTGTAATTTCATAGCTTGCATTTGTTTTTAAATGAATATTAATAAGAGATAGTATCAAGTACTAATATTTATTTACATGGTCTATTTAACAATTGATGTTTGAGGAGGAGCTCTCACGGGTGACTGATAGCACCCTTAGGGCCATTTCATTTGGCTTGGACACACACAGTATATATTTTCGCACTCACTCGTTTACATTTTATATTATATACTTTCTTGTCATTTGAATTGTCATTAATGAAATTATATAATAGCTTATATGTTTATCTTGTTTTCCTCCCATAGGAAATACCCAGTGTGAGTGAGGTGCAGCCTCGTCCAAACTATGGAGGTGCAAATCTAGATAAGGGGAAGGTAATTGAACTCAAATTGGATTGAATTAAGATTTTCAAGATCTTATATTGATTATACATACATCAACATAGATTGGTAGTTTCATATGTACTTGTCAATTTTATTTACAGGCAATTATGAGCTTTACAGATATGTTGACAAGGGACACATCGCCTAAAGGTGTAGTTATTGGAACACCTCAAAGAGTAGGTGTTGAAACCCATCAAAGAGGAGGTGTCCAAACACCTGGAAAAGATAAAGAAAAAGATCAACCTAAAGAGGTACATGTGCTTATTTTATTTTGTGTTTGGTAAATAAGTTCTTATTACCAATAATCATATGCTAACTTGGATCAATTTTATGTTTTTGTTCACATATATAGATTGGCATTTCAAAAGTTGATTTGGTATATTCTAGGACTCCTGACCCTTTGAAGAGACGTATATTTCAGGTAATCAAGATTTCAATTTTAGAGTTCAATTAAAATTCAATGTATATTGATTTTGATGTTAATTATTCAATTTTAAATTATATAGTATAACTAATCTCAATTGTGGTTTGAATTTTTCTTGTGCAGCTACCTTCAGAGCCAACGAGTGCTTCAAAGAGGCTCCATTTTGATGATCCACCAGTAGTTTAGGATGAGATAGACATTTTGGCATGTAAATTTTGAATACATATTGAGATGGCATATGCCACATTTTGTAAAACTTTGTTTGAGTTGGCGTCGATGCCATTTTTGTATATGGACATACACTTGATTATTGGATAATTTGATATATAGAAGTTGACAATCGAAATTTAATTTGTTCCTCATGTGCATGATTAAACTCTTTGAAATTTTTATCTTGAGCAATGGTTAAATATCAATGTACAATAGCTTAAAACTGAATGGTTATATTATGTAGTTTATATTTATATCTCTTATTACATTGCATTACACATCTTTCAAACTCAAATCATTAATTCACATTGCATAACTAACAACTAGATGTTCATAGATGAAAAAATTTCAATTACAATATAGTTCTAACAAAGTCAACCTAAGTAGTTATACAATTACTTCACATTGAATAACTAAAAACTATGAGCAGTTGTCAATTGCATTTATTTGTCATTGAATTCTATGAGACCACATTTCTTTGAAGTTTTTTTTCAAATAGTCCACTGCCTTGTCTATGCTACCACATTTTTCATACATGATAGCGATCACATTAATTTGTAATAAATTAAATGATAGCCTATGGCTATTTAATTTATACTCATTTTATTTAAATGGATGAGGCCGACTGATAGGGTAGATGGTGCAGGAGCACCTAGGAAGCACTAGGCAATTTGAGGGCCTAGAATGAAGTTTTGTGTTTTTGATACTTTAAAGGTCATCTTGACCATTGGAATTGAGTGAGAGACTTAATAAAATGCCTTGGTCAGGAGCTATTAGTAGTGGAAAATTTTAAGAGTTTAGACACTCACTTTTGTTAGTTTCTAGGAAATTGGCAAAAGTGGCAAAATGGGACATTTTGCACCTTTTGCCACTTGGTAACTGACTTGTCTGACCAAAGGGAGGCATAACTACTTTGGGGAACCTATATAGGGAAGGCTTCAATTTGTGAGCAGGGTTGGAAGGCATTGAGAACTTTTGTAATTTGAAATTTGATGAATGCTAAGAGTGAACAATGAGAACAACAAGGAAAATTATGTGTTTGCTTGAATTTTATGTGATCAGGAGCAATCATGGCTCTGTAGTTGTTGTAGTTTGAAGAGTTTGTTATGTTCTAATCTTTGGTGGTAGTATTTAGAGTGTGTGTTCATTTTGCAGGTGTGTGTAGTAGTTGTTTTGTTTCCTTTTGAGTTGCTGATCTAACTGGCAACCGGGCAAGAATGGGGTTTTAGTTCTCTTTCCCATTGTACCTGGTATACGGGATTTTGGGGAATGAGGCTAGACTCCATGGTTGTAATTATAGTAGGTTTAGGAGTAGATAGGAGTTCAAGAAGCATGAAGACAGTCTACTCCTAGGCGAGCTTGACAGTGCCCGGCTAGGAGAGACAGGGAGAAAAAGGCACTTAACGTGCAGGGGTGGAAAAATCCAAGAAAAAAAAGGTGTGGGAAGGGTAGGTGAATGCCTTGCCAAGGCTTACCAAGAAGGAGGAATCCCCATCAACTTTTTTGATGTGGGAAAACTCTTGACAGTTTGCAAAATACAGTGAAAAGACCTAAAAAGGCCCAAATCCTTGGTTAGTTCCAGTTTATGGAGTTGTACGGACAGTGGGAACCTAAGGCACCAAAAATATTTGAGAGGTGGGCTAAGGTATCAGGAACCTCAAGGAAAGACTTATTTCTCTTTGGAGAATTTGGGAATGAAATCCAATTTTCTCGGAGTTGGAGGCTTAATTGGAACTCTTGGGCTAGTAGCCTAAAAACCCTAATTGAGGGTTTGGAAGTAGCGAATGATAAATGGAGTATGGGGAACTGTCAAGAACCTTAGGGAGATGAGTAGAAGCCCTTGGAAACATATCATCACCCTTGGAAAGTTGAATTGAGTTAATGGAGAGAATTAGTCTTTAGGGAAGATTGAAGGCTAAGGGAAGAATAAGAGGTAGTGCACCAAGTAAGCTGATTTGACATGATAGTAGGGTTGGCCAGAAAAACCAGGGGCACCTAGACAGATGAAGGTCCTATAGGTTTAGATGGTGAAGAAAGACACCAAGGAGATCTTGCAAACAAGGATCCAGAGCATGGAACAGTGAGTGTTCCATCCAACCCTACCCTATCAGTTGGATGGAACAATCACTGTTCCATGCTCTGGGTCTTGCTCACTGTTCCATAATCTACCCTAAAGAATAAAATTCTCCAAGAACTAAATCCATTAATCTACCCTTAATCAGTAAAATGAGTTCCAAAACTCATTAAGCCTTTCCACTCCTTATCCTCCTGATCACTCCTGATCAAGACATGTTCCTAAGCCTCTAACTCTATCTCAATGGTCAAAAGAAAGAAACTAACTACAAAAGAAAGCTTGAACCGAAGAAAATAGCTACCTACTTTTCCACACAATTCTTGGAAGACAATTGCACTACATTCTACACAATTCACAGTGTCAAGATCACTCCATTAACACACAATTCAAAGCAAAAACCAGAAAAATTACACAAATTTATCACTGTCTTCTCTTGTATTGAAGGGGAGTCAAAGTTGGTTGCGATAGGTATTCCGCTCAATCCTCGAAGAAGGAAGGAAAAGGAGGAAAGAAAATATGCTTCAAGAGGAATGGAGATAAATGGTCAGATGGTGCTCCCGCATTAAAAAAAAAGTGGGACCTCTATTGTGTTTACTGGGATACGATTTGGTCAAAGTCAGTCAACTTTCATTCTCAAACTCATACGACCCAACGGACTATTCCAAAACGTCCGGATGGTTATGTTTACGCTAGGTATGGTTCTCTCTTGCACCCAAATACGTCGAATCACTCTGAGTTGCATCGGTGCAGCGTTTTCCCTTAAGAGTCCAAAGTGCTAAAAGGTAGCAAACTTTGATGGACTATTTCTCAGAAACCGTGATGTTTACAGACTCTTCGTCTGAGGATACGGGATCGTGTTGAGACCATCTATAATAACCTCTCTTGGTTTTTTCTATCGTGAAGGCGTTTTCTCGTGGTGATGAGTTTTCAGTTGAGGGAAAAGTTGTCAAATGCAAGCAGTGTAAAGTTGCAAAGTGGTGCAACTTTCATTCTCGAACTTGTACGACCTAACGGACTGTTCCAACACATTCAGATGTGTACATTTATGCTAGGTATGGTTCTCTCTTGCACCCAAATACGTCGAATCGCTCCGAGCTGCATTGGAGCGGTGTTTTCCCTTAAGAGTCCAAAGTGCTAAAAGGTAGCAAACTTTGACGGACTATTTCTTAGAAACCGTGATGCTTATAGACTCTTCGTCTGAGGTATGGGATCATGTTGAGACCATCTACAATAACCTCTCTCGGTTTTTGCTATCTCGGAGGCGTTTTCCCATGGTGATGAGTTTTCAGTCGAGGGAAAAGTTGTCAAATGCAAGCAGTGTAAAGTTGCAAAGTGGTGCAACTTTCATTCTCGAACTCGTACAACCCAACGGACTGTTCCAACACGTCCAGATGGATACATTTACAATAGATATGGTTCTCTCTTGTACCCAAATATGTCGAATCGCTCCGAGCTACATCGGAGCAGCGTTTTCCCTTAAGAGTCCAAAGTGCTAAAAGGCAGCAAACTTTGACGGACTATTTCTCGAAAATCGTGATGCTTACAGACTATTTGTCTGAGGATACGAGATCATGTTGAGACCATCTACAATAACCTCTCTCAATTTTTTCTATCTCTAAGGAATTTTCCCGTGGTGATGAGTTTTCAGTTGAGGGAAAAGTTGTCAAATGCAAGTGGTGTAAAATTGCAAAGTGGTGCAACTTTCATTCTCAAACTCGTACGACCCAACGAACTATTCCAACACGTCCGGATGGGTATGTTTATGCTAGGTATGGTTCTCACTTGCACCCAAATACGTCGAATCACTCCGAGCTGCATCGGAGCGGCGTTTTCCCTTAAGAGTCCAAAGTGCTAAAAGGCAGCAAACTTTGACAGACTATTTCTCAGAAACCGTGATGCTTACAGACTCTTCGTCTGAGGATACAAGATCGTGTTGAGACCATCTACAATAACCTCTCTCAGTTTTTGCTATCTCGAAGGCGTTTTCCCGTGGTGATGAGTTTTTAGTTGAGGGAAAAGTTATCAAATACAAGCAGTGTAAAGTTGCAAAGTGGTGCAACTTTCATTCTTGAACTCGTACGACCCAACGAACTGTTCCAACATGTCCAGATGGGTACGTTTATGCTAGGTATGGTTCTCACTTACACCCAAATACGTCGAATCGCTCCGAGCTGCATCGGAGTGGCGTTTTCCCTTAAGAGTCCAAAGTGCTAATGTCAATGAAATGTGGGGGCAGAAATATTTAAGGTTGGATCAAGATTCTGCAAGTCCTAGCTCTTGCCCAATCAACTTGAATCAATTATATGGAGAATGAAATTCACAATGAACTTTTTACTTTTTTGTTTTTCAAAAAAGTGGCAAGCCACTATAATTTTTTATATATAAATAGGAGATATTACAAAACCTGGTTCAAACGAGCATACCGATAGGAAAGAACCAGGAAGAAAACCTTCGGTTGTAGCTCGATTAAGTACAATGGCAGACATTTGAACCGTATTTCAAAAAACATCACAATATATAGATTATGCCTATACACAGTTATGACCTTTTTACATTGTTTCACATTTCAAAATTCAATTTTTACAAAATTTGCCTTTTTGAGGCATTCAAGGCACAATCTTCCACAAGAGTAGTATGTTGTCATTTTCGAGTGACAAGCACCTATACAAACCATCAAGGTAGTAGTTAAACTACATACAATAGAAAATATGCTTGGAATAACCAATCGATATTATTGTAATTTGTCACATACCTCTCTGAAAGGATCAGAGTTGCCTATTGTTGCAGCAGGTCCATGAGCAATCGTGCCAGGAATATCACAAAATTTGTCAAATGATAAATCTATATTGTAACAACAAAAAATATGCTTAGACTAACAAATCCATATTAATCTAAACATATTGAGTGATGATGAATTGGTAATGCAAACTATAAAAGATGCTTTGAATAACCAATCTATATTAAAGTAATATGTCGCATACCTCTTTGAAAGGATCAGAGTTGGCTATTGTTGCAGCAGGTCCATGAGCAATCGTGCCAGGAATATCACAAAATTTGTCAAATGATATATCTATATTGTCACAACAAAAAAGAGGCTTAAGCATTGTACTTTCCATTCTTGAATATGCTATTCAAGTGTGCCTGAAGGGTCATCTCTTTGCTTAAGAGTATCCAATATTGCTTCATGATTAGCATTACTAAGTGTCCATAGTTGTTTTGTCTTTGGTTTGGCATGATGCTTCAACAACTTAACATTTGTTGCTATAATAAGGTGTGAATACATGAGAATGGTTTTGTGTTTCTCGTAGTCTTCAAATGCAGGTATGCCATTCTTTCTAATCATGTATGTTCGCAACCAAGTTCCTACAACCACAACTGAACCTGTAGGATACATGAACCCATCATCATCTTCCATCGATTGTGTTAGCTTGTGCTTTACCCACACACATCGAGCCAACCAATATTCTGATCTCTCTTCATTCCCCTACGGTGCAACAACTGCAAAAACATGTCCTGGATGTAGTAGATTTGAAAGCCGGTCGTAATCAAGTGAACTTTCCATTGTGTAATTTGTCATGGATATAGTTTGAGATAAAGGAGTTAGATACTGTGGAACCCATGTATCCACCCACTCACTTGACTCGCATTGATCCCACTCGCACTGAATACAACTCTGACAAAAACAAGCCAACTGTCGTGTCCAAATGGTCCATGTGCTTGCATCTGAGCTTTGAAACGAATGCATCTTTGAAGAATATTTGATTGTATGACAATCCAATCTGCCTCCCATTGTACCCTCCTCAACCAACCAAAAGAATTTGTGCACTGTTGAATCAAGTGTCCCTCCTTGTGACAATGCTGAACTACACCAATCAACAATAGAACGTGCATCATTGAATTTTTCTCCTGAAATCTTCAATTGCTCCTTAACTAGAGCTCTTTTTACACATGCACCTGCTCCATCATGCTCCCCTTTCCCATGCCCAGCTTCAAAAAAACTCCAAATATTAGGTACACCCCTCTCTACATGCATTCTACTCAACCAATAAAACATACGAGCATTCTTGAATTGACCTATACAGTTATCTGACCAAATGAGATGTCAGCCCAGTGCTATATCATGCTCCTGCAAGAACTCAAAAAAATTCTCAAAACAATGTTGGACATACTCGGATGAGTGAGATCTATCATCACTCATATAAAAGTGATACTCTCTTATTATCTTTCGATCCTCCTCTGTACTATCAGGTGCATGTATAAACGTTATGTGGACAAAAATAGCTATCTGAATGGAATTGTAATACTGAGATTGTACCTCGTTTTGTGGTTGCAATGTGTAGTTTTCAGCAAAATCAACCACTGATATAATAGTGCCAATCGGAAAAGAGTCCTTACATATCCTGAATTGTTGATCCAACCACTGAGACCTATGACTATGCCTTGCATATTTGTAGAAAAGATTGTCCTTAAAATCTGAAATAAAATCAGCAACATTGCATTCTTTTGTAACCAACTCGCATCTAGAACCTTCACCTCCACTCTGCAAAGTATATTTGACTATCTCATATCTCTTTTTCTCAACAAGATTCTTTCCAAATTCATGTTTCGAACCCTCATGAAAACATTGAACAAACTTTGACAAGCCACCACATTGTGAGCACTTCGCATTTAAACAATCATTTCTATAGAAAAAGGAACCATCATCCCTAGAACATAAAAATAGATCTAGCAAGTCCTTTGATGATTTCAGAAGATGCATTGCACCACACTCTTGCAAAATTTCATTAATATGCAAAGTAGAACGGATATAGCATAATAGTTCATGGTACATTGAAAACTCCACATGGTATTTGCAACAACAATTATTACGAATCTTAAGAGGCACACAATAGAATGGCTTCAAACCTTCAAAAGTTCTTTGCGAGATTTCCATATTTGAATGTGTTTGATTAAATTTGTTGAACAACATTGTTTGACTTGATTCCAAGAAATGTTTAGGATGCGGTGTACGGTCTCGACTGCCAATTCTTAACTTTAAAAAATCCTTTGCATACTCTAGAGTTATCATGCCAAAATTGTTGAATTGCCTTCTTTACATTATTAGTTAGCTTCTTATCAACATGTGTAAGCCTTCCGGCAAAAGCCCATGTATCATTTTGAAGAGGATCATCTATTCTTTCTCTTCTGGCAAGTGCTCTATCCAAAGTTTTACGATTTAAGTCAAAATCAATACAAGTTTGTCTCATAAAGCGAGCCTTTTTCAATTGATGGCTTACTAGGGCGGTGTTAATGACTCTCCGAGCAACTCTCTTATCTTTTTCCTTGTTATTTTTTCCAATAGACTTGAGAGCATCAAAAAGATTTTTGACAAAGAATAGAATTTTTTTCGGCCCTCTTGTTCAGACGAATCTTCAATTTGGCTAGCAAAGGTCTCATCTTTTGCATCTTTAGCAATTGTACAAAAAGTTGGCATTGCTCAGTCAATGTCTTATCACTAAAATATTGGTTGAAAAGTATTCTAGCCCACAACCGAATAGTTCGTGTTGACCTCTTGCCTTCAAAATTGTTTATAATGTTATCATCAATTTCAACTAACCATTTAGGGGTCCTTGAAGGTCTTGAATTTGGAATACCTCTTTCTTCCACACAAGGTTCTTCATTTCTCGTGTAATCTGGTGAAACATAATTTCTACTTGCTTCAATATTATGTTCAACATCTTCATTTCCAACATTTTCACCTTGAACATTTTCAATATCAATTTATACAATTTCATTCCCAATTTCAATATCATGTTCAACATCTTCAATTCCAACATTTTCATTATCAATTTCAAAATTTTCATTCCCAATTTCAATATCATGTTCAACATCTTCAATTCCAGCATTTTCATTATCAATTTCAAAATTTTCATTCCCAATTTCAATATAATGTTCAACATCTTCAATTCCAACAATTTCACCTTGAAAATTTTCAATATCAATTTGAACATTTTTATTGCCAATTTCAATATCATGTTCTACATTTTCACCATGAACATATTCAATTTCCTCTTCACTTGAAAGACCATAGGGCTCAGGTTCACCAATATTTAACATACCTTGTCTTTTCTTTCTATGACCTTCTCTATCTCTTTGTATATATCCTTCAATTTGTTCTTTTGTCAGCTTTCTCTTACGCTTTTGCTTCCAACGACTGCTGATCCCCATTATACCAAATAAAAGATGCTAAAAAATCATTATGTATGACAAATTTGAGTACAAGATTCTCCTAAAAGTTTATCTTTGTCTCTTCCTGTCTGAAACCGCACGTTTGTCGCTTGCAAAGTGCTGCAAAAAGAATGCAGGGTCCATTGGAATGCACAAAAATGGCCCACATGGGGTTTTTCTATGGCCAACAAATCGGATATCCGATTTGTAAAACATGTTATGCAATGGTAAGATTTAACCTGAGATTCACAAATCAGATATCTGATTCAAATCGAATATCCGATTCAAATCAGATATCCAATTCAAATAAGATATCCGATTTGTATACACATAGACCAAAGGGAGAGGGAGAGGGAGAGGGAGAGAGGGAGAGGGAAGGGAGAGTGAGATGGAGAGGGAAAAAGGGTGAGTGGGAGAGTGAGAGAGTGAGAGTGAGAGTGGGAGAGCTAGAAGGAGAGGGAGTGAGAAGGAGAGGGGAGAGGGGAGGGAGAGGGAGAGTGGGAGAGGGGGAGAGTGAGAGGGAGAGTGAGAGAGGGAGAGGGAG